>CAJNDS010000635.1:619527-924242 GCA_905221605.1 Symbiodinium natans
AGGTTTAGGGGTTTCAGTTTAGGGTGCACCTAGACAACTCAGGTATCCTTCAAGATTCCCCAAGTACCCCATTGAGGTACGCTGAGGCCCTGTGGATTATGATCGTGGGACCGAAGGTTCAAGGGCTGCTCTGAAGCCCTTCACACCCTAAACTGCCAACCCTACATGGAGCCCGCAACCTTTATCCGCAAACCCAGGGCTAATGAACACTCTAAACCCCTCAAACCTACCTACGCCCCAGAGCCCAACACCCCAAACCCTCAAAGCTTGGCAAAAGCCTTAAAGCCCCATCAGCCCGATGAGCCCTAAAGGATGTGCTAAGTTGCGAGGGAACGGGGCAGTGCCTTGGTCCGTCTGTGGATGGAACTTCTCTTGGCCTTGGAAGTGACAAGGTTTATTGCTTGGGCTTTGGGGTTTGGGGTTTCGGTTGGTTTAGAAATTGGGGTATAGGGTCGGGGGTGTAAGGCATTGGGTTGATAACATGCTGTTTCAAAGTCTGCGGGCCATGAACCGCAAGGTTGCGTGCCAAGTGTAGGGTACAATGTGGATGTACCGAAAGTTTTCTCGCATTCTGAACATTCTTCACAGGCTTTGTGAGCTCAAGGCTTGGGGTGAAGACGAGGGTTCAAATTTCAGGTTGAGGGTTTAGATGTCAAAAGCCACATGGCTCTCGACAAGCCTGCCCCAAAAACCCGAAACCTCGAAGGACCCCTTGAAACCCGTAAACCGGAAAACCCCGAACCCTAGCCCTGAAGCCTAACCCGAACCCTAAACCCTAAACCCTCAACCCTGAACCCTCGACCCGAAACCCCGAGTGCTCTGGGGTTTGAGCCATCCTCGTCGTCTCCGTCGGAGTCATCGGGGTCGTCCCACCTCAGGAGCATGCTGGGCCTCGTAGGTCTCAAGTCGGGGGTTTGGGATGTAGGGGGTTGGGAAACTTGAGGCATCCTCCAAGACGTGTTGTTGAGGAAGTCGGTTTAGGGGTGCCGGAATGCCACCCCAAACATGACTAAACCCTAAACCCTAAACCCTGAACCCTAATCTCCCCAAACGCCCCAAACGCCCTCAACGCCCTAAACCGGCCATTTTGGGAGCCTGCGCTGCTCACGGCCGGGAAGTCGCGGCGGGCGGCGGGCAACCATGGCTCGCCCGCGCTGTTCTTCCACGGATGCGTATAGGTGGGGTTTCGGGTTTAGGGTTTAGGGTTAGAGTTTAAGGTTGTGGGCTGGGTATCGGTGCCCAGTTTCTTATCTTTGACTACCGGGGAACCTTCAAAAACGTTGTTCAAGGAATATCGTTTTCGGGCTTCAACGTCCTTTAGGCTCTCGGGTGTTCGGCAGATATTTGTTACATATATATATATATACATACATACATACATATATATATATATGTCTATATATATGTATTCTACCGTTCTCTTCCCTAATAAAATACCCAAAAAGTAAAGTAGGGTGCCTGGTTCCAGTCGGGTGCTTTCGGCCTCCAGAGCTGGAATTGAGCGGCGCGACGCCGATGGCGGCACATACGGGCGTGGGCTTCGAACTGAGCTGCAGCTCTGCGACAGACAAAGGGGTTCAGGCCAAGGGTTAAGTTCAAGGGTTTAGGGTTTAGGGTTTAGGGTTTAGGGTTTAGGGTTTAGGGTTTAGGACAAAAGGTACATGTGCCAGGAACTTGGTGTCCCAAAAGCCAGCTTAAGACAGGCCTAAGCATCCTGACCCTAAGACCTGATCAGGATACAAAGCTCTAACCCGCAAAACCCACACCCTCAAACCCTCGACCTTGGGACATTCCCCCTTGTACTGACAGTCCTTAGTAGGGATGATAATAGGGGCACTATAATCCCTATTAGGGACTGTGAGTAGAAAGGGGGAACATCCCAACCTAGACCCCTAGACCCCTAGGCCCCTAAACCCCTAAATATGTTCCTAAATCCACACCTTCAAACCCCAGACCCCGAAAGCCCTGTAGTATCTCCAGGCTGCCTCTCGCCGAGGTGGTACAGCTCCAACACGGCCTCACGAACAAATCGGAAGATCCTCCTTGCAACCCTAAACCCCAAAAACACGACACCCTTAAACCCCCCCCCCCATAAGAAACAGACCTAAATCTCAGGGCTCAGAGTTGGGACGTGCAGGCAAGTTCGAGATTTCAGGTGGGGTCGCGAGCCTTCAGGTTGCCTAAGCCCGGCAACTCCTGAAAACGCGGCAAACCCTGTTTGGGGATGTTGGGGGGTGGGGGGGAGGGGGTTTAGGGTTTAGGGTTCAGGGTTCAGGCTTTAGGGTCTTAAACTCACAAAACACCCTGGGACCTGCAAGCCAAGACCCCCAAACCCTGAGCACTCTGGGGCGGCGGCAGCAAAGCAGGAGAGCGACATGGTCGCGGCCTTGCAGTGTAGTCTTGGGGCTTCTAGTTATACATAGATACAGACATTTATGCATATATATATATATAGATAATTATTCCCCGACTTATTTGGAACATGCATATATACGTGCATATATACCCTAGTTGGTTTTTGATGATTACGAAGGAAATACTCTCAACAGCACTATTGAATGACTATTTGTTGTTTATTGCTGCTCCTTCGGGCTTCCCACACAGCCGTGGTGTCGTCCGCAGGCCCTTCGACTGAGCTGGCCACATCGATGTCGAGTGTGTACACGTACTGCAGAAAGTCCAGAAGGACCTCGAGTCTTACCTCGGGAAGTTCACAGCATCTGCTTTCACATCCATCAAGATAGTACACGTAGAGTTCCGCTACAACCCCTGTATGATTCTGTTCCAAAGTACTCGAGATCCCCGTTCTTACTAATGCCCCAAATATCAGGGTGTAAACGGCTGTAACGCGGGAGATCTACAGCTCTGACAAGGTTTCAAGGGCTCAGGCATCACATAATAAAGGAACCCGCCAAATGGAGCCTCGAGCTCATCTGGATGGCTTGAAGAAAGACGCGCCATTGTGACACAAAGACGTCAAAAGATCCTTCAATAATCCAGCCAACAGCCTTCCTGGATCAGTCAAAACACCCTAGACCCTGAACCCTCAGCCCACGCGCTCGAACTTTAAGGGTTTTGCTGGAGAGGCTTCGGGCCCAGCATCGGTGCCCACTCTGCCTAGATCTGCCTGCTACAGATGCCGGTCTCAGTAGAATCAGCATTTTGGGGAGTTTCTATACCTGTTTTACGAGAAGGGTCTCATGTATTAAATTATAGGTGGTATTCTGGTATTATGGTATTTTGGTATTATGGTACTAGGCTACATGGTATTTTGGTATCATGGTATGATGGTCTTAGGGCTTACGGCTTTCGGGGCGTAGGGTTTAAGGCTTCAGGGTTTTAGAAACAATTCAACAACCAAAACCCACGAAGCTGCTTCAACTTTAGAGTTCCTAGAGAACGACAGCAGCTACCGACAACCTTTGCCTCAACTTAGGGCCTCTTCTTGTGGGCCTCTTCTTGTGGTGTTACGGCAGCACTTAGCCCGGCACATTGGTGAGCGACACCTCGGGCTCAAGCGTTCAAGGGCTTAGGGTTTAGGGTTTAGGGTTTAGGGTTTAGGGTTTAGGGTTTAGGGTTTAGGGTTTAGGGTTTAGGGTTTAGGGTTAGGATTTTAGATACGGCAGCCCTGACTGCACAGCTAGAGTACATGAATGCAAGGTGCCAGGCTTTCCCGATGTTCCAAAACCTTCCCTTTTCAAGCAGAGAAAGCCTGCCTTGTGGGCACATGCCCCTACAAACACAGTAGCCCCAGACCTCCTAGTCCAAACCTCTAGGGTTCAGGGCTAGGGTTTGGGGGCTTAGGGGTCTAGGGGTTTAGGGTTTAGAGTTCAGAGTTTCGGGTGCTAGGGCTGGTGCTTCAATCCTCCCACCCCCTCCCGATTGTCAGGTTTGGGGTTCAGGCCTTCGAGTCCAGAAGCCCCAACCCCTAAATCCTAAACCCTCAGCCCTCCTCCTAAACTCGAAGCTCTACATACCCTACTAAACCTTAAACCCTAAACCCCAAACCCTAAACCCTGAACCCTGAACCCTCAACCCTCAACCCTGAACCCTAACCCCCCCCCTCCGAAATGCCGAGCGAGCGGCCATGGGAAGCTGCCGGCCCTCCACAGTGAAAGTCTCCGCCTCCTGGGCAACTAAGGCGTGAAGGATGTTGAACAGTCCTAAACCGTAAAACCTAAACCCTAAACCCTAAACCCTAAACCCTAAACCCTAAACCCTAAACCCTAAACCCTAAACCCTAAACCCTAAACCCAACCGCAGCTGAAAGCCTTGGCCCTGACGACACAAAGTCATTCCTTACTGGTTCTGAGTTGGGAGCCTGGGTATTAGGGGAGATATAAGGTTATAGAGGATACAGGGCACCTTGCAACAAATCTTTATCAGGGATTAGGTGCCTTGGTTACCTCTAGTTTCCTAATTTTCGATGACGATCTGGCCTTGCAGGGTGCAGAGTGTAGGCTGCTGCCTACAAAAAGGGCCCCAACTTGATACGCTTGAGGGTTTCACGAGGGGGGGGGGGGGGTAGTGTTGAAGGGTCAAAGTCAAAGTACTTTTCCAAGTGGGAGGCTCGAGGACTGGCATACGTCCCCTAAGCCCTAAGCCCTAAGCCCTGAACCATACACCCTAAACCCTAAACCCTAAACCCTAAACCCTGAGCCGCCTTCGAAGAGGCACGCGCAAGGATGTGCGCGTGCAACTGGGGGGCCTGAGCCCAGGGTCCCCCGGGCAGAAGCATGTGAAAGAATGCCCTTCAGTCAAAGTCTAAGTTAGGGCTCCGGTTTGGGGGTATCAGGTTTAGGGCCCGAGGTTTTCCTGCTCAGGCTGTTGGGATATGTTGATTTCTGATCCTAAGGGCATGGGCTTGATCTTCGGGGCGCAGGGTTTTCGGGCTTGGGAACAGTGAAGTTAGCATCGCAGGGCGAAGCCCCAAACTCCGACAGCCCTGAAACAGAAAACCCGACGCCCAAACCCCAAACTGCAAACCCACAACTGGAAAACCCTAAACCCTGAACCCCTATACTAGGCCCTGTACTCCAAACTCCTATACGAGGCCCGAAAGCTCCAAACCCCTAAACCCCAAACCCCAAATCCTAAACCTCTACATAGAACTTGGGACGTTCCCCCTTATACTAGCAGCCCTTAACAGAGATTCTCACAGGGGTTCTATACTCCCGATCAAGGACTGCTAGTACAAGGGGGAACATCCCAATCTATAAACATCTATAACCCTAAAATCCCCCCCTAAACCCTAAACCCTAAACCCTAAACCCTAAACCCTAAACCCTGGGTGCCCAGCATTGTGCTTCAAGATGCAGAGGTGGGCGTAAACCACGCTTCGCTCGCCTTACAGGGACCAGCCCTACCGACTGCCGAGCTCAAGAGGAACTTTTAGGGTTTTGGGGTGTAGGGTTTGGGGTTTAGGGTTTAGGGTTTAGGGTTTAGGGTTTAAGGTTTAGGGTTTGCGGCTTGGTTTAGGGTTTGGGGTCTATGGGGAACAGGTTTAAGAGGGGCTTGGGGTTGTGGACCCTCAAACCCTGAAGCCTCAGACCCCATCAGCCAGGATGATTTGGTTGCCCTGACCCCTTATGGGTTTAGGGTCTCGGGTTCAGGGTGGGATCGCACGATAGTCATGGGGTCCATATCTTGAGAAGCTGAAAGGGGTCACCAAGCCCGAAAGCCCCGAAACACCGCTGTCAAGCCTGGCAAGCCGAGCCCTAAGCCCTCAACCCCCCAACCCTCAACCTCTGCAACCCTCAACCCCTACACCCGAATCTGAAACCAGCCCTCGGCCCTGAGCCCTAGACCCTAAACCCGGAACGCCTGAACCCTAAGTTGCTCTACAACAAGGAAGTTGCACTGTTGCCCCATATTTGGCGGCCAAGCCGCTACTGCAGAAGCAAACGTCTGCCAAGGTCTCGCCTGGTCTCCCAAACCCACCCGGGGTCTGGGATTTTAGGGTTTGGGGGTTTAGGGTTTCTGGTTTGGGGTTTGGGGTTTCGGGGTAAGGGGGTTTAGGGTTAAGGAGGGTTTGGGGTTCTGAGGGGCGTTGAACCAGCGTCGATTACAGCGTCGATTACCGTGTCGAGCAGAAGCGTGCGAAGCCGAGGGGTAGGGTTCTGCCATTACCTCCGGCTACGATATGCTACGATAACCCGATTATGAAGATCGATGGACCAGAAACAAGTTCAGGGTTCGTTTAGCCCCCTACTCAATAGGCAAATACCCTGAAATCCTTTTTTCGAAACTTAAGAGCCCTGAAGCGTCAGCCGTGACCAGGTTACGTACTCTGAGCCATCTGGCAGCTCTCGAAACACCCTGAAACCCTAAATTGACGCAAACACTCCCGCCCCCCTTGCCAGAAGTGGATTGCAAATCTGGCGAGTTGCAGGATATGAGGGCTCACTGGGTAATTGGCAAGCAATTAGAGATGGTATGGAAGGGGGGGGGCAAATCAGCTCAAGCACCACCCGAGGGAGGATCAACGCAATGCACCGTCTACCCTGACTAGGTTAAAGCGCTGCCTGCGGATCATGCTTCCTCATTCCCCAAACCATCGGTGACAGCCTCTGCCGCCAAGCGGCTATTTACAAGTGTGGACAAGCCACTTGCCAAGGACCTCGACAGCGCCAGACTTCCGAACCCTAAAACCACCCAAATCCCCCAAAAAAGCCCTAGAGCACCTAACCCAAACGCCCTAAGCAACCCTGAACTCCTGTTTAGGCTGACTTCAACCTGCAGACAAGTTCCTGGCTTGGGTTTAGGCTGACTTCAATTTGCAGAAAGGCTCCTGGCTTGGGGTTGGGGGAGCCGGCTATTTTCCTTCGTAGGGTGCAGGGTTTAGGGCTCTTTGCTTTTCGCTTTGGGCTCTGCACACTGCATTCCCGAACCCATGGCACGCCAGGTACGTAGACTCCAATCCGAACTTTGGGCTCTCTTGTGACTCAGCAGAAAACCTTGAATTGAACTCGCGCAAGTTCAATGCCGGGCTGTGCTTAGACCTGAGACCCTGAGACCTGGCGCCTGTCCCAAATCGGGGGGGGGGGGGGGGGGGGGTTTGGGGTTTAGGGTTTAGGGTTTAGGGTTTAGGGTTTAGGGTTTAGGGTTTAGGGATTAGGGATTAGGGTGGGGGGGTAAGACCCAAGAACCGAATCCCAAACCATTCGGAGCTTGCGGGCTCAGGGTCCTGGAGCCTGGAGAGTTGATGGGGTTTTTGGAGTTTTTGGGGCTTCAGGGCTTTGGGCCTTCGATTCCGAATTGTCGGTACCTTCTTGGGGTCCGTATTGAAAGGGAATCATTTGGGGGACTATATTAGGGGTTTCTCATTTTCGTAAACCCCGATATTAAAACCCTAAGGCAAACCTTGAACCCCAAAAACCTTTGGGCACCCTAAATCCCAAAAACAGGACTTAGCCCTAAACCCTAAACCCCAAACCCCAAGCCCCACTACCCCAAACCCCAATACCCTTAATCGGGCCAAAAAAGCTCTGGGGCCGGGCCTGTCGGGCTCTGTGATGGCAAGGTTGTGGACCTCAACTCCGATTTGGATTTAGGGCGGAATGCTTCTGTTGGTTTGCATGTCATGGGGTCTTAGTCGAGATCCTGACCTTGAATACAAGGGAATAACGGTGCGGGGGTGCTCTTGGGAGAGTTCTTCATGATTACGCCATGCCATAGCTTTCTGAACAAACGTAAGGCCCGGAGTTGAGACCGAAAGCCTCAGAGGGGTTGTAAGGGGGGTTTGGGGTTTAGGGCTAGGGCCAGGGTCTACGTAGTCGTGTTTAGGGTTCAGGGTCCTAAACCCTACACCCTCCACCACTGAGCGGCCGGGCCCCGCCACAGGCCACCCGTACCACCGCCTGGTCAGGCACGTGCCAGAATCGTGGCTTAGGGCTTGCGTAGGGTTGAGGGCTTAGGGCTTAGGGCTTAGGAGGGTTTAGGGTTTAGGGCTTAGGGCCTTCGCACCATGGACAAGCAAAGCTCCGAGACCTCAGTAGACATCCGCTATGAGGTTCGTCAGACGTACGCAAGCTTTCCCTTCGCTGGTTGAGAGGACGTTGAGGTTTTGCTTTAGGGGCTCCAGGAAACAGCAAAGCAGCACTAGACCCTTAAGACACAAAGCCTTGTCGACCCCACGTAGAAGAGCATGCTTTGAGCCAAATGCCGTACACCCTGCAGGAGACACGTGCTGCAAAAGGCCCTGAGTGGGGAAACGGCGAAGGCCGAGAACTCTGAGTTCTAGGCGTGCCCCCAAAATACTGGAACCCTCCCGATTCTAGGAGCCCAAGAAAGGGTACCCCCTACTTTGGGAAACCCATGTGAAGGAGAGAGAGGCCATGCAGCGCTAAATCCTGAAACCCAAACCCTCAGCCTCGCTGCCCCAAAACCACAAAGCCTAAACCCTAAAAAACTTGAAGCCCTAAAACCACCAAAAACCCATAAAACCCATAAAACCCAAAAAAACCTAACAGCCCTTTAAAAAATTGAAGCCCGAAAATGCCAAACCGTGCCTTGCCACGAAAGCCAGCGCTGACGAGCGTGGGGGTGGGCCTCGGGGAGGCTTCGGGTGCAGGGTTCGGGGTTCAGGGTTTAGGGTTTCGGGTTTCGGGTTTGAAAAAAACAAACGCAACCCTACATAGGCACTGCGGGAGCTGCTCCAACAGATGTCTCCTGTTCAGGTTCCGGTTATGATTTAGGGTGTCCCTATTCAGGTTCCTGCTATGTTGTTAGGGTATCCCCAAAATTAGAATACCATAATCAAACCGCCCAAACCCCCAAAGCCCCGAATCCTAAACCCTGTAAAACCCTGAAGCCCTAGACCCAACCCCCAAGGCCCCTCAACCCTAAGCTAACCATGTACCGTAAAACCTTAAAGCCCTGAACCCTAAACCATGATGAGGCCCCCCCAAAACCCTAAACCCCAAGCTACCCATGTACCCTAAAACCCTAAACCCTAAACCCTAACCTAATTGCTGAGTACCCTGGCCCCAAAAAGGGGTAACCTTTTAATTATTGTAGGATTGTATTTACCCCGGAAGGTTAAAGGACCCGAAACCTCAAAGCCCCAAACCCAAAGCTATAATGAACCCCCCCAGCCACCAAAACCCCTAAACCCTAAGCTACCCATGTACCTTAAAACCCCTGAACCCTAAGCTACCCAAGTAGCTTCAAACTCCTAAACCCTAAGCTACCCATGTACCTTAAAACCCTGGAGAATGTAGGCCGCCAGTCTGGTAGGGGTAGCCATCACTGTCCACCGGCATGCCCTCGCAACCTCGGAGGCCACTCAGACAGACGATTCTGTTTAGGGTTTAGGGTTTGGGGTTCGGGGTTTAGGCTTTGGGTTTGGGGTTTAGGGTTTGGGGGTTTGGGGGTTTGGTTGGGGTTTAGGGTTTGGGGTTTAGGGGTGGGGAGGCAGTTAATCTGTACTGCGGCGGGTAGTCAGTTTGAGTTCGGCGCCAGATGTTGGAATGTCTACACCCTAAACCCTAAACCCTCTAACTAAACTTCTCATCTCAAAATTCGAAATCCTCCACCCCCTGGGAAAGACCAGGGAACCCCAAACCCTTAACAAGTCAAGCCCAGACCTCCTTTGAAAACCCCAAACTTCCGACCCTCAACCTCCCAGAACAATACTTTTGGGGAAATGTTTGGGGTGCACAGCAACCTTACGTAGCGGCTCAACCTACCGTAGCCTAGAACTCGTTCGGCTTGGGGATGCAGGAAAGAGGACCTCGAGCCACACGTCCACGCACACGGTGCGCGCGTTTTGTCGCGTGCACAGGCACAGGGAACAAAAGAAGAGAGAGCTCCCTCGGCAAGGTGTCGCCTTCGGAGTCGAGTTTTAAGGTTTGTGGATTCGGGTTGGTTTCAGGACTGCGCTGATGGGGCTGCAGGTCTGTCTAGCACTCGACACCGTGTTCAAGCCGCAGCACTTGCTACAGAAACTCCTGAATCGATCCGGGGGCATCATGCCTTGTCCAAGCTTGCCTGATTTCAAGCAGGGCGCCAGTGTCAAGGCACCCACCCCGATCAACTTTGAAAAGGAAATTGAAAACGTGCAACGCCAAGTGGGTTTAGGGCCCAAAAAGCTTCCGGATCTTACGGCCGGGATCCTCAGGTCTTGTTTTATGTGGCTAACTCCCACTGGGCTCGACGGTGTGGCAGAGCCTGGTCACTCTACCCACACACGGTGTCTCTGCTCAGAGCTTCGACTTGGCGGCCTGGCCAACTGCACGGGCGCGTTTCGGGTTGAGGGCGTTCAAGGGTTTAGGAAATAGGTCTTCGCGCGCCCTACTTTAATGAATACGTTCCTAAGACGTACCCAGTTCTAGACGCAAGAACAAGCCCCGGAACCCCTCAGACCATAAGCACCTGATGGAAGGCCTAAGCCTGCGGTTCAAGCTTAGTGTTCAGGGAGCCCTGAGGTTCAGGGAGCCTCTAGATCCGAAACCCCGGTTTAGGGTTTAGGGTTTAGGGTTTAGGGTTTAGGGCTTAGGGCTTAGGGCTTAGGGCTTAGGGTTTAGAGTTTAGGGTTCGGGGTTTAGGGCCCCCTGGACTCAAACGACTGAGCCGGGCGGACGTCATCCGCGGACACGATGGTGAAGGACGACTTGTTCAGCTCCTCCCATGGGGTTCACACTCCCCAAGCCCAAACTAGCAATAGTAATCGTAGTGATCAACAAGGTAGTGGTAGCAGTAGCAAGAGTAACAACTGATAGTGAGTGTGACGGTGACAGTGAAAGCAATAGCAATCGCAAAAGTAGCAGTACAGTAATAACAACGGCAAGAAGAAGACTAACAACATGAGAATAGGAAAAAGGGAATAAGAAGCCCCGCCCCATGGCAAAGCCTGGACCCAAAATCCTGCTAAGTCTCGGGGGTTGCAGGTTCAATGCTTTTCAGGTATGAGAAGTTGGGGTGTGCCAGGGTTCAAGGTCGCCCTAGGGGGTGAAAAGTTAAGGCTCCAGCGTCGAAGGTATCTGGGTGGAGACGTGCTTCCGGGACATAAAGCGTTTGAGGTTGCAAGCTACCCACTGCAAGCCCAACGTAAGAAGAAAGCAGCCCTGAACCCTATACACCCTAAGCCCCTTCCTCGACAACGGTGCTCCCCTCCTGCCCCCCCTTATGTGGTAACCGGGACCCTTAAACAAGGTAACACCCTGGAAGAGGGGCACAAAGAGACACTGAAGAACTTGAAGTTGAACCCAGGGATTGCCAGCCGTGAAGAAACCGCAAAAGGCTGAAGGTGGCCCCAAAACCCCAAACCCCGAGCCTTAGACCCTGGCCCTGTTTAAGCCGCTCTGAATATTTCCCTAGATATGATACTCTTAAACCTAACAAGGTGCGAGAGGGCCTAATTGCGGCCCTAAGGCCCCAAAACCTCAACCCCTGGATACCCCAGGCGGTTTCCACTCCTTGGCCTTCTGCCGGAGGACCTGGCAGGTGAAACCCGTAAACTCTTCACGGGGAGTTCGGGAGTTCGGGGCTTCGGGACCATGTTTCACTCCACTGCCCAGACACTAAGCGCGTTGAGGCAAGTTAATTTCAGGAGGGGGCGTCCGGGTTTTCACTCAGGGCTTCCCCGCAACATCGAAGCCTCAAGATGATAGGGCGCCCAAAGCCTTAAGCCCAAAGCCCTACCTAAAGGCTCGTACGCAGGCCATTTTAGGGTAGGGTTAGCATACCATCATCCCCCAGAACAACACCGGCATGATAAGGGTGCTGGGGTCAGGGGTTTAGGATGGTTTAGGATTTAGGCTTGAGGTTTGGGCTCTCGTGCAACCTCTCGGGGTTCCACTGGGATCCCTCCCATGCCTGCTTCTGGATCTTGCCTGTCGGTGTCCTTGGTTTCAGCACCCTATACCCTAAACCCCCGATCCACCTGGCGTTTGCGGCTTCTAGGGTTTAAGTACTGCTTAGGGCTTAGGGTTTAGGGATTAGGGCCCCGAACCCCTGGAACTCGTTGTATTTAAATGAGTGCCTCATACGGTAACCAGCTATGAATGTAGACTTATGGCAGCCGTAGTTTAGGATGGTTTTGAGGTGTAGAGGTTACCCCTCTGATCCAACAGCACTTCGTGAGCCGTGCATTGACCTGGTGTTCCCGGCGGAGTGTACCCCACATCGTATGCCAGGTGGCCTTAGCCCTATACCCTAAAACCCCGAATTGTCGCGGTTTCGGATTCGGGTTTTGAGGCTGTGGGTTTCGGTTACGCAAGTCTGAGAGATCCTGGGGAAACCTTGGCCGGGAGGGGCGGGGTTCGGTTTTTGATTCAGGGTTTTCCTGCAACATCGGAGCCTCAAGATGATAGGACGCCCAAAGCCTTAAACCCTAAACCCTACCCACAGGCTCGTACGTAGTATCATTTTGGGCTAGTCTACCGCAACCTCCCGTAGCTACCCCAAAAAGAAAACTACATTGGAGCCTTCGGGTGAACCCTACCCATGACCCCTGAGCCGAGGAGCTTCACGCCCTCCAGGCTCTCAAAGACAAAAGTTCGGGGCACCATGTAGCGAGCCACTGGGATGCAGGTTGAGATTTCTTAGACAAGGTGCGCTTCGGGGTCCTATAGGAAGTCAATCAAGCTTCGATGCTGCATGTTGGGTTATGCAGGAAATATTGAAAGTTAGAGTCATTCCTATGTCCTGCACCCAAACCCTCCCTGAACTTGAAAACCCTTAACCCAATCCCGGTCAGGGCTTTGGAGGAGGAGCAACCTTAGCCAGGACTTGTGTTGGACCCCACAGCATCCTTCACTGGAACCATTCTTGTTCGGGCTTGTGGGGGAGGCGGAGGGGGGGGTGCATTTGAGGGTTAGGTTTGGGCTTGGGCTTCAGGTTTCAGCCGGGTGGGCAAACATTCGAACCCAGAACCCCAAGTTCCTCAAGCCCAAGAACCTCTACCCCTACGTCCACCGTTAGTTCCTCAGGCCTCAAGAGGCCCCAAGTGGGACCAAGACCATGCGGTTCGGGGTTAGGGTTAAGGATTTAGGGTTTAGGGGCTTCTTGACTTGGAAATGTGTATCTGGGTGGTTTGTTTCATGGTTCGATAGGGATCATAAGCAGATCCGATTGGTAGCCATTGGGCCCTGTAGCAGACAACATGCTGAAGATTCCCTTCAGATCAGGCCGGGTCGCTGTGCTCGCGGCACCAGTTGTAGATCTCCTGAAGCATTTGGTTTGGGGTCTCGTTTTGCGCCCCTAACCCCCGGACCCCTCAACCCCCTAAACTCTTGAACCCCCTTAAGCCCCTTTAAACCCCAAACTGCCCGGCGGGATGATCTGGCCGTGCCCTCCCCAAAACCCCAGTCACCCGGCCGGTTCTCAGGAGGGAATGAAGGAATTCGGTAGTTCCTGTGGGTGTTTGCCCCCTTTTTAAGGGGATTCTGTACAAGTTTAAAGGTTTCGGTAAGGGTTTAAGGTTTAGGGTGCTCGTGCCCAGGCTTATGCAGAGAGCTGGGGATGCCTTGCATGAGGGCTGTTCAAAATCTAGAATTCGAACCTTTAAAAACAGTAATCTCTGGGGAAGAAGCGAAATGCTTGAGGTCTTGAGGGCTCAGGGTTGGAGACTTAGCCTGAGCTTAGCATTTGTTGGGGGAGGCTAAGGTAAAACCCGAGGAGGGTCTTCCATGGTCTTCCGGATAGCTGATTGCACTGGAAACTATCTAGGCTCCTAGAGCCCGCAGAAGCCTGAACACAAACCCGTCCTCGTCGGACAACGTCATGCCCTGGCGGCAGACGATCCAGGCCACGGGCGTCTCACCCCACTTCTCGTCGGGTCTGGCAGCAGGGCTCTTTCCAGAGAGAGAGGGGGTGGGTCACTCTCAGGATCCTTGGGGTCTAAGGAGAATGCATGTTTGTCAAAAATCTTAGGGGTCTCAACCGAAACTGTGCTGTGTCTTGTCTGCTCGCCTGGAGGGCACGAAACCTATATGGAGCCCTATGGAGGGCCCTATATGGAGCCCTAAACTCCCACACCCCTACGATATGTCCCAAGCCCCCAAATCTCTATAGTCTCTAACTACCCTGCAACCCCCTAAACCACCAAACCCAGAACCCATACACCCCTCCGCACCTGGCAACAACTGCCACCTCTGCAATCTTCGGATTGCCCATCATGATGCTCTCCACCTCTCCAAGCTTTGAGAAAGGGATGATAACATCGGAATGCTCCACATACAGCTTTCTATGCTACCTAAGAATCCTGCAAGGGGCTCTATCTTTATCAGAAGAAGCTACGGAGAACAAAAGTGCATCGGGGGGGGGGTGGTTGCTTGAAGTTCGCAGCGAAGCAGAAGATGCCTTTTCAACCATGAAGCTCGGCAAAGAATGTGTAGGGTCGCGACCCTGTTTAATTAGAACGGACACTTTTGGGGGGAGGGGGGGGGAACACTTTGGCAAGTCTTTAGGCTCCTGTCTGAGCCGTTTTTAGGTGGAGCCTCCAGGGATGATATGTTCTCGCCGCCTGAAATGATGATGTCCTCAAGGCTGCAGGCCTAATATAAAGCCCCAAAACCCTTCTTAAGCTGTAGGGCCCTCCCTACCGGTCGGGGTCCTCGTGCCCTCAGAGACAGTTGCGTTCCGGGCTGCCGGTCGGGGACCCACACACACTTGGACCTACAAGCTCCTGGCCTTGTGGAAAACCCTAAACCCTAAACCCTTGGGGTAAGGATTCAGAAGTCCGTCTTGAATCAGCATTCGGGGGGAAATAGCACGCATCTGAGCCCCTGCAAGGGCCTGTCATGCGGGTTTAGGGCCTAGGGAATAAGGGCTCCCGGAACCCTCTTGAGGGGGGGGGGGGATCTACTTGTTGGATCTGGGTCGAACCCTAGCACCTAAACCGCAAACATAACGTGAGGAGACATGTGACGTGGGAATTCGTCTTATACATAAATGTGATACTGGTACCAATGTGAAAAAACACACACACCTGAAGCTGCACCAGGCTGCCTGAGAATGCGATAGAATGGGGTTGTATACTCAAAGCCTTGAAAGGATGGGTTTGGGGTTCGTAAGGTACTTGCGCGCACCTGAGAGTCCTCAACCCTAGGAGCCCCAGAGCCAAGGCCGGGGGTCCTTGGATCTGTCTTTCAGCTGAATGTACCCATCGGGGTATCTCACACCCAAGTCGCCGGTGTTGAAGACCTTGAGAGGAGTCGCTTTGATCCCAAACCCGATAAACCCGTGGGGGTTTGTGCTTAGGATTTATAGGGTTTAGGGTTTAGGGCTTAGGGTTTCGGGTTTAGGGTTTGGGGTTTAGGGTTTAGGGTTTAGGGTTTAGAGGGTTCAGCAGAACTTGGCTCGATTCAGAGGCTTCTGCTTGCGGAAAGGCAAGCTCAAAGGAACCTTCCAAGCTGCCTCAGACACTCGACACTCTCCATCTGAAGCCCAAGTCTGCACTCTAAGAGTTAAAGTCTCTAGACCCTGGCCCGAAGCCAACTGAACCCTAAACTTTGCACTGCGATCCCTGAGAAAACCTACTTGTAACCCCTAAGCCCTGAACCCTCAAACCACAGTACCTCAAAGCCTGCACTGTGAAGAGCCCCACAGGAGCCCACTCCCCCTGTACATGGGCACTGAGGGTTTAGGGTAGGTTTGTAGTGGTCTGAGGTCTTGAGTTGGGTCATGAAGCATACCTTTCACATGTGTGCTGCTCGAGGAAAGAAACAACCCTGCACCCTAAAATCCACCTCTACCCCCAAACCCCAAAACCCTACCCCCAAACCCCAAAACTCTAAACCCCAAGCCCTAAAAACCTCCAAAAACCCTAAAAACCCTAAAAAACAAGCTCGGAGCCCGGCGCCTCCCTTGAACTCCTTGGCCGTCGCCTCGGGGTTCTTGAAATATCCTTCGCGGCTTCGGATCTAGGGGGCTTAGGGGGGTTTTGGGTTTAGGGCTTTACGGTCCGGATTCAGGGTGCTTGGGGGGGGGGGGGTGGGGTCTCGGGTTGAGGGTTTAGGGTTCACTCGGTTTTGGGTTTGGGGTTCGGATGAAGGGGGCTGAGGGGGTTGAGAGGGGTTTAGGGTTTAAGGGGGTTCAAGGTTTTAGGGGGGGGGGGTTTGGGGTTTGGGGATTAAGGGTGGTTTTGGGGGTGTAGGGGCTTCGGAAGTTGCATGATCAAAGACTTCGAAGGCAGCTTGAAGTCTCACCCTAAACTCTACCAGTCCCTGCAATCCAACGAGCAACTCCAGATGGGGGGGTGGGGCTTGGGGGGGGTGGGGTCCCTTCATGATGGTGTTGCCGCTCATGACGATCTCGCCGATCCTGGGTTGGTTTTCGGGGGGTTTGGGGGTTGCAGAGGCTCAGAGGTTCAGAGGTTTAGAGCTTTCGGGTGTAGGCGTAGGGCTTAGGGTTTGGAACATGGGGCGCAGGGACGTATGGATGGGGGGGGGGGGGGGACGAGGGGGTGCTTCTGTTGCCCTCGGTCCTGAACACATCCCCAAGTCCGCAACAAGCCTAAAGACCGGACGCTTTGAAGCCCTAAGCCACACCAACCACAACTCCAAAACACTGATTTCACCCTCAACCCTAAACTTTTTAAACCCTAAAGCCCTAAGAACCCTAAGAACCTAGAACCCCTAGAACCCCTAGAACCTCAAAGTCTCCAAGCTTTATCCCAGGCATCCCCCTAAACCCTAAACCCTAAACCCCTTACGACAGCATCCTCCGAGTGTGTTCCGAGGATCGTCTGCCCATCCCTCGGGACCGGCTTTCGCGTCTCCGGGTCGATGACCTCCAGGTACTCCAGCCTGTTAGTAGGACATGGGCAGCGGCTTGGGGTTTCAGGGTTCTGGGCTTTCAGGGTTTGGGTTTGAGGCGTTAGGGTTTAGGGTTTAGGCCTTTTCGAGTTTGGGTTTAGGGCCTCTCCCCTGTGGATTAGCAATCTGGGGCTGATGCCAGGATGATTCCCGTGAATGACCTGAATGCTTCACAACCCATTTGTGTGGAAGGATGGGTTAAAGCTTACTGTCGCACAATTCTACCCTAAACCCTAAACCCCCAAAGACCCCAACATGAAGGCTTGCCATAGCGATGCTATCTTTATTTTGCCCACACCCTAGTTGGACTTTCATGCGTGGATGATCTGCTCATTTGTTCTGGCCGCTGTCTCCTGCCAGGACGGGCTGTACCCTATAACCTCTTGTAACCAGACATTCAAAAGGGTTGACTTGAACATCCCGCAACCCCTGTAAGTCTGTTATGCCTCAGGGCCCCTTCTAACCCCTTCAAGCGATATACAGGCGGAGACATGCATATGTGTATCTGTATATATTGTATACATGGTACCTGTTCCCTAATTCCCTATGCAATAACCACGTCGTAATACACGGTCCCGATGATGCATGGGGCGGATGACCAAACAACCCACCCAGACACCCCACAACCCCAGGCCCTAAACCCTACATGCCCTCGAACCAAACCCCATAACGGCCTAGGGTTTAGGGTTTAGGGCTTAGGGTTTAGGGTTTAGGGTTTGGGGTTTGGGGTTTGGGGTTTGGGGTTTGGGGTTTGGGGTTTGGGGTTTGGGGTTTGGGGTTTGGGGTTGAACTTGCGTTCCACCCCCGTACTACCCGTACCCCAGTATGTCCGGGCCGAGTGTCTCCAAGCAGCGCACTCCCTGGCGTGCCAGGAAGGCAGCCTTTTGGAAGAACCCTAAACCCTAAACCGCTGAAACCCTACCCTTTACTACTAGAATCCCTATTCAGGTAATGTGAACCATAAACCCTTTTAGGGTTCACTTGGGACCATAAACCCTAAACCCTAAGCCATTCACTTCTCACGTGGGCCTTTGGGTTTCGGCGCTTCGGGGGGGGGGTTAGAGTTTCGGGGCTTGAGCTGGCCATGGTGACTTTGATTGCTGTGATGTACCACGGCTCGTCATGAGTCTTCCCGAACCAACTGCAGGGTTTAGGGATTGGGGGTTAGGGTTTAGGGTTTAGGGTTTAGGGTTCAGGGTTCAGGGTTCAGGGTTCAGGGTTCAGGGTTTAGGGTTTAAAGGCTTCAGGGTTTAGGGGCAGGGGGTTGGGGGCATTTGGGTTCAAGGGGCAACAGTTCTACAGGGGGCAAGCCGTGTGCCCACACAGTGAGGGGGGCCGCCAGCTTTGCTGGGGGATGCTTCGCGCCTTCTCCTCCATGGTCTTGGAGTTCCACTCATCCTTCCACTCGCACATGACACCTGGCACTTGGCAGGGCGTGCACCCTAAACCCTAAACCCTAAACCCTAAACCCTAAACCCTAAACCGTAAGCCTGAACCCTGAACCCTGATAAACGACAGAGGGTGGTAGGGTTGCGAAGGCCACGAGTAAGGAGGAACCCCGTGGCCATTCAAAGCCCTGAGCCCTGGCCCGAGACCCCTTGATGAGTCCACAACCCCTAAACCCTAAACCCCAAACCCTAAACCCCAAACCCTAAACCCTGAACCCTAAACCCCAAACCCTAAACCCTGAACCCCAAAAGCCAAACCCTAAACCCCCGAATCCCCAAGGCCACCCTGACACCCCGCCTGTTCCATAGCCCTCTGTCAACCCATAGACGTGGCCTGGGCCCCACGGTGCGAGAACTTTAGCTTGGTGCTTGGGGTTTTAGGGCTTTAGGGGTCAGGGTTCTATGGCTTGAGGAGTTAAGGGTTCTAGGATTCTAGGGTCTAGGGTTCTACGTTTTGGGGTTCAGGGTGTCATTTCAAGTTTGCCCAGTGACCGAAGAAAACAAAGCAAGGTGCCTGTTTTTGCTTGTGGGGGGTGGGGGGTTGTAAACTTTAAAACCCTTAACTTGAAAAGCCCCGTATACCCGGAACTTACAGGGAGAGGCCCCTAGACACAAGGGTTGATGAGGGGTTTGGTTCATGCATGACTTAAGTATAGACAGCTACCCGCATGATTCGCATTTGGACCCACAAGCTGCGAACCAAAGGGCTCCCCAATAAACCCCTAAAGCCCCTAAGCCCCGAATCCTCTAAGCCCCTAAACCCCTAACCCCCTAAGCCCCTAAATCCTTGAACCTTAAACTCTAGAACCCTATTACATATAAACCCTAGAACCTCGAAAAAAACCCTGCATGCAAACCCTGTAACCCCTCAACCCCCATAAACCCCCCATAAACCCCCATAAACCCCCATAAACCCCCATAAACCCCCATTAACCCCCATTAACCCCCATAAACCCCCTCTAAACCCCCATCAACCCCCATAAACCCCCCCCATAAACCCCCATAAACCCCCATCCCTAAACCCTAAACCCTAAACCCTAAACCCTAAACCCTAAACCCTAAACCCCGATAAGCCGAGCACGGCCCAGCGGCTCACTTCGATGCCATACTCCGCCATGCGGGCGAGGACGGGCGCCGGCGGGGCCGCGGCACCTGCAGGGTTTAGGGTTTAGGGTTTAGGGTTTAGGGTTTAGGGGTTAGGGGTTTAGGGTTTAGGGTTTAGGGGTTAGGGGTTAGGGGTTTAGGGTTTAGGATTTAGGGTGACCGGAGGGGGCATGTTTTCCAGCCTTCGCTGTGACAATCATTGAGGCGCAAGTTCCTGATGCCCTAAACCCCAGCCGCCCAAAACCCTAACCACCCTAAACCTAAGAGCCTTGAACCCTCGATCATTAAACGCTGACCAGAGAGGTGTGGCCTTGTTCAGACCCCGAAACATCCCAAGCTACCTGCAGGTAACCCCAAGCAATCCCGAAAGGAATCTAAGACACCCTAAGCCCTGAACCGTTTAGGGTTTAGAGTTTAGATGGGTTATGGGTTATGGGTTTAGGGTAAAATCCCAACTGAAAACCGGAAGGAGGCGGGGTTGGAGCCAGGGCGCTGGTCATGAACTTCAGGTCCTGGCTCCAGGTACGCTTGCCGCTGTATTGCAGCCTCACAACAGCAGGGGAGTTGATGGTTTGCGGCTTATAGGGCTTGGGGCGTATTTTAGGGCTTATAGGGTCTGGGGCGTAAAAAAGGTTTAGGCTTAGGGCCTAGGCCTCCACTGATTAAGCTTTCACTTGCAGCTGTGGCACATCGTGCTCATGACAATGGGTGCTCCGCAGATGTGCGTGACCCCGTGCTCCTTGACGGCTGCAAAGATGTCGTCTGCAACCACCTTTCTGAGACACACGTTCACACCTGCAACGGCCGCCACCGCATAGGGGAAGAACCAGCCATTCAAGTGGAATATGGGGACTGTCCAAAGGTAAACACAGTGTCGGTGAAGCGGCCACTTGATGATCAAGTGCACGCTCTTCAGGTAGGCGCCGCGGTGATGCAGCAATACACCCTTGGGATCTGCGGTGGTCCCGCTGGTGTAGCACCTTGGGTACATGCGCAGTTGAGAGAGACTTTCAGAGGCTTTGAAGCACGCTGCGTGTATTCCTCACGACCGTACCGGCATCAACGCGTTCTACACATCAACACTTGCATGACGCTTCATGTCGAAGACATCGAGACCAAAGGGTTCCGTAAGTTCCCGCTTCAAACTCCTAAAGCACAAAAGAGGCAACTGCTACTAGCGCGGTCCTTTCCAAAACCACTGGCGCTCAAAAGTCTTTCGTGCTCTGAGTTTCTTGTACACTTTGGGGCTTAAGGTTTTCGAGTTCAGGGCGGAGGGCTGCCAAGGCTAAAGACATGTCAGGGCTTCAATTCGAACATCGGCTTGTATGGGTTGCGGGGAGCGGAAAGCTTCTGTTCCCTAGAACACTCTGGCTACGAGGGCCGTGTGGGGCATTGAATGATTGAGGCGGTTTAGGGCTGGCTGAAGATCCTTCACATAATATGGGTCTAGGGAGTTTCCTGGCAACATTTTCGCGCTGCCCTAAACCCCCATAAAGGGGTCACAAATTGCAATCGAGCCAGCATGCACCCAGCGCGGAGCTGGCGCACAATTTGCGGTGCCGGCTGGGTTTAAAGGCATCAGTTTTGGGAGCATGTGGTCTTTCAGCTGAGACGCTGCCTTCAAGACCTCTCAACGGCTCGAGCACAACAACACGACAAACCAAGACACCAAAAGCGAACCCTCGCGCTGCAAAAAGTAGATTCATGTACCAACGTGACCGATGCTGTGACCATGGCCAAGACATACACGAAACGCGCCCCCGAAACCGCCTGAAGCCCAGGGCGCAAGGAGAGCGTGTCCCACTCATCCGGGGGCGCTTCCCAGGGCGCCAGGGGGTCGCCCTCGGAGAGCAGCTGCTCGTAGTTCATGGAGCCGATCAGGGGGCCCCGGTCCTGAAAAACTCTCTCAATCGGCTATTCAAGGAAGGGTCTTTGAAGAAGTGGTGTTGCTTTAGGCTGAAGCACTTGAAGTATAAGCGGCTTGACGGTTTCAGGGATTTACAGGGGGCTAAGAATGTTCTTGGAAGCCGGGTCCGAGCTTGGAGTGGGTCGGAGTGCGGGTTTGGTATGCTCAGGTGTGGGATGTGGAGTCTAGGTTGGCCGCTTCTGAAAAATGGTCTCGAATATTCTTGAGCCCAATAAGGAAGGGCTTAGAAGGTTTGAGGGTTTGAGGGTTTGAGGGTTTGAGGGTTTGAGGGTTTGAGGGTTTGAGGGTTTGAGGGTTTGAGGGTTTGAGGGTTTGAGGGTTAGGGCCTTAGGGCTCAGGGCTCTCAACGGCGTCCGAGATGTCCTTCTCAGGGCACATGGGATCGTCCACATCGATCACGAAAGGCCGCTTGCCTTCGGGAAATGCTGCCAGCACACCTGCCACCAGCTTACTGTACTCACGGTCCACGATCCTCGGCAAGGGTCACAAACTCAACTACGCCTAACGCTAAGCCCCCCTGCGCAGACGCCCTGCACACGAAACTCCTTGAACCCCTTCCCCCCGCAGAAAGCTTGAAAGTGGGTGTCCTTCCTTCTTCTGTTTTGTGCGCGCATGGAACTCCCTACGTTAACAGCCGCCGAATCAAAGGACTCTACCTTGAACCCCTAAGGTGGCACCCTTGGGCTTGGGACCCATTCTCAAGAGTTGTAAAGGAAATATCAAGGCCGTATTGGGAGTAGATGGAAGGAAACCTTTAGGGGTACAGGCTTTGGGGTATGAGTCTTCATCCCTAGACTCCCCATGCTAACCTGGAGGCCCCCCAAAAACAACACCAAAGGTGAGTCTGCACCCTTCTCAGCCCCGATAACCCCAGCACTCCCCCAGAAAGCGCACAAACTGACTGAAACAAAAAGACAAAAACCCCTTGAAACCGTACTGAGACATTCGAAAGAAACATATGAAAACAAAATGCGGCCCTGGGTGCAGTATCTTGGCTTCGGAGTGGCCCAGCCTGGAGGGTCCAGGGTCTAAGGCCCGGGTCTAGGGTGTCTTGCGCACTGCTCTGAGCTCGGAGAAGACCAAGGAAAGGCGAAGGAATTTAGGGTGCCCAGCTGGAAGGCTTGGAAATTGCTGGGCCAAACCGGCCCAGAAAAACACCCGCACATTTGGGCTACAGGATGCTAGGCGCCAGCACTGTGGGTACTTTGCACGCAGCCCTAAACCCTAAAACATCCTAAACCTGTTTGCCCAATACCGAGACCCAAGGTGTACAACTTAGGGGTACACACACAGACCTCTCCGCAACCGAGCAGCATGAAGCTCAAGGTCCTGGCATCCAGGCGGTAGTTCAGCCTTGGACATTTGGGGGTTTACGAAAATAGTGGACCCCCGAAATAGACACCAAATAGTACGACTCGCTCATAAAAAAGGACCCCAATAAGGTACCCCTGGTTTCCGCAACCCCATTTTGGGTTTAGAGTTCAGGGCTTGTCTGGGGATTCGGATTTAGGGCTTAGGAGTTTGGGCTTCAGGATTTCACGTTTCGGGCTTCGGGGGATCTTGAACTTGTTTGGACTCGCGCAAATGCATGGCTTAACAACGCAAAGACAAAAAGGTCACCTTACTCCATGGGAGAGAGGTGGCCCGATGCCCTCTTGTGAAACCCATACACACTATAAACCCTAAACCCTAAACCCCACACTCCCTAGCGAGGCTTCCAGACTGCCCAGGGGCGGGTTCAGCACGGCGCCGCTCATTGGTATACCGAAGTGGGCCTCCACCAAAACACATGGTGGGTAGTTCTCTAAATCCGGGCGCCTTTTCAGGGTCCACCCCAAAAGGGTTCAGGGTTCAGGGTTTCGGGGCGTGTTGGCCAGGCGCCTCGATGTTCTCGGGGGAGTTGTTCAGCAACACGGCCACTGCCTGAGTCAGGGATGCCCCCTCAATTCAACATCCCTAGGCCCTACACCCCGAGACCCTGATAAACTTCCAAGCGCGGGGGGGATTCAGGGTTCCGTTAACCCCCGGAAAAGTCCTGGAATTTTGACACCTTAAAGGCTCGTGAAGGCTTAGAGATACAGAGCCCAACCTCTGTGCATGTAGGGTTTCGAGTTTTAGGATTGAGGGCTCACAGTGCTCCCAGGTGGTAAAAGGCATCAGGGCCTTTTTGGGGGCCGCGCTTTTGGCTGTCCAGGGATTCTGGCTCAGTCTCACATGGACGATGCGCGAACATTCGAAAGACAAACATGCATGGTGCTCTGTTGCCAGCAACGCGCGCTACCGCAGACGGACTTTGCATACCAAGACTTTGGGGGGTTGTACAGCTGCATTTGGGGTGCGGGGGGGGGGGGGAGCTTAAGAGCATTTTTCCAAGCGAAGGCTCAGCTGCAGGCGCTTAGATCGGGATTTGGAGCTTTTGGGGCGGCTTGGAGGGGCTTCTGGGTTGCCGCCAAGCGGCATCACCCCGCTGCACGCCGCGCGCTTTGAGAGCCGAGCATAGGCGCCGGGATCGCGCGTAGAGATCGGCCCACGATCTCCTCCCAGGCATGCGCAGCCATACTTGGAGGTGCCATGGGTACCTCTAGAAACTTCAATCAGCTACGGCCTTCAACCCTAATCATAGTGAGGTACTTGCAACAATACTTCATGAGGCTTCCAAGTCAAGGAAAGCTCCCCAGCAACCCCAAAAACAACTCGTTCTGAGGCGTCATCACCCCTCAGGGTCTCACTCTTTGGAACCTTGGGGTTTAACAGGGCTTCAGGGTCTAAGAAGTCTGGGGCCAAAGGCTTCATGAAGCAGCAAGCAAGCCTCCGGTCTACACAAGAAGCACAATCAAACCCAAACGCTAAACCCTTTCAGCGCTCCGGGACCCAGAACCCTCAACACGAAACCCTTTTCAGCCCCTAAACCCTAAACCCTAAACCCTAAACCCTTAACCCTAAACCTCGCAACTGCTCCTGATGGGGCCGTGGATGATGGCGGTCCTGGCGTGGGCTCCCACTCTCTGGTGGGGTTAGGGGTTCGGGATTCAAAGGGCTTTAACATAGTGGTCGGAATGATTAGGAATGGGAATAGTCTTACAAACATACTATAGTAGTCCCCAAAACCCGGTTCAAACCATTCAGGCCCTTTTTTAGGGGTCTAGGGGCTCACGGACTTAAACTAGGGTTGAGGGTCCTGATGTCCTACTGAGCAACTTGTCCTCTCAAGAACCCCCACTTGACACCTTTGGAACCTCAACACCCCTTAACCCTTAAACCTTAAACCCTAAACCCTAAACCCTAAACCCTAAACCCCAGACCCAGAGCCCCAAAAGCCTGGCCTCTCGGGAAAAACGTCTGCGGAGCGCTCCAAGAAGTGCAGGGGCGTTAGTGAGGCGAAGTTCCTGAGACTGTTTCCGGTCAGGGCCGTTCAAGATGGAGAATTCCGGGGTTTAGGGTTTAGGGTTTAGGGTTTAGGGTTTGGGGTTTGGGGTTTGGGGTTTAGGGTTTAGGGTTTAGGAGGGTTTAGGGTTTAGGGTTTAGGGTTTAGGGTTTGGGGTTTGGGGTTTGGGGTTTGGGGTTTGGGGTTTTGGGTTTAGGGGGATCGGGCTTGTTAGTCATTGGGGCTTTAGGACTTTAATTTTCCAGGGCTTCGGGAAGGTTAGGATTTGGGGTTACCGTTCCGACTTTAGGGGAGTTCGTCGCTTGGTGCTGGCTTGCCTGCCTGCCACCAGATCCCCCTCACCCAAAAAGCCCTAACAAACCCTAACTAAAGCCACCAGCCCCCAACTATAAAACACACCGTGCACTCTGAACCTTCAACCCCAGAACGATTCCAGACCCTACCCTAATTTAAACCCTAAACCGTAAGCCCTAAACCCTAAACCCTAAACCTCTCTTTCATATATTATTTAAATGTTAAGGAGTTACTGGGCAAGGTCACTTTTTTGCTGGGCAAGCTCACTTTTTTGCTGGGCAAGGTTATTTTTTTACTGGGCAGGGTCATTTTTTTACTGGGCAAGGTCGCGTCGTCCAAAAAAACGACCGTGCCCAGGAAAAAAATGACCTTGCCCAGTAAAAAAACAACCTTGCCCAGTAAAAATGTTACTGGGCAAGGTCGTCTTTTTACTGGGCAAGGTCATCTTTTTACTGGGCAAGGTCATTTTTTAACTGGGCAAGGTCATTTTTTTACTGGGCAAGGTCATTTTTTTACTGGGCAAGGTCATTTTTTAACTGGGCAAGGTCACTTTTGTTACTGGGCAAGGTCGTTCCATAAGTGAAATATTTTCTTAATGTTGTGGGATTCTTTGGGCGGGTGGGTATTTTTCTGGAGTAATCAATTTCTTGACTAGTGAATGCTTGGACTTGAGATGCTGAACCCTAAGCCCCAAACCCTAAACCCTAAACCCCAAACCCCAAACCCTAAACCCTAAACCCTAAACCCTAACCCTAGGTGCATTGCTCACTTCCCTGGCATGAGGAGGCGAGCTGCGGGCTTGAGGGGTACCCTGAACCCTGAGCCGTACAAACAGTATCGGTTTAGGGTTTCGGGTTTAGGGTTTCGGGTTTAGGGTTTAGGGTTTCGGGTTTAGGGTTTATAGGGCTTATAGGGCTTGGAGTTGATACAGCTTTTGTATGGCTAAACCCTAAACTTGACAAACCCTACAAACCCTATAAAGCCTCTAAACCCTATGCAAAAAAAGGGTTGATAGGCTGAACGTGAGGTGTATAAGATCTGAGGAAGTCGAGTCTGATGCCCCCCCCCCCCCCGTTTAGTTTACGTGTTTTGGGTTTAGGGTTTAGGTCATCATGAAACACTAACTAGGGGCGTGGGTGGGAGTATGATGAGTAGACGGTCTGAAGGGGGAGAAGGTCCCGAGAAATGTACAGGGCTATTTCCAAGTCATCCCCCGCATCTAAACACCCTAAACCCTAAACCCTAAACCCCTAACCCCCTAAACCCTAAACCCCTCTGTTTCAATGGCCAAGAGGCGCTGAGTTCTTCGGGGGGCCTGCGGTGCCATTCATGGCGCGGGCACACGGAGCGCGGGAACGGAGGGCGCGGAGATCCGCAAAGGATGGCTGCTGCAACGGCCGGGGGCTTTGCGGGCTTGGGGTTAAGGTTTTAGGGTTTAGGGGCTATAAGGCCCCTCCTGAATTCACATGTCTTCCATGATCGGATTCCCTCAGCAGGGAATCACCAACAAGGGACCATGACAAAAAACAGCTCAACCTTAAACCCCCTAAACACCCTAAACCCGAAAACGCCCCTACATCCCAACAACCCTGAACTTGAAACCCTGAAACCCCCCAAACCCAAAACCCGAAAGCCTCGCCCTAAACCCTGCCCTACCCAAAGAATACTTTAAGGGGCTTGTATAACAAGAACCTACCAAAAAGGTAGGTTTTGGGTTCTGAAGGTGCTAAACCCTAAACCCTAAACCCTAAACCCTAAACCCTAAACCCTAAACCCTGAACCCTGAACCCTGAACCCTAAACCCTAAACCCTAAACCCTAAACCTAAACCCTAAACCCTAAACCCTAAACCCTGAACCCTGAACCCTGAACCCTGAACCCTGAACCCTAAACCCTAAACCCTAAACCCTAAACCCTAAACCCTAAACCCTAAACCCTAAACCCTACACCCTAAACCCTAAACCCTAAACCCTGAACCCTGAACACTAAACCCAAGCCGGCGCCCCGACTGCCGAGCCCCAGCTGGCCGCAAGAGCAGGCGCCCCAACCTTTAGGGGCTCAAGGGGCTTCAGGGGCTTCAGGCGGTTTACGGTTTAGGGTTTAGGGTTTAGGGTTTAGGGCTTAGGGCTTAGGGCTGAGGGTTTAGGGTTCAGGGCCAGGGTTGAGTTTAGGGGGTTAGTGGCTGGGGTTTAGGCTTAGGGTTGAGGCTTCAGGGGGATGCGGGGGGTGTTCAGGGTTGAGGGTTCAAGGGTCCAGAGTTTAGAATTCAGGGCTTGGGCGCGCACAGGAGTCGGTGCTTTGGATTCATGAGCCTCAGAGGGAAACCCCAAAACCCGATAACCCGGAAACCCTACAACCCTAAACCCAAAAACTTTAAACCCTAACCCTATAACCCTAAACCCTAACCCTAAACCCGAAACCCTATAACTTTTAACCCTAATCCCTATAACCCTGACCCCCCTAACACCCTATAACCCTAAGTTCCAGACATCTCTGGGCCCTGGGCTGTACAAGTTGCCGGTGGCCGAGACAGCAAGGGAGTGCGCCTGGAGGGCCAAGAAGAGATCTGCAGCTTTGGGGATTTGGGGATTTGGGGTTTGGGGTCTTGGGGTTTAGGGGTTCAGGGTTTAGGAGCAAGTTCTAGAAACAAAAACACCAACTCTGTTCGAGTGGCAATCCTTAAGCGCGAGGGACTCGGCGATCTGGTTTGGAATTTTTGGAGACTTCGGGAAGATGAACGCTAAACAAGCATGCTTGCACATTGAATTGGTGGAGTCCGTGTTTCCAACACCAATGCGTTTGGACCCTTAGCCTTACAGCTTGGTACTATTGTGAGGGTACCTTTTTTTCATCGCGCTATTACAAGGGTACCCGTTTATGAGTGGTTACACAGAACTCCAAGAAAGTGCCGTACCAGCCTCAAAAAGTTAGACTCCTTGATGAGTCGAGGGTTTTGGGTTTAGGCGGCGAACCCTCTTCAACCCAAGGGGGGGGCATAGACTCCCAGATGATAGGAACCCCACAGGGCCAAGAATAAGAGTTAATAGATCCTCAGACCCCGAAGAACCCAGGAAAGATCACGACAAACAAGGGCCCCCCTTCGTGCCTCCCCGCAGGCAATGTCGATGATCCTGCACAGGAAACCCTAAACCCTAAACCCTAAACCCTAAACCCTGAACCCTAAACCCAAAATCCTAAACCCTAAACCCTAAACCCTAAACCCCAAACCCTAAACCCTAAACCCTGAACCCTACAGGAATGGACCTAGAGGACCTCTCAACTGAGGGCTCTGCTGAGTGAATCGCTTTGTCGCTATGGTGAGTTCGCAAAATTCTGGTCCCTTTCTGGGTACCCTAGATAAGAGGGGCCGCCTTATAATCAGGACCCCAAAAGAGACCCCAACTTAGAGAAACCACCATATAGGAGCTTCGGGTTTGGTTTGGGAAGCTGGTTGAGGGTTCGTGGTCACCATCGAAGTCTCTGGACCAAAAGGTTTTAGGCTTCCCCTCCCATTTTGCCTGCATTGCTGTTGGTTGCGGCGGAAGAGTTGTAGGTTTAGGGGGAATATGGCGATTAGAGGTTTAGGGTGCCGTTGTTTCAAGGGATTTTGCGGGCTTTTGCGGTTTAGGAGTAGGGTTCAGGCCATTCAGGAACTTTATAGATCTTTTTTGGGGTTGGGTAGTTCTTGCCTAGAAAGTCCATGAGCTTTTGGCCCTAGATCCGTACAGACGCTTCGAGAAAAAACTCTAACTCTAAACCCTAAACCTACGTTGGCTCGGCTCTGCGTGCCTTTGATCCGCCAGCGCCTCGATCGCCGCCGGTGTGGGAAGGTGCCTCGACCACGTTTAAGCAGGTTTAGGGTTTAGGGTTTAGGGCTTAGGGCTTAGGGCTTAGGGCTGAGGGCTTAGGGCTTAGGGCTTAGGGTTTAGGGGCCTAGGGGGTTTAGGGCTTGGGGGTTCTAGGGTTTTAGTGGGGCTGAGGGTCTCGATACAACTCCTAAAACACCTGAACCCTAGTGAGAGTGATGCCTTCCTAGCCCCACAACAAGATGCCTTTAAGGGACAATTCTGGGGTACAACCGTAACGTACTGTAACTCTAGACCGAGTCTGAGAGCTTTTTGGGTAGTTCCCTAACACAAGGGTCACTTTGGCGGGGTCCCTTTTTTAACGGTGCCGCCCATATGGGAACCCAAAAGTGGGCACCCCAAGTTAGAGGAAGTACCCATGTAGGGTTTTGGGGTTTGGGGTTTGGGGTTTAAGGTTTAGGGTTTAGGGCTGCCTCAGGATTTCAGGAGGTCGTCCGACTCTCCAAGCCTCCACAGCCCCAACCTTGAGCCGCTCCCTCACACAAACTTGGATGCACTGGAGCACGTCAACTCGCCCTAAACCCGATAAATCCTATAAACCCTATAAAGCCTGTGAACCCTCTTAAACCCTATAAACCATGTAAACCCTAAACCCTAAATAAACCCTACGCCTACTCGTTGAGCAATCCAGGTGAATTTCTTTGATCCTCCAAGTTGGTTCTTGACCATCCCAAGCAGACTCCAAAAGTGTCAAAAGCTACCTACTCGGCACCAAAGTACGAGAACTAATCCCTCTCCCGAATTATTCACCCCACCCCTCCCCGAACATGACATCTTCCAACCGCTCTCTAACTGGGATTGACTGGGAAGATTTTCAAAATAAGGGAGTGGGGACCTAGATAGTGGGGGGAGAAATAAAAGGGGAGAGGGCTCCCACAACCCGAAAGCCTCACTCCGCCCCAAAGCCCAGGTCTTGGGCAAGCGCGGAATGCCATCAGGGTCTTTCCGTATCCTCGGATCGTCCGGGTTCATGATCCCTAGCCTCGGATCACGCGGGGTTCAACAGGATTTGGGGGTATGGGGTGAGAGAAGAGGTTCAGACCTAACCCAGGCGAAAGCTTCCCTAAGCAAACCCACAACCGGAGAGCTTGCCGGGCTCAGGCGCGCGATGCAACCAAGAGAAGTCAAGCAAAATGCCCCCCAAACAACCCCCTAGAAAACAGAGCTCAGCGCACGGGCTTCAAAGCCTGTCCAGACGGTACCGTTAATTGTGAGATAGGTCTGCCCCAAAAAAAGGCAGACGCTGTGAAAGAACGGCAAGACCTTCGAGCAGGCTGCGTGCGGCAAGTGCCACCCGAACTCCTCTAAACCCCAAACCTAGTTCATGGTTGAGGTAATATTAAACTCTGAATTTCAATTCCTTATTGAGTTTTCGTACCCTTTTAAATGCAGAATGTTACCCCACTGTGACAAAGGAACCCCAAACACCCTAAAAACACCCCAAACCCCAAAACGCTTCATGCCCGACATCTGGCTGCTCCGCACTGGGGAAGCTCACTGGCCGCAAGAGTTCGCACCCCAGCCTTGGCTCAAGCTAGAGGTGCCAAAGCGGGCATCCCTGACACAGGGGTTTTTGTTGGGTTTTAGGGTTTAGGGTTTAGGGTTTAGGGTTTAGGGTTTAGGGTTTAGGGTTTAGGGTTTAGGGTTTAGGGTTTAGGGTTTAGGGTTTAGGGTTTAGGATGATTTCAGTAAGTATGGTCATTGGACCCCAGAGACGGCCAAGCACACGAGTCCTTGGATTTATGGTAGGGCTTTGGGCGGTCGGGAGGGCTGAGGAGGCCGGATTGGGTCCTCCGGATTAGGGTCGGGCTTCAGCAACATGAGGACATAAGAACCGGCTTGGAGATTCATGGGTATTTACCAGTAGGGTTGGAAGTATGGTACCCATTGTTTAAAGATCGTTAAACACCTTATCTAGGGTGCTTATCACGCTACTACACGTACCTGTGACGTACTGACTGCTGGCCAAGCTCAAGTGACTTACGTCCAAGACCTATCATCCCCCGACGTCCTACACTCTGAGCCCTCCAGCATACACATGCAAAGCACGAAGGCCTTTCCGCTCTCCATTTCGGGACGGTCTCAAGAGATCCTAGCCGGCCTTTGCTCCGCTCTTGGAGCAACCTGATTGAACACAGACCCCCCCCAAGACAGCACCAGGCAGCAGTAGAGGCGTCCATCTTTGTCCACTGTCAGAGAATGCCTGGTGCTTCGAGGACGTTCACAGTTTGAGGGTTTCCGGGTTTTGAAAGTCTCGGGGGGAAGGCTCCAAATCGAGGCTTGGGTATCGGCATCGTAGTTTTACTGCGTTGCAGTTGGTCGCCCAAAAGGCGCGCAACGGGTGAGTGTTCAGCCACGGGCAGAAAACGGCCGTGCAGCTTTCATTATGGCCCTCCCACACGCGCCAGGAAAAACACTCTGAGAACCAAGGCTATCTAAGCCTCAGACGCCCCACATGCAAACCCTGTACAAAACTTTTTCATAGTATAATATGGATACTTGTAATTCTGCATTTTCGTTGTTCTTAGTTATGAATTCATTGATATTATTTGTTCTGAACTCTATAACTTTTGCCAAGGTGTGTACTCTAGGTATCTAGGGATTGGGGTGTGGGCCGTAGGGTTTGGGGTTTAACCCTAAACCCCAAACACCCTAAACCCCTAAACCCCTCAACACGAGGTAAGCTTCCCCACAGGCGCCCCGGCGAGTCGCCGCAGGCCAGGCGGACGATGTTTTCCAAGCCCAAGATTCGCTGGGGCGTGGGCATGTACGGACCTTACCACCAATTGCTTAAGGACCCCCCCCCCCAAAAAAAAAAATGTTATTCCTTCTAAGGGTAATATAGGGATTTTTATTGTGTGTTTTTTGGGGGTTCTTAAGCATGTACGGACCTTAGAAGTTGGGGTCTTGCCGCTGCCTAGAAAAAAACCCTGCACTCAATAAGTTTTAAACTCTAAACCCCCCGAACACGTAAACCCTCACAACCAGATTTCGGGCTCTTAGCGTGTCGGGATGTGCCGGGATCCCTCCCCTACGATGCTGCCAGCGAACCTTGGGTTGCAAGTGGGGGACTTCAGGTTTCAGTTGTTGCTTAAGGTCGAGGGCTTAGGGTTCACGTTCTTGTGCTTAGGGCCGAGTCATTTTCAAGAAGCCCCAGGGCGGGGAAGGGGTACGCTGTTTAGCTGCGCGTTCTGGAGGGGGACTGCTACAAGGTCTCACTGGGAGACCTCTTTCACGGAGGATGAGGCACAGCTGGGGATGCGAGATTTATGAGGTCCCAGCTTCAACCAGCGAGCCGATCTATTTATTTGAAATATCTAGGGCACGCCATGGTTTTTGGTTCCTTTTTCTTTTTTTGGGCGGAGGGGTCCATGTACCTACGAGAGATTGTCCTATGTTTGGGGTCTAGTCCGTTTTCCTCTGCTTACCTCAGGCTGTCGCAGTTGTCGGCGTCCACTGGCATTGCCAACACGTCCTGTGCGTAGGGTCGGTGGTGAAAGGTCCGACATTTCGAGCCCGAAGCCCCAGTTAGTCCCTAAGCAAAAACCCCTCAACCCCAAGATGCCTAAACCTCCCACCCCCCTTCCTTCGAAACCAATCTCTCGATCCCCCGCATCCTCTTTCGAGCAAACAGCAACTCGAACCGTGAGCCGCGGCGAGGCTGCAAAACAGATTCTTGGGTGTGTTCGAGTCGCATCCTTTCTTCTTGAGTGGGGGCGGCAGGGGGGGGGTCTTAAAACTCGGGGTACAAGGCTTAGGCTAGGGTTTTTGTGCTTGCCAAAGGACCAGGATGAAGAGCCCTCAACCTCTTAAGCCCAGAGGCCTCACGTTCGCAACCTCTTGAAGCTCCGTCCTTGACGCCAAGCTGTCCGTAGGATCCTCCTCCGAAGGAGTAGACGTCCCCCTCGTCGGTGAGGGCGAGGGTGTGGACCTTGATTTGGTTTAGTTTCGGGTTCAGTTGAAGGGTTTGGGCTATGAGGCCCTGAGAAGAAACAACCCTGCACAAGGCCCTTCAAAGGCATTCCACTGGGGCTTTGGCTGTATGGTGCTGCTTAGAGCTAGTAGCAAGTTTCCAGCTAGCTTTGGAGGGGTCCGGCGGTGGAGACATATACATAGACATACATACATAGACATACATACATACATACATACATACATACATACATACATACATACATACATACATACATACATACATACATACATACATATATGTATATATATATATACATATTCATATATATATATATATGTATATATATATATATATTCATATAATATATATATATATATATTCATACACACGCACGTGCTGAGCCCAGGCCCCCTCAAACATCCCGTACACCCGGCTCCCTGCAGTTCCAGGTCCCCAGCGTCGCCGCAGGCCGTGGCGATGACCTGGCCAACTCACAGATGTTAAGGGTTTAGGGTGTAGGGGTTTAGGGTTTAGGGTTTAAGGGTTTAGGGTTTAAGGGTTTAAGGTTTAAGGGTTAAGGGTTTAGGGTTAAGGGTTTAGCTTTAAGGGTTAAGGGTTAAGGGCTGCTTTGAGAGCTGGGTACGTGTCACTTCTTCGCAGAGACTTCGGGAATTTGGCACCAAAATCTTATATCCCCCTTTTTTAACCCTTCAAGGGGTGCTATCGGGAACCTAATTCCTGGTTGGATGGGCAGTGCACGAAGGAAGATATGAGTTTTGACTTCTGGGTTCTTGGGGAATTACACCTTGTAAGAGACTGCCTTGCCTTGCGCATGGCAAGCATGTCTCCGGTGTTTCATAAGAAAGACTCGGCATGTGGAGGCACTTCTTTCACCGAAGCATTCGGTGCCTAGAAATGTCAACAGCGTCCGACGACAAGCATCGCAGCATGGGAGCAGCGAAATGGAGCAAAATGACTTCTTGCAGGTGTTAACTTCGTACTGTAGGATTCCTAGCTCACGTCCGCCCCTGCAGGAGGTTCATGTGACATGGGCCTTTAGGGCTTCGAAGGTCTGGGCCTCAACTGCGCTCCTCACCAGAACACTCTTGTAGTGTAGAATCGCAGAAGCACTCTCGGCGCCGGGCCCGCACGTCCCTCAAATGGTCCACCTCGCGGGGAACCTCGCACGCTCGAAGAATCCGGGCGCGGGGTTGAGGATTCAGGGTTTAGAGTGTAGCCAGTGCTTAGGCAATGTAGGGGGCGATGGACACAGCTCCGCGAAGGGAACAGACTGTGACCCCGGGGCCCCAACCCCGAAGCAGCCTTTCAGACAATGTGGAGGGGGCGGGGGCTTGCAAGGAGTGAGGGCTGCTAAGCTCCGGCTTGGTCAGGTTCGACAATGCTTGGGCACGCTCAGGGAACTGCCACGAAATGGCCAATCCCAGAGTCTCAAGGGATTCTGGGGCGATGACTCTAAGATGCCCCTGCGCTAGCCTTCAAGGTGCTTGCAGAACGTTTAAGATTCGGGAGCAAAACCCTGCTTTTTGGACCCGATGGCTACGCGTCTGGCAGCATGTGGTGGGGTGAGGCGGAGAAATGTAATGTCAAGATACGACCATAAGATAGAAAGTTGTCTACAGGAAATTGACCACCCCATCCAAATAAAAGAAAAAGTGAAAGAAACCAAAAGCACAGATAAAAACCATTGAATCTACTGGGCTTTTTAACTATAAAACAGAATGACATTGAAAGACTTCTCATAAAGTAAAATAGGAAGAAGATAGAAGTAAGTAAGATAACGAATCCTGCATTTTTTGTACAGCTTTTAACATACCATATTGGCATCAGAAATACCATTCAGGTACTATATGTAAAGGAGTCAGTAATCCACATGCTTCTAAAGCATTTCCTGGATGTGAGAAAGAAGAGAAGCCGAAATGAATTGAGAATATATAGATGTTAAAATCATTGCTGCGCGGCCTTCGGCTTGCAAGGACGATCACAAACGCGGGATCAGGTACTGGGACATAGGCTCAGAGAGACCTCGCTGCAAACAAGTGGCCGGCTGAAAAGGATAGCCGTCCTCGTCCGAGGGGAAGCTGCCTCACGAAGCTCTCAAGGCAGAGCCTAAACCCCGAGCCCAAGCCCGAAACTAAAAAAACTCTAAACTCTAAACTCTAAACCCTAAACCCTAAACCCTAAACCCTAAACCCTGAACCCTAAACCCTAAACCCTAAACCTAACCCGAAACCCTAAACCCTAAGCTGGCCGAAGCTGCCCTGGACCTGCAAAAAAAAACCAAGGCTCAGGGTCCCGAGTAGACTCCAGCACTAGGCAGCCCCAATTGCAAAGTCCTTCTTCCTGGATGAAGACGGCTTAGGGTTGGCGTATTTAGGGTTTAGGCTTTTCGGGCTTCATGAACCGAGCAGAATGACATGACACGGCCCCAGAACAGGCCATTCAGGGCTGTGGGGATGGACTTCGTCAGCGCGAGGCAGGTCCGGGAACCCTAAACCCTAAAGCCTAAACCCTAAGCCTCACCCCTAACCCCCAACCCCTAACCCCGAGGCGGGGTCGTAACCGCAATAAAGACCCATTTTTTAACCACGACAAGGAATCACTTAACCATGATGAGGATTTGTGCCTCAGTGCATGATAGCCACAATGCCTGAGACCCTTCAACCACCCACAAAACGCCCCCGAAACCATTCTAAGCCCCAACCCCAAGCCCTAAAACGAGCCCAAGGCTCCAAAACCAGGGTCTTTCTGTCACCCCCCCCCCAGTGACAAAAAGGCCTGAGAATTGATGTTTTGGGCCTCGCAAAGCTCCAAAACCAGGGTCTTTCTGTCACTGCCGGTGCGCCCGCCTGGGAGTGACAAAAAGGCCTGAGAATGGAGGTTTTGGGCCTCCCAAACCAGTGCGCCCGCCGGCCCGCATGGGAGTGACAAATAAGAATGGAGGTTTTAGGCACCCAAAGCTCCAAAACCAGGGTCCGTGCGCCCCCCCCCCCCCCCCCCCAGACCCGCATGGGAGTGAAAAAAGGTTTTGGGCCTCCCAAAGCTCCAAAACCAGAGGGTCTTTCTGTCACTGCCTGTGTGCCCCGCCACTCTCCCGCAGGCCTGCATGGGAGTGACAAAAAGGCCTGAGATAGAGTTTTGGGCCTCCCAAAGCTCCAAAACGGTCTTTCTGTCACTGCCCGTGCGCCCCCCCCCCCCACCCCCCAAGGCCCACATGGGAGTGACAAAAAGGGTTGAAATTGAGGTTTTGGGCCTCCCAAAGCTCCAAAACCAGGGTCTTTCTGTCACTGCCTGTGCGCCTCCCAAAAAGGCCTGAGAATGGAGGTTTTGGGCCTCCCAAAACCAGGGTCTTTCCCCCCAGGCATGCATGGGAGTGACAAAAAGCCTGAGGATTGAGGTTTTGGGCCTCCCAGAGCTCCAAAACCACTATCATTGTTAACCACTATCATGCCAACCCTAAACCACTATCATTGTTAAAGAAACCCTTGTCATTGTAAAAACGTGTTTTTCATGGTTAGAACCCCTACTCCCTAACCCCCCCCCCAAACAAAAAAAAAGACGCAAAAACACAGCCCTCAGCCCGCCAAAACAAGAAAACAGAGATTTGCGGCCCTAAACCCTAAACCCTAAACCTTAAACCCAAACCCTAACTAAACCCTAAAGCATCCCGGAGGTGCTTCCAGAAGCCCGGCGGAAGAGAGGCCAATAGGGATGTGATGAAGGAGGGTTTCGGGTTTAGGGCGTAGGGCTTAGGGCTTAGGGTTTAGGGTTTAGGGTTTAGGGTTTAGGGTTTAGGGTTTAGGGTTTAGGGTTTAGGGTTTAGGGTTTAGGGTTTAGGGTTTAGGGTTTAGGGGCCTAGGGGTCTTGGGGGTTCTAGGGCATAAGTCAGCCCTTGAGGACTTCGGGACGCACCCGATGCTGGGTGCCAGGCTGGTGTCAGGGTGGCCGAGCTGCCCGCAGGCACCCGCACCTTCGGGAGATTAAGGTTAGGGTTTAGGGTTTCGGGTTCAGGGTTTAGGGTTTAGGGTTTAGGGTTTAGGGTTTAGGGTTTCGGGTTTAGGGTTTGGGGTTTAGGGTTTAAGGTAGTTTCGGGTTTAGGGTTTGAGGGTTTCAGGGTTTCAGGTTTCAGAGTTTCAGGGTTTCAGGGTTTCAGGGTTTCAGGGTTTCAGGGTTTCAGGGTTTCAGGGTTTCAGGGTTTCAGGGTTTCAGGGTTTCAGGGTTCAGGGTTCAGGGTTCAGGGTTTCAGGGTTTCAGGGTTTCAGGGTTTCAGGGTTTCAGGGTTTCAGGGTTTCAGGGTTTCAGGGTTTCAGGGTTTCAGGGTTTCAGGGTTTAGGTTGTACGGTTCATACGGGTTTTTGCGGTTGACAGGGTTTGTAGGGCTTGCAACTCCCAATACAAGCCCTGCTGCGGAAACATGAACATGCAACGTGCTTCAGCAAATCAGTCCCGCCCAAACCCTCCATTTTCTCACGATGCCGATAGGTACGACAGGTCCGAGTCCTGTAACCACGGCGTCTTGTCGCCATGATGCCGGACGTCGTGTCGTCCCGCATAGTCCTGCGAAGATCAGCACCCCAACATGTTCAGGGTGGAGAGGGAGGGAGAAAAGTTCTACAGCTCAGGGTCTTGGCCGGGCCGGCCCCTGAGCCTCAACATGTTGGATGAGATCACGTCCCACCCTGCCTCCCTAAGCAAAGCACTGGCATGTTACATTCACATAAATGTTTCTTCCAACATGCAACGTGCTTCAGCAAATCAGTCCCGCCCAAACCCTCCATTTTCTCACGATGCCGATAGGTACGACAGGTCCGAGTCCTGTAACCACGGCGTCTTGTCGCCATGATGCCGGACGTCGTGTCGTCCCGCATAGTCCTGCGAAGATCAGCACCCCAACATGTTCCCTCTGCATGTTTTAACTTGCGGTGCTGTCTGAACTGGAGTCGCTGGAGCTACTGGGAAAACATCTGTCACACTTGCGAGCCCCCTCGGGCAGGTTATCACATCTAACGAAGGCGTTGACTCCATGGGGCCATCCGCAAAGGGTCCTCCAAGTGTTCGGAGGGCGCAGGTATCCATCCACAGAAGCCTTGTGCCAGGTTTTCCGCCTGTCTGGGTTCTGAATGTAGGCGCTCGGAGCAGCAAGGAGCTGCCTCTTGAGCAAAGAAACCTCTTCTTGAGCCATCTTCCGCATGGGCCCCTTGATCCGCTCAGCGACGAACTCTGCCCTCTCCAGCTGGGAGGGCTTCGACGGGCACTGCTTCTTCACTTCTTCCAGTGCCTGGGCCAGTTCGTCCAACCTACTGTGTAGCTCTTGCTGGACTTTGTTGCGCACATAGTCTCTGCTCATCTTCTTTAGAGGAGCAGATTTGGCATAGTGCACGAGCATCGCACTCTTCCATCGAGCCATGAGCTCGATCTGGTAAAGGTGCACCCCTTCGCTCGCCAACAGCACAGCTCCGCCGGTACGCATGGAATGTCCCCCCATCAGCTCATTGCCGTCGGAGTCCACAACAGTGATGCCAGCACGTCTATGCCATACCTTGAGCGTCGAGACCACCGCTTCTTTGGCAACAGTCTCACCTCTCACTGACGGAAAGAAAGGAAGCCCAGCCGGTAGAGCGCCATTCTCGTCACCGAACAGGTCCTTGAGGAACTCCATCTGTCGCACCGCTGCGTGAAAAGGACAGAGCCAAATTGTGTTGGCCTCACACAAGCAATGCCATTCCCTAGTGGTGGTCAAAGCCGTGCTGTCAGTCTTCGATGAAGGCAGTAGCCAGCACACCATCTTCAGAGCGAAGTCCAAAGTTATGCTGGAAGCAAGCGAGAGGCTGGACTCGATCTCGCGCAGCATAAAATAGACGCCCAGAACCGCAACATTCCACGGGCCAACAGGGCCATCTTCCACCAGCGGTTCCGGAGAGCTAAGCAGGTCAGAAGGCATTTCTGCCACGCGTTCCAGCTGTAGAGGTTCGGACTGACGACTGGGGCCCAAACCCCTTCGGACGCTGCGCTTAATCTGCCTGGCCTCCAGGTCAAGCAGAACGGGCCAGCTGCCAGTTAGCCTTATGTGCTGTTGCTTCGCCTTGGTCAGGTAGTTGGGAAAACTGCGGTAACCTCGGGCCTTGAACACAGCACCAACAGCCCGCAGCTTTTCCACACTCAAAGGGAAAGCAGGCTCTCCATTGGCTCCGAACCAACTCTCATGCACTGATTGCCAGGTCTTGAGCAAAGCCGCGTTGGGGCCCTTGGAGGATGCCGCCTCCATGTCTGAGACCAAACTTTCCAGCGCAGCTCTTTTCTCCTCCTCTGGGATTCTTCCCCCCGTCCACTTTTGAGCGCCCTTACTAAAACGTGTTATGGGCGCATCTGCCCGCTTCGCCCATTTGGAAGCAGGCTCCGGTCCAGCCAGACGGGCTAGCGCGGAGCTCTCTGACTCTCCGGTTCCAGCGGCAGGGGGGCCCTCCCACTCCATTTCAGCAACTCGCTCATTGACCCTGGACAAGTCTACCCTAGGCAAGAACGGGACTGCCTTCTTTCTCCTCATCGAGCCAACCTGAGTCAGCGATTGCACACGCAGGCATGTCCAAACTTGCAAGACAGTACTCACCGAAAACCCCAGAATCGCACACAAACAGCAAGCCCTCAGGAGACATGTCTGCCAATGCAACCAGCATGCTCAAAGGGAACATGTGAGTGCCAAGCCTGGTTCCTATTGCAGCCTTACGCGAAAGGAGCGCAGGGCATCCCTGCTTGCAGCAGCAAACACTCAAACCTAGCAGTCAACACAGCAGGCCCTAACCCTAACCCAGCATGCAAGGCCAAGCGTACGAAGTGAGTGTGTATCCTATACACCAACTGCACCAACCATGCCATTTAGGAACTGAAATGGAGGCGACCAGCCCACAGGCCGAATGTTTTGGCGGGAAGCGCCCAATGCGCTAGCAGTCATGTGCTACCGAGCCGGTAGGAGCCAAGCGCCCAATGCGCTAGCAGTCATGTGCTACCGAGCCGGTAGGAGCCGTCGGCCCCCATCTACTCCGCTGTGCTTGCGGCCGACTCGCATTGAAAGAAATTCTCATTTCGGATCGGAACTTTTGCTTCAGTGGCGTGCTTCAGAACTTCAGGCAACACGAAAGACTTTCCAGGCTGAAAGCGTCTGCTGAGCTTGTCGGAGACGACGTTGGAGACACCTGGGATGTGTTCGTGCCACCTAGGTCGGTAACTGCAACGACTGAAGTCCAGAGCCAACTCTCGAGCAATTCGGCCGAGACCTTTAGCTTTGGGTTTTGCCCTGAGCTTCATAAGGAGGCTAAGAGCAGAAACACTATCCGATCCAATGTGAAGTTCGACCCCGCGTCTGACCCAGTACGAGCGCCAGATGCGCAGAGCCATCAAAAGTGCCAGTGACTCCCACACCTGCTGGCCATCTGGCGACCCGAGCGCGGCATTGGCGAGCCGCAAGTCAAATTCGCAGAGCTCATCAGAAAAGTAGGCGATCGGCGTGTTATTCATCGCCAAATAGCCTCCAATGCCCCAAGGGGACGCATCTGTGACGATCCGTACCTTGATTGACTTGCCAAAGTAGTGACTGACGCGGTACTCACGCACCAGAGCGCCGGCTTCACCCTGGTAGAAGGCGATTATCCACGCTGTAACGTGTGCCCACTGTCTGGTCCAGACGCAATTCGGAGGCCTTGCATCCGGACCACAGCTGTTTATAACAGCCCACAAGTCTGTCAGGAAGGGGCGCCATGTGTCAACGACGCCCGCCACGTAGTTCGCCTTCCCAACGTACTTTTGCAGGTCTCGGACGCTGACCACGTTGGTCCTTTGGTGAGCTAATGTGGCTTCAAGGATCTCCTCCATCAGCTCGGCTTTGCCAGTGACAGTAACTTTGCCGTCCTTGCCTGCCAAAATGCAATAGCGCACGCCTATCCAGGTAAAGTCGTTGCCCCGGGCGGCTTTGCCAAAGGCCAGCGGAATGCGAAGCGCCGACCACAAACAGATAAGTATCGACGCCAGGCGATCGCGGCGGTTCCTATCTCCAGACATAAGAAAGCACGGATCATCAACATACAGCTGCAACCGCGCCTGATCAAGGAGGAACAGGGACTGACTCAGCCTGGCGATGTATGCGGCAATACGGCCGCATATGATGGGCGCATTTTTGCTGCCTTGAGTCTGTGTCGTGAACACAATATATCGCAGAGGCCCACCAGCTTTCTCGCGAAAGGCGGCGGTGAAAAAGCGTCTCTCCGAATGCTGGAGTGGCACGGAGTAAAACCAATCCTTGAAGTCCAGCACCAAAGCTTCCACCTCTTCGCCCTCAGCTCGACTGAGGAGAAATAAGGCGTCATCCACCAAATCCGTGGGTCGCGGCAACTGCACTCTGCCGCCTTTCTGAGCCAGCAAGTTAGCTCCGGACTCGCGACAGTCCAGGATGAGTCGCCGCTTGGTGGTGCCATCGGGCCTCACTTTGGTCACCATGGCGAGCTTGGAAGTGAGCGGAGTCCCTCCCAGCCACTCCTGACATGCATCCAAGTCATCAAACGTCTTGACGTAGCCGGTGTCAATCAGCCGCTGAATCTCGACAAGTGCCATGGGATCATCCTCCACGGATTTATAGTTCTCATGGCCAGACGGATCATGGAAGTAGTCCACGCCGTCGCCAGACTCCGGCTCAGCGTCATTTTGCGGGAAGATGCCTGGGTCCTTGATGGGTGCATCGATGCCAGCCGGGGATCCCCCCTTTAGCCAAGTCTCGATGTACTCCGCGTCGGGGTCACCAGCTTTACGGCCCCACGCACCCAGCAAGCCGTAGTCCAGGCCATGTTCACGCGTTCGCTCCCCCAGGCCGAAGAGATCCTCGAGCTCATGCACAATGGCCGCGACGTGGTCCTCGCTGGGAACCTTGTTGGGATCCTTTGACCCAATGGCCTCGAGGCATTGTTGCTGCAGGTCAGGATGGGAGTCCAAGTAGCGGTCCAACACCTTGAAGACGACTTTGCCCAGTCGGTCATAACCTCGGATTGTCTCCATCGCCTTCTTCGGATGCCGCATGCCGCCTAAGCAAGCTTCAACGTCATCAGGGCTCGTCTGACCAGAATGGCCTCTAAGAGAAGGCGCCCAAGTCAGTTTGGGCGCGACGCCATGGCTCCCATCGATCCCCCCAGTCTGCTCCTCACTGGTCTCCCTGACGAGCACGTTCTTCCACTTGCCCGCAAGCTTCCAAGTGGCAGTTCGAGGCGCAGCACAGGAATGGGCCCCATTGAGCTTCCCAGCCAGGTAGTCATTGAGACCGCCAGGGTACGACGCCGCCGCCTTAGTGAGATAAGGCGCGAATCGAAATTTAGCCCCTTTTGCATCTTCCGAGAGCAGCATGGCAGGCCGCCATTGATCCGCTGGGATGTAGGCCTCCTTTCCTTTCAGCGGCGGGTGAGCCGCCATCTTCCAAGCTCCCGAGCTGGGAAGTCGCCACCACCGTTTTGGATGTTGGCACTCGGCGACTGCATCGGCCAAGCCGACCTTGAAATGGACTAGGGAGGTGGGTTTCTCTGACGATGCCCCATAGTTGCACTGTGCCAGCCTGACATGTCGGACACCTTCCAGCGCAAGGAGGCGCTTAAACTCGGGCAAGTCAAGCATGCTAATCCCGTCACTGTTGTCAGGGCGCAGCGGCTGCTCCAGAATGACCGGCTTGTCCAGCTCATAAAAGCACATGAAGATATCAGCTGCCCTTAAAGCAAGAAGAGTGCCCAGCCTGACGTCCTCCTTCTCTTCCGGCGTGAGTCCGGATTGACCATAGATATCTCGATCGCCAGGCAGCCGTAGTGGTCGAGGCCCACCATCGTCCTCCTTGCGAGCATTTGAGAATGTATGGCACGGATACCCCCTGCCTAGGGGGGGGAGGGGGGTGGGGGAGGGGGGGAAATAGGGCTGGCCCTATTATGGGGGTTGGGTCTGGGCAGGGGGGGGATGGACCACTCTAACACGCTGTAACGCTCCGCACGCTTTGCATGGCTCACAATGCTCACGCTCTCTCAGCCCTATTTTTAGTTAGGGTGGAGACATTGACGAAAATAGGTTTGCCACCTATTTTTTTTAGGTGGGCCCTGAGGTGACACCCCCCCCCAAAACCCTATTTCTAGGGGGGGGGTATGGCACGGTGGCCCCAGCATCCCGCCATCGAACTCGCCCTGAATGACCCGGGACCTCAGCTTGCGATAGGCGGCATCATCCGCCAGGTCGTAGTCATCGCCATTCTCGATGTCCCAATCCTCGCAATCACAGCCAAGTAACCTGAGCGCGGAAGCCAATCCGTCAGAGCGACCAGCTGGACCACTGAACATATGCAGAAAACGAGGCCTCCCGGGTCTAGCACTTGCACAGCCCACGTCAGCGGATGCCTCTGCACAGGCCTCCGAAGGCGCCTCTTTCAATGTCCTCTCCGGACACTTCATTTGGGCGCCTCGACCTGCGCCACTGCAGGGGGAGACCTCTCCCCCCTCTCACGCCCTGCTCTTTCCAGCGCCCTTGCGCCCCCCCTTCGGCTTGAAGGTGCGGGGCTGCTTCGGGGCACTCTGAGGGCACGACTGTGCCCCATGCTCTTCGGACAAACATTTTGCGCATTGATGGCGCGTCCGCCCATTCTTTGCACAGAAACCGCTGCGATCCTTCTCCACGCACTCTCCTTTCTGAAAGCCGCGGCACAATTCGGCGCCTCGGCGGTTATGAGTCAAGAGGCCATCCTCGCCAACCACGTGTTGGCGAACATTGTCCTCGCGCTTGCGCTTGGCGGTGGTCGCGGAGGATGGGATGGTTCTGTCAGTGCCGGCATTCCCTGAGGTCTCTACCGCAGCGTCAGCACCCAGCATATGCGCCATCCTTTGCGTCTTGGCTAAAATGAGCAAAGCAGGTTCTTCGAGCTCTTTATGCCAAAACGATTGGTCTTTCACCAGCATCTTCCAGACGTATTCCCATGGTGTGGCAGGGTTGAACTCGTGAGTTCCTCCCGCAGCGATGGCGGCATCCATTTCCTCTTTTCCTTGGCGTCTTAGACGCTCGGCCAACTCCAATCTAGCCCGCACATCGGCTTGATAGAGCAGTGCCCAGCAGCTTCTGCCGTAACGTTCGTGATAAGACCGAATGTGATGCTCATAGCTGTCCAGTCTTGCAGGGGAGATTTGGCCGAACATGATGCATCCCGTCCTGAAGACACTGTAGCTCTCCCGCCATGCCTCGAAATCGGCAGGGCCCTGTATCTCCACCGGAATGATCTCACCTTGAGCGTTCAGCCGGATGCCTTTGAGCCTTATCTTCTTGGCCAAGCGGTGATGATAAGGTCCCCACACAGCCATGTCAGTGTAGGGCGCCCTCCCACTCTGGAACAAAGTGTGCAGAGTGGTGAGCTGCTCGGAGCTCAGCTCCTGATCCGGGGGCAGCGCTGCCCCAATCTTCTTGGTGTAGCGGGCGTAGGCATCAGTGATTGCTTGATCGTCCAGGATGTCGACTTCCATGTCATCAGTCTGGTTTATCACAGCATTGAGCTTGACCTTCCTTTTGGGAGCGGCCGACACTGTCACAGCAGCAGCAGCTGGCGAAGCGGACGGTTGCGTGACATTCAAACCCACAACGACTCTGCATGTCCTGCCAACTAACGCGCCTTGTCCAGACTGACGAGGGGTGGGATCCTGCTGTGTAACTGCCCCTCCTGAAACCACAGGCACCTTCCACTTCTCCAAAATTTTAGAGAAATCGTCTTCGGATATCATAGCAAACACACGCGGATGATCACTCCCATCCGAGCCCAGCAGAGAACTCAAAGAGCCGGCCTCCGTGTCCTTGTCCGCAGGATCACCGGCCAAACCAGCAAATTTAATCACATCGGCCAGCGTCTTGAATGATGGCCAGTCGGCCTGCGGAGGATCAATAGTCATTGATTCGAACCCTGAGGCCCGAAGGCAGCACTACAGACTGGGCTTGATGGAGCGAATGCGATCGCCGCAGCTTGCCAAAGCACAACCGAATGCTTAGATAGCCAGTCCAGCAGCAGCCAATGTGAAAAACTCAGGAGGCAGTAGCTCGCCAGCAGAACATCTCCACGCAGTCAGCGCAGACGACATGCACCCTTGATAGAAAAGTTCTACAGCTCAGGGTCTTGGCCGGGCCGGCCCCTGAGCCTCAACATGTTGGATGAGATCACGTCCCACCCTGCCTCCCTAAGCAAAGCACTGGCATGTTACATTCACATAAATGTTTCTTCCAACAACCCCAAAGGCTTCTAGAACCCAAAAGGCGTACAAGGGAACCTGAAACCCTAAACCTCAACCCTAAATCCTAAACCCTAAAACCCTAAACCCAAAAAAGGGGAATAAGGACTTACTGCGGTCCTAGGCTAAGACCCTCATCCTCCATGCTTCCCAAGCCCAAAACTGAACCCCAAAACTCTCCGGGTTCTAAAGGAAAATCAGGGGTAGATAGCGATTCCCCTGTTGAGTGCCTATATTTTGGGACCATGTAACTACCCTTAGACCTAAACCCTAAACCCGAACTCAACGCACTTTCTGAGGAATCAGACCCCAGGTGAATATCCGCCCCTGGTCGGACACGGCGATGGTGTGCGCCTTCGTGGGTGGGATTGCCCAACGTTCATGTCGACGCTGGTGGGTTTAGGGCCTAGGTTTCAAAAGTAGGGCCCACAATCTTTGTCAAGAGTCTGGGGGAGGGCGGGGGGGGAACTCTGTTTTTCTTTGCTTTGGGTCACAAAACAGATTTGTAAGCTCATACGAGTACCTCAAAATGTTCAAGCTCTCAAAACCTCCAAACTCGAAACGCTCAACACCTAACTCCTACAACCCAGAAATCGTAAATCAACCCTTGCTGCACCCCGAAATCTAGGGGTAGCTACATGGGCCGTTAATACTAGTATGGTCCCGTAAATGGGGACACCTTTTGTACACCTTACATACCCCATAAACGTGCTTCAGAAGGAAAGCGACCACATACAGGACCCCCAAACCCTATAAACCCTAAACCCTAAGACTGAAAGGTTTAAAACGGTGCAGAACCCTCCGCCCGAAGCTCCCGCAGGCGGCCCGGCCTTGCCACACGCAATCGTTGAGACCACGTGCGGTCGAAGGTGATCCACTACCTGGGCGTTGGCCGAGGGTTTTAGGGCTTAAGGCCGTTTAGGGTTTAGGGCTTAGGGCTTAGGGCTTAGGGCTTAGGGCTTAGGGCTTAGGGCTTAGGGCTTAGGGCTTAAGGTTTAAGTCAGGGTCTATGGGGTCTGCAGTGACTCGTTGATTTCTTGGGGAGTCACCACAGGGCTTTCTCGCACCGGGAGTGCAAACCAAAACCGCAAGGACGAGGATGGCGGCAACAGGCGGCAACGGCAGCTCATGCTCCGCCCCCATACTGTAGGGGCCTTAATATAGGGTTTTTTTTGGGGGTGGGGGGGGTTATGAGAGTACAGTTATATAGGGACCATAAGGGCATACTGTTGGTAATGATTCCGAGCCCTATAATCTGAGCGACCTTCTCCAAAGGGGTGTCGGGTTGTATCAAGGAGCATATAGGTTTCCAGGGGATGAAATCCCTTGTTTTTTGGTTCCGGCTTGGTCTTGCAAAGGGTGTATTGTATCCTTAGATGTTCATCTGGCTGCTGGCTACATTCTGTCGAGTGAGGAGTCTGCGAAATCCTCAAAAGGCAGCTAAGAGCGCAGTCAGTTTTTCAAACTATTGTCGCCTTTAGGGCTTGGCAGCTTTAAACTTCGGAAGCACAGGCTCGCACACAACATGCCCACGCCCGGTCGCATGCGCCTTAGGGACTGTGCACATCATCTTCTGCCCTCGAAGCATGACAGAGCGCTGTTGACCATTACATATGGCATGCATCTTGCGCGCAGCAGCAACTTGTCGCTCCCTAAACTCTTAAAACCCAAACATCCTGGACCCCAGACTCGAATCCAAAGCATTCCAAGACCCGAACGATAAACCGAAAATCCCAAACCGTTGCGGTCCCCCAAGGCTTGAAACCCATATGTATGGGTTTAAGGTTTGAGGGTTTAGGATCTAGACCCCTCAAACCTACATCCTGAACCCTAAAGAAGGGAAAGAAGCTGGACAGATCCTAGATCCCTCCCTCAGGAGGCCAATACATCAGGGGCTATCTTGGAGGCAGGACCAATTATTCTTACCCGGAGGGGGTCCTAAACCCTGAAGGCCCTGAACCCTAAACCCTAAACCCTGAACCCTAAAACCCTCTGAGGGTAACGCTCTTGGGGTCAACTGGTAGGGACAGCCATCCTCATCTTTGGGCCTGGGGAGAGGCATCTGGCTGACTCTGTCTGAGAGCACAGGTGGGTTTCGGGTTTAGGGTTTACTGAGGGAGGCTGAGGGTTTAGGGTTTAAGTTCAGGGTTTAGGGTTTAAAAGGGTTTAGGATTCAAGATGAGGCAGGAGGTTCTGGAGGTTAGAAATCCGTAGGACGTTCACCTCTTTCGGGGTTTAGGAGGTTGGAGGTTTGGAGGTTTAGGGGTTCAGGGGGAAGTTCCGGATTCAGAGGCCCTGCAGGGCTTGGGGAGTTGCTGGGAGGAGAGACCTTGGCCGCTCCCCCAGGCTTCAGGAGTCAGGGTGCAGGGTTTGGAGATTCTAGACATCAGCGCCCAGCTAGAAGCCAGCAACCCCCCCCCCCTCAAGCATCACATGCGCGTCGCACCACGTAGCAAGCAGCCCGCCTCCCAATGGCCATAGCCAAAGTGCCTTGAATTGCCTTGAGCTCCCTCACGGAATCTACGCCCTAAACCCTAAACCCTAAACCCCAAGTATCATAAGAGCCTGAGGCGCCCGGACCCCTCTGCCCCTGTGAACCCTGGACCCGATACCCTCGGAACCCCACACCCTCGGAGCCCAAGACCCTGAAGCTTGCAAGATATCCTGAGCCCTAGCCTCCCTGAAAACCAAATGCCAGAGGCCCTGAAGCATGTAAGATATCCTAAACCCTACAAATCCTCAAGCCCTAAACCCCGAAACCCGCGCAGCACATCCCCTAACGCTACCCTCAATCCTAGCTGCCAAGCCCTGAGGTAACAAAAAGCCTAAACCCGAAACCCAAAACATGAAACCCAACAACCCCAAACCCCAAACCCCAAACCCCAAACCCCAAACCCCAAACCCTATAACCCTAAACCCTAAACGTTAGGGTTTCCTAAACCCTATCCCTAATCCCTAATCCCTAAACCCTAAACCCTAAACCCTAAACCTTAAGGGTTTCCTAAACCCTAAACCCTAAACCCCAAACCCCAAACCCTAAACCGCAAACCCTCAACCCTAAAACCCTAAACCCCAAACCCTAAACCCTAAACCCCAAACCCTAAACCAGGCCAAGGTCTGGGCATCTTCGCAGTCTCCGAGTGGCCGAGCTGGCCGCATCCACCACCGCCCCAACCTCTCGGCTTGGAGGGTTTAGGGTCTAGGGTTTAGGGTTTAGGGTTTAGGGTTGAGGGTTGAGGGTTGAGGGTTGAGGGTTGAGGGTTGAGGGTTGAGGGTTGAGGGTTGAGGGTTGAGGGTTGAGGGTTGAGGGTTGAGGGTTGAGGGTTTAGGGTTTAGGGTTTAGGGTTTAGGGTTTAGGGTTTAAGGTGGGGTCGAGGGGGTTGGGGGGTTTTGGGTTTGAGGGGTTTAGGAGTTGAGGGTTTGGGGCTTAGGGGTTTGGAGTGTCGGGTTTAGGGATTCGAAATTTCTGGGGTTTGAGGCTTGGGGCCTGGACGTCGGAGTTTGCGGGTTTAGGCCGCATTGGGGTTTGCGAGGACTTGGAGTTGAATATTTGTTTAGGGCTTTTTGGTGGGCCTAGTCCACAAGCCGGGCAATAGACTGGGGGGCCGGGCTGTACAAAGCCCCCTCGCGGGACAGGGCCACGGTGTGCGCGTCCCCGCAGGCGATCTGAACTATGCACACATCCTGCAAGGGTTTAGGGTTTAGGGTTTAGGATGGTTTAGGGTTCAACTTCTAGTTGTGGTTCCAAGGGGTTGTGGTTCCAAGGGGTCCAGGGTGTGGGATTCAGGAGTAAGGGTGCTTGGAGTTTGCCCTCAACCCAGTCTGGTTCAGGGGAGTTTGTGGAGTTGGGTCAGAGTTTGGCTTCAGTAGTCTGCTGGTGGGGGCGCAAAGGGGACCTTCTGGACGTGTAGGGCGACCTCAGACTATGTGTCGTCCGAGGAAACCGTTCATTCAAAAGCCCTACAGGGTTTAGGGTTTGGCCTAAGACCCTACAAATCAGGAACCTTTCGCATGAGCCCGGTCGCCTCAAGTCTATACTTGAAAGTTCATGGGAAGATGTCAGGATGGCGATACAGTACCTCAAAACAAGCAATACCCAATATATGAGAACTGTAGCCAATGTCACTTAGAGGAATCCGGCGCGCTTGGGGGTTTTTATAGTCATCTGTAGCGACGATTATAGCATTCCTTACAGTTTGGGAGACCCTAAACCTAAACCCTCAGCCCAAAGCCTAAGTAAGCGAGCTGAGACCAGGCGTCCTGCAGACTGTGGACCAGTAAGGGCACCGGCTGATATGGATACCCCTCTACCTCGGCAAGTGGCAGAGGGGTACCCTGAACCCTTGTAGGGGGAGGCCCTTCTGGTGGCACAGGCGGCATAGGGGTACAAGAGATATGAGCCACAAAGGGTTTAGGGTTTCGGGTTTCGGGTTTGATATCGGGCTCAGTCCTACACCCTAGCCTCTCCAACCCTCAAGCCTGCAACCGCCCCGTATACCCTGCAACCGCACTGAGGTGCACGCATCCTTGGGCATGTGCTCCGTATCACCTGCCGCGGCGGAGGCAAACGAGAACCCTGACGCGATTCAATTTTCTAGGATGGCCCTGAGTTTTTTCTGAAAAAAAAACATCCTCATCCTCTTGAACCCAGGAACAGGAATAAAACCCCTAAACCCCTAAAACCCCTCAACCCCTAAACCCCTCAACCCCTCAACCCCCAAATCCTGAACCCCTAAGGCCTAAACCCTGAAACCTGCAAGGCCCCAGGAGCCCCCGATCCGGAACCCTCAACCCTAAACTTCAGGCGAGGCGCAGTGGCCGAGCTGGCCTCAAAAGGCACGGATCAAAAAAAAAGGGTCTCAAACGGTCATTGGAGGTTTTACGACTTTAGGGTCTAGGCTTGGGGTGTAGGGCTCTCGCATGGTCATCGGGGGTTTAGGGCGTCTAGGGCCCCCTTGAAGCATCGAGGGCTTTTTCGTGCGCCCTTTTTCATGTACGGGCTTTGGGGGTTTTGCTGAAGGGGGAGGGGGCTTTTGGGGCTTCGGATTGAGCAAGGGTTTAGGGTTTAAAGTTTAGGGTTTAGGGTTTAGGGTTTAAAGTCTAGGGCTTCGGGTTTAGGAGCCTCCTCCCAGCATCCCTCCTGCACTGGATCTGTGGGGGCTTTAGGCTTCAGGAAGGTGGGAGAAGCCTCCTGTCTTACACCCCCGCAGGCCTGGAGCCAAAACCTGGACCCCCGACCCTGAGCTTCAGTTCCTGAACCTTACACCGCAACACTTCAACGCGAGCTTCAGAGCCTGAAGCCTTCGACCCTAAGAACATGAGACATATGTGCAAGCCACAAACTCAGCTCGTTTTGGCCGTGTCATCGGCCAGCGAGTCTCGACCCTTTGCCTTGCGAAAGCAATGGCCGAGAACATTTCAGGGGCCTTGTCAAGGCTGAGAATCTGTACAAACGGCTTAGCGCGATTCAACCTTGCAAGGCCCGAGCGCGCCGGAAGGTCTTCCTTTGGCTTTAGGTTTGTGAAAGGTTTGGTACCAGTACTGGTGCGCCAGATGATCGACCGATGCGCTCGGGCCCCCCAAAAGTTCCGTGCACAGCTTCGATCAATGAAGCTGCGCATATCAGGCGTCGCAGCCTGCCCTTGCATCAACGTAAGGAAACGTGTCTCATGTGAGAAGTGTGTCCGGCAATAAAGGCTGATGAGAGACCAACTTAGGAATGCAAGGCAGAACAGCTGTGAAAACCCGAGACTCAGCGCAAGCGCAGCACCAGGTGAAGTGTCGACTCCTTCTGGATGTTGTAGTCTGACAGCGTGCGGCCGTCTTCCAACTGCTTGCCTGCGAAGATCAGGCGCTGCTGATCCGGCGGGATTCCCTCCTTGTCCTGGATCTTCGCCTTCACGTTGTCAATCGTGTCTGAGGCCTCAACATCCAGGGTGATGGTCTTGCCCGTCAGCGTCTTCACGAAGATCTGCATGCCACCGCGGAGGCGCAGCACCAGGTGAAGTGTCGACTCCTTCTGGATGTTGTAGTCTGACAGCGTGCGGCCGTCTTCCAACTGCTTGCCTGCGAAGATCAGGCGCTGCTGATCCGGCGGGATTCCCTCCTTGTCCTGGATCTTCGCCTTCACGTTGTCAATCGTGTCTGAGGCCTCAACATCCAGGGTGATGGTCTTGCCCGTTAGCGTCTTCACGAAGATCTGCATGCCACCGCGGAGGCGCAGCACCAGGTGAAGAGTCGACTCCTTCTGGATGTTGTAGTCTGACAGCGTGCGGCCGTCTTCCAACTGCTTGCCTGCGAAGATCAGGCGCTGCTGATCCGGCGGGATTCCCTCCTTGTCCTGGATCTTCGCCTTCACGTTGTCAATCGTGTCTGAGGCCTCAACATCCAGGGTGATGGTCTTGCCCGTCAGCGTCTTCACGAAGATCTGCATGCCACCGCGGAGGCGCAGCACCAGGTGAAGTGTCGACTCCTTCTGGATGTTGTAGTCTGACAGCGTGCGGCCGTCTTCCAACTGCTTGCCTGCGAAGATCAGGCGCTGCTGATCCGGCGGGATTCCCTCCTTGTCCTGGATCTTCGCCTTCACGTTGTCAATCGTGTCTGAGGCCTCAACATCCAGGGTGATGGTCTTGCCCGTCAGCGTCTTCACGAAGATCTGCATGCCACCGCGGAGGCGCAGCACCAGGTGAAGAGTCGACTCCTTCTGGATGTTGTAGTCTGACAGCGTGCGGCCGTCTTCCAACTGCTTGCCTGCGAAGATCAGGCGCTGCTGATCCGGCGGGATGCCCTCCTTATCTTGGATCTTCGCCTTCACGTTGTCAATCGTGTCTGAGGCCTCAACATCCAAGGTGATGGTCTTGCCCGTCAGCGTCTTCACGAAGATCTGCATGCCACCGCGGAGGCGCAGCACCAGGTGAAGAGTCGACTCCTTCTGGATGTTGTAGTCTGACAGCGTGCGGCCGTCTTCCAACTGCTTGCCTGCGAAGATCAGGCGCTGCTGATCCGGCGGGATTCCCTCCTTGTCCTGGATCTTCGCCTTCACGTTGTCAATCGTGTCTGAGGCCTCAACATCCAGGGTGATGGTCTTGCCCGTCAGCGTCTTCACGAAGATCTGCATGCCACCGCGGAGGCGCAGCACCAGGTGAAGTGTCGACTCCTTCTGGATGTTGTAGTCTGACAGCGTGCGGCCGTCTTCCAACTGCTTGCCTGCGAAGATCAGGCGCTGCTGATCCGGCGGGATTCCCTCCTTGTCCTGGATCTTCGCCTTCACGTTGTCAATCGTGTCTGAGGCCTCAACATCCAGGGTGATGGTCTTGCCCGTCAGCGTCTTCACGAAGATCTGCATTGCTGCTGCAAGAATCGAATTGATGACAGGTGTGCTTGCTTTGGACAAGCGGTCGTGCTCTCGATCGATCGAGCCAACAAGTCATGAGAGTTTGGGTTTAGGGTTTAGGGTTTAGGGTTTAGGGTTTAGGGTTTAGGGTTTAGGGTTTAGGGTTTAGGGTTTAGGGTTTAGGGTTTAGGGTTTAGGGTTTAGGGTTTAGGGTTTAGGGTTTAGGGTTTAGGGTTTCTACACACTCTCAAATCACGGAGCCCTAAACTCTGAACCACACCCTGAACCCTGAAAGCTAAGCTCTGAAACCGAAGCCCTGAAACCTTGAACCCTAAACCCGAAACCTTGAACCCTGAACCCCAAACCCTACAGCGCAGACATAGAACCCGGAAAACCTGAGCCTAAACCTTGAACCTTGAACCCCTTGACCTTGAAGCCCGAGCTGTACACAACACTAAACCCTCCAGTTCCGGGCAAGGAGCCACAGGCGCTTGCACCCCAGCTGTACAGCTTCCCGTGGACCGTAACGGCGGCCTGCCAGGCTCCGGGCTAGGGGTGCGAGTGGTTTCGGGGCTGAGGAACTTGGGGTTTGGGGTTTTAGGGAGTTAGGGTGCTTGGGTGTTCTGCTAGGGTTTTTAAGTCTAAAGTTTAGTGTAGAAGGTGCTTCTCCCTGGTGTTATGTCTCTCGTGTCACTTTACACGGGTTTGAGGTTTTGGGCTTCGGGAACCCTAAACCCTAAACCCTAAACCCTAAATTTGAACCCTAAACCCTAAACCTTAAACCCTAAACCCTACCCCCTTGTCCTTTTCCAAGCCCATGGCCACGCTTTGCTTCAATGGCTGGGTCGCCTGTAATCCCAGTACGGGCGTTTATCGCCCCCCACTTTTCTTGCCACGAGAAGCTGACTTAAAGCTTTTAAGAGTTTGGAACTCAAATTTGGCTTTTTGGGGGTCAAGGGCACAGAGGTCGACCCTGAACAGGGTTTACGGCTACCCCACTCTCCCTCGCAGCATGAGACCCAACCCACCCCAACCCCCCCCCCCCCCCCCCGGCGCCCAAAACCCCGGACCCTAGACCTGCACCCTGCGATCATGGCACGTTGAGTTGGGGGGGGGGGGGGGGGATGTTGGGTCTAAGCCAATCCTCAACCTGCACGCCTGAAGTAATCCTTCCCCTCAACGGGGTTTAGGGCTTGGGGTTTAGGGTTTAGGGTCTCCCACACTCCCCATTGAAAACTGCCACGCTGCTGTGGGGATATGTCTTGATCAGGCTTTTCATCGTAAAGCCCTAGAAAATCCGGGGATCCGGTCCGTGTGGCCGTCTCCCCCCGCGATTTGGCCTCAGTCGTTGACTCTGACATGCGCTCAGGCTCCGCAAGCCCTGCAGGGTTTAGGGTTAGTTTGGGGTTTAGGGTTTAGGGTTTAGGGTTTAGGGTTAGGGTTTGGAGTTTAGTGTTTAGGGTTTAGGGTTTAGGCTTTGTCGGGTTTCGGGTTAGTAGGGTTGATGTTCAGGGCTCCTGACCCTCAACACTCAACGCTCAACCCATCAACGTCGGTTGCAAGCTCTCGCGAAACCCGTATTTGCAGAGCCTCTGTTTTGGGGGTTGGGGGGGATCCTACTTTCTGATCGTGCGAGTTTACGCATACATGTTTGTGAAGGTACCCGGAAGGGAATGAGAGAGTGAAGGACTAAGACGATGGGAAACCGAGCGAGCATTCCACTGTGGCGCTCAACCTGTCCAACATCACATTCAAGTGGCTTTGCGCAGCAATCAACTTTACGATCGCTGGGGTGCCCGGAGGCCCACTAGAGAAGGTTTGAGGTTGGGGTTTAGAGCCTTGGCAAGACCTCCCAAGACTTAATGGCGCTCAAGGGGTAGAGCATCCCTACCAGAACCCCTCACAAGTCTCCGCAGAGAAAAACCTGCATGCCCCCCCCGCCCCCCCCCCCCCTCAGCCCCACCTCAGCCCTGTAGCGCCAGAAGTGCGCTAACCGTGTCTGAGTGGGCGGCAGACCTTTATCCGCTTGAAGGCCTCCGGCTCTTTTTTCGTTTGCTTAGGGATTTTGGGGTCCAGCGGGCCCAGGCAGGAAGCCCTTGTGCTCCTTTTGGGAGAAAGGGCTCGACGTCTTGATGCGCACCCTGAAGCATACTATATACAATATATGTATAGTAAGCTTAAACTCCGTATGCTTAAACCCCAAACCCCTGCCCTCCTCTTTCGCACCCAAAACTCTTTCAAACCCTAAGCCCTAAGCCCAAACGCCAAACGTATCCTGTACAAGGTTGCCCGGTGACCTAAGAATAAAAGGGCGCCGTTTGTTTCGTTAAATGAGGCTTATAATAAGGGAACTCAGCCCCTGAAGCGGGGGGGGGGGGGTCAAAAGGCACTACTGGGCATCCTTGTTTGCCTGAAACTTGACGCAACGAGGGTTCAGAGTGTCAAGCGCTTTGACACCCGGGCCTAAAACCCTAAACCCTAAAAGCCTGAAACCCAATGCCTCCAAACCCAATGCCTCCCTCCCCCTAGACCCCAAACCCCAAACCCCAAACCCCTAACCCCTAACCCCTAACCCCTAAACCCCAAACCCCAAACCCTAAACCCTAAACCCTAAACCCTCCCCCCCCCCATCCCCCCGCCTTGATGAGCCCGGCCCTGGGTTCGTAGGGGTAGCCGTCCTGATCCTTGGGCAAGTCCTGGAAGCAAGGACAGATCGATGTCAGGATGCTTTAGGGTTTCGGGTTTAGGGTTTAGGGTTTAGGTTTTAGGGTTATAGGGTTATAGGGTTATAGGGTTATAGGGTTATAGGGTTATAGGGTTATAGGGTTATTGGATTTTCGGGTTCAGGGTTTAGGGTTTGGGGCTTGGGGTTTCGGGCTTAGGGCTTAGGGTTCAGGGTTCAGGGTTTAGGGTTTAAAAAAACCACCAAAGATCCTCTCAGGGCCCCTCAAACATGTACTTCGATATACTTCGATCATCCCCACCCTGCAGGTAGCCAATGAAAGTGCCATCCGGCCGTTGTGTCTTCGGCCAGGCAATCAAGGTTAGGATTTAGGGTTTAGGGTTTCGGGTTCAGGGTTTTAGGGTTCCGGGTTGAGGGTTTTAGGATGCAGGATACTTCGCTACAGGCTCGTGTCGTGTGACTCTCCCCGGGTTTCTCTGGGGGTGGGCACTCCAAGTATACTCGGCGCAAACTTCTCTCAGGGTGGAGGGATGCTCGGCTTGCACCCACTCCAAAGCCAAACTTCAAACCCCTCAACCCAAAACCGTGCAGTCTAAGTCTAAGCCTCACCCTCAAACCCGCAGAGCCCCCAAAACCCCAAACGCCGTTGGGTTTTGGGTTCAGAGTTGAGGGTGCCGAAAAACCTCAACCGAGTTCATTTTCGCAACGGAGCGCTTCCACTCGCCATGCACAGCAAGTTTTCGTGAATTGCCGAAGCCCTAAGCCCACCAGAGTTCAAGGGCGAGGGCGAGAGCAAAGCCCCTCTAGCCACATCTCCCCCAGAATTAAGGATTCTTTAAGGATAACTAAGCCCAATTAAGGGTAATTTAACGGAGACATCTGAGGGGGGGGGGGTGTAGTTTAGGGGATCTATTCAACTCACCCTAAAGCCTAAACCCCTGAACCCTAAACACTCAACCCCTGAACCCTAAACCCTATCCAACCCAGGCCAATCCTCCAGGAGCGGAAAGCCGAGCTGACCCATCTCGCCACTTCCCCACGAATGCACCTTTGCTTTCTGGGCTTCGGGATGTTGCCCCCTTATACTAACATCATATAAACGGGATTATAGTACCTGTGACAATGCCAATAATGCCTACCAAGGACTGTTAGTATAAGGGTAAACATCCCAATTTACGGCTCAAGCAGCTGCCAAAAATAAGAATGGGGTAGCACCAATTGGGTGCGTAGCGCTTTACCGCTAAACTCTCAACCTCGAGGTGATCATGATTAGGGTTTAAACCCTAAACCCTGACCCCTAAACCCCATTTAGAGATGCACGGTTTAGGGTTCCAGGTTCCATCAACCCGAGATGCGACATCAGGAGCCGTCAAAAACGCAAGGCCAGTTCTTCAGACTGCCGACCTGTTTTGGGATAAACCCTGAATACTGGGAAACCCTGAATACAAGGGCCGCAGTATCACCGGCACCCCAAAAAAGGAATATGGAGAACTGTCCCGCAAGGCGGGTTCGGGTTGGCGGGAGAGTGTCGGTGCCCCTTGCTGTGTATAAACGAAAGAAGCCATACAATGGAATCGAACATCTCAGGGTTTAGGGCCTAACGTTTCGGGCAGTTCTCGCCATTTTCTGGTGGCAACCCACGTGGGCCGAATAGCATCTACTGCAATCTGCATGCTGAGGGTCCTGGGTTTTGGGGCAGTAGGTTTTTAATCGGGTTCAGGCTTTAAAGGCACCGGAAAAGTAGAACATGTTTCCCAAGGGTTCAGGGTTCAGCCCTGCCCTCGAAGACCTCCCCCCAGCAGAAGCAAGCTCTGTGGCGGGCGCATCACCGCCGAGCGGCAGGGCCTCCAATCAGGGCTTGAATTGTCCCCAAACCCTTAAAACATTAAACCCTAGGTCAAGGGCTCCAAACTGGTGGCTCTTAAGCTAATAACCCCCAAGCCCGAAACCCCAAGAGGGAGCCCCTTGCCAAGCTCTGAGAGGGCCCTCTTCTCAACCCTGACGCGAAACCCTCTCAGAGCTCAGCGACTAGGTGCTGCAACCTAAGTTGAATCCCCAAACCTGCAAACCCTTGTAAACCCTAAACCCCCAAACCCCTGAACCCAAAATCGCGCGGGGAGGGGGGGGGACAAAGAATGCTCAGGGTACTAAGCATGCCGGAACCCAAAACCAACCCTACCCCAACTCATCGCCCCCTCGCGCGCCCACCTGCACGGGCGCCATGCCACTGCTTTGGCCCCAGCCCTCGGCTGGGTTCACCTGGGGCATGGGTCTGGGGTTTATGCCTCTTCGCACTTTGGTTGAACCTGCACAAACCCCAGAGCCGAAACCCTGAACGCCCAGCCCTAGAATCCCCTAAGCCCGGCCTAAACCCTGAACCCTGAAAGCTCAGGGTTAGCATTAGGGTAACTGAGGTCGCAGCCAAGAGCACCGCAGCACGATCAGCGGCAGAAGCCCCCCCTCCCCCTGTCCCCTCCCGAAGGTTTCGTGTCTTGGCTTGCAGTGACTGTCGAACCCCCAAGATCTTAAGTGACCTGTGGAACCCTAAAGCCTAAACCCTAAACCCTAACCCTAAACCCTAAACCCTAAACCCTAAACCCTAAACCCTAAACCCTAAACCCTAAACCCTAAACCCTAAACCCTAAACCCTAAACCCTAAACCCAACCCACTCATCCCGAGGTGCCTACAAGAAACCTCCCGGGCCCTACATCTACACCGCCCCCTCCCCCTGAGGCCGCCCCGGCCTCGAGCCAAGCAGGGTTGCGGTTTCGAAGGGATCGGGGGTTTAGGGTTTAGGGTTTAGGGTTTAGGGTTTAGGGTTTAGGGTTTAGGGTTTAGGGTTTAGGGTTTAGGGTTTAGGGTTTAGGGTTTAGGTTTAGGGTCTAGGGTTCTAAAGTATTTCGGACTTTTTGTTTGAGGGGGGTTGAGGGTCGGTGGTTGAGGGTTCAGGACGTAGGGCGTCAAGTCAGCATATGTCAGTATGTTCCTTTACCTTTCCTACGGAGTTCTGAAGTACAGGCGAGATCTGGGGTTCGAGGAGGGTGTCAACGCATAGACAAACGCTCCGAGCACAGGATGTCTAGGGTTCGACTTTGCAAACTTGCAAGGCTTGCTTAGGGCTGGTACTGGGCAGGCTTTGACACCCCTTTCCAAAAAAATCAGAATCCCCCCCCCCCCCTCCCGGTCCTTTCGATCATGGGGATAAGGGCTCAATGGGGAACACGACTACACCAAAACCCTAAAAGGCTAGGATGCAGCCTCTCATTTTAGAATTCAGAAGTCGTCCGCTGTCCCGGCATGGCGTTCCGAACCTTATGTGCCTGACATAGCATAGGGGCCTCTCAACTCGAGCGAGTATTCGGGCCACAGCCGTTTGCTTTATAGCTGTGTAAGCATTATGGGCTGCAAGGGTACAGCAAACCCTAAACCCACATGAGGTGCTCATACATGAGATGCTCAGACCTCCGGCATGAGCCCTAAGTCCTGACCCCCTTGAACTTCAGACTTCTGGGGGGGCTCGGGGCTGTTCGGCTTCAGGGTTTATGGAGCTTGCAGCATTTACCGTGTTTATCGGGTTTGCAGGGGGTTGATGGGCCGTTCTGGGTGTATAGGGCTTTTAGGGCTTGCAGGGCATGCGGTGTTTACAGGGTTCATAGGGTTCGGAAAGCCGCCACCAACCTTCAAATGAAACGTCTGTCATGCCTCGAGCATGCAACGGCGAAACATGCCATTCGAAAAGCAGCAGGAGGCTGATGGTTAAAGGGTTGATGCTCTGCGTTTAGGATTTAGGGCTCAGAAGGGGGGTAAGGCCTCACGAATGGTCGGCAGCCTGGAAAATATGCGCCAAGCGCGAAACTGAATTCAAACAGCCGCGCGTGATTTGGCAGCAGCTTAGTGCAACTTTCCCGGGGTAGTGAGCGCTGATATCCCAGACCACAAACACCGAAATGCTCGTCAGAAACTCTCTACACTGCAGGCTCTATAGGCCTAATAGTAACGTGGCAAAGGTCACGTGACCCCAACTGAGTGACGCTGCCGCAGCATGGGCAGGAGCTGGTTCGGCGCCTGCCTGCCAGGGAAGTTCACCGCGTTTCAAGGTGGCCCCTGAGGGTTTAGGGTTTAGGGTTTAGGGTTTAGGGTTTAGGGTTTAGGGTTTAGGGTTTAGGGTTTAGGGTTTAGGGTTTAGGGTTTAGGGTTTAGGGCCTGGCCTGAACCTTGTGAACCCTAACATAGGGCTCCGGGCTTAGCATTCGACACCAAAGACTACACCCTAAACCCCAAAACCCATGCCCCCTCGCCCCCCTCCCTGGCACCTCAGATGCCCGGCCGCCTGGTCAAAGCATCCCAGTAGCCTCAGCTGGAGAATCCTGTAACTCGGGGTGGAGAAAGAAGCGTAGAAAGAAGCTTCGGGTGTCGGAGTTAGGAGTTCGTTATCGGGTTTGAGGGTTGTGGGGGAATTGGAGTGAGGGGGGGCGGAGTTAGTTGACCTATGTGGGCTCCTGGACCATTTAAGCAACAGGTGCCAGCGAACCCGTGATATTAAATCTCCAACCATTGGAGCATCTCCTTGCATAAGGTACCCTTACATATCCTCACTACAGGCCCCCCCCCCCAAAAAAAAGAGGAAACGTTACCCTGCTCTTTCTCGAAACCCCCAATCGTCTTGATGATGCAGACCAAGATGCCGGCCGCATCAAGGTCTCTGGCATGCGCGTAGCCTCTACAGGCGTGGGGTGTCGGGTTTGGGGTTTAGGGTTTAGGGTAGATGCATCAGTCCGAAAATTTCCAGGAGGCCCTAGAAACGTGCAAGCGCTCCTCCCTGCACCCCAAACCCCAAAGCCTAAACCCTAAACCCTATACCCTAAACCCCAAACCTTAGATCCTAAACCCCAAACCCGAGCAACAAAGAGTCCTTTCGGGAGTCCTGGGCTGAACATCCGAAGTGCCTACACTGCTCCGAATAGCGACATGGGCCATTTCAGGGCTGAAGGCGTTGGGGCTTCATGACTTAGGGTTTGGGGTTTAGGGGTTAGGGTTTGGGGTTTAGGGTTCAGGAAATTTTTCGGGCTCAGGGGAACGAAGTCCGACCCCCAAATTCCACATCTTGAAGGCCCGAAATTTTCAACAGGAGGGACCCTCGGGTTGTTGTAGGAACTTAGGAGTGTCGCGCGGCTTCGGAATCCCAACAGCGTGGCACCTTCCTGCCACTGGTGGCCGATGAACCAGTTGGAAAACCTGGCGCAATTGGAGCGCGGCGTGAGTGAGGATTTAGAGTCTCTAAACCCTAACCCCTAAACCCTAAAGCCCTAAACTCCTAAACCGTAAACCCTAGAGTTCTGAGTTTGTCGGGGTTTCAAGATGCTTCGCAGCCCAGAGCCTCAACAATGGCAAACCCCATGCAGTGTTAGTACTAAACTACACTAAATGCCCAGTCTGCTTGAAAGAGCCCCCCCAACCCCTACAGCCCAAACCACTAAAACCCCTAAACCCAAAAACCCCAACCCCCCCCCCCCTCCCCCAAAAAAAAAGAACAAACGGCCAAAAAAAATCACAAAGCCTCTAGGGATTCGGACCCTTGCGGCCTCAGCAGGTTCCGGACGTCCACCCGACCACCCAGCGTAGGGCTTACCCAGATGTGGTGGTCTCGGGGAGACAGCAGGGCCTCGGGTAACTTAGCGTTTCGTTTAGGGCTTTACGGGGTTCATTGGTTGCTGTTTTATGGTTTAGGGTTTAGGGCTTAGGGTTGGGGTTTAGGGTTTAAGGTTTAGGGTTAAGGCTTAGGGCTTAGGGTTTAGGGTTGGGATTCTTTTACTAAGCTTTAGGCTCCGGCCTATGCTTCGGGAACAGCGGCCATGCGGATTGGGGAGCACACATCAGGCTTAGGGTTGAGGGTTTTAGGGTTTAGGGTTCAGGGATTACAGTTCCTTTTGAGCCTACATAGGCAACTTTAAGGTGAAGTTTCAGGAGCTTGGGGTTTAGAGTCTACGCCCCTAGGTTGCTACCGAGCGTCTGAGAAGGGGTAGTTACATGATGTTCCTCCAGGTACCCTTATGCCAGTCCTAAATATAAGCCCCAACCCCAAAGCGCTAAACCCAAACCCGAGACACAGGTTCAGTTCCGAGGGTTGCTTTACATCGTAGTTTACAGGGTTTTGGGCTTCGGGTTGAGGGTTGGCGCGTTGGGAAAAACAACTATTGGGAGTCTCTATTTGGTGTCAGGGTTCTGAGTTTAATTGCAAAGGATCCGCCTTGCTTCCAGGACGCAGGAGGCCCAAATGGCTAAGGGGTTTAGGGTGCAGGGGTTTCGAGTGAAGGACTGGCTAGCACTGTGGGCTTGCCGGTCTTTAGCATCCGGACCTAACCCGAAGCCCTTCTCAGAGAACCGCTTGCACACGAGGCGACCATTGCCCACCCCCCCCCCCCACCAAAGTGCATGTCGCGCAAAATGGTCACGCAAATGGCGCATGATGCTCCGAACGTGTGCTCGCAGAGCGTTGTCCCGACAACCCGCCCCAATAAATGCGCGGACAAAGAAAGAAACGACCGCACATGTTGAGAATGTGTCGAAATCCTCACGCAGGCCAACGTTATCGGCATGCACCTCTCCGACGACAACGAATGCGACGTGGCCAAAGCGCGGCTTGAATCCGAACAAACGCCCCCGAAAGCAAAGAGGCATTGCACCGGTGCCGGCGAGGCAACCGAAACCCCTAGTGCGCTTGGGCTTTAAGGCCTCGTCGCTGCTAAGGCTCTTGGTTTTGAATTTTGGGGATTTAGGGCTTACTCGAAGATCTAAGGTTCCAGGGGGTTGAAGGTCTTGGGCCCGTCTCCACCACCTGAGCCCTCAAGCTGGATTCCTCTTTTGGGGCCTACGCTGCCCTTTCTGACACTCAGCCATGGCACCTTCATCACCTTGGCTGCATGATCGTGGGCATGCGTAGGGTTTCGTGTTGCTGGTTGCAAGAAGACTCAGGGTAGCCACGCGCAGGGCAACAAGTACCAAAAGAAGCTGTGAACGTTTCCGATGTTGCGAACCCCTCCCAACTATCTCCAAGTGGAGTCCACGCTTTTAGGGTTGCTTCGGTTTAAGCCATTGAGGCTTTACGTTCTTGCGGACACCTATCTCGGCACGGAGAACCCAAGGCCGTAGTGGTGAGCCTCACGAGGTGCCCCGATGGTATCGAACCGAACCTCCAGGTCCGCAGCTTCTGGCATTTCAGCAACGTGCAGCACCCTGAGCCCTCGACCCAAAGCCTCAAAGCCTTAACCAAAAAACTCTGCAAAACTCTGCTGTTCTTACCACTCAACCTCAAAGCTCTTCACTCGGTTCAGGGTTCAGGGTTCAGGGTTCAGGGCCGACTCCCTGCCCGATATCCCCTGTCGTGACTAGATCGCTTCTCGCCAGGTCACGGTGCAGTTCCAGATCGCATAGATGCGGTCTGTCAGTCCACTGTGCCTTTGAAGGGAACAAGGAGAAGGGATTGCTTGGTTTGGCCACCCCAAAATACACATGTGGCCATACGGCGTCCATGTTTTGGGGGCTGGGGTAAGCAAAAGAAGCATACTCGCCCTGCAGCATGTGGCCTTGCCCTAAGGCCTAAGAAGGTGATAGAAGCCTCATGCCCTAAACCCCACAGGCTTGCGCCCAAAACCTAAACTCCCAAACCCTGAAAATCCGTTCCTGAATCCGCCATGCACTCTACACCTCGAAACTTCAACAACGTGAGCTTCAAAGACCCTATAAGCCCCACAAACTCAGCTCGTTTGGGCCAGATCGGCGGCCAGCGAGTCTCGACCCTTTCCTTGCGAAAGCAATGGCCGAGAATATTTCAGGGGCTTGTCAAGGCTGAGAATCTGTACAAACGGCTTAGCGCGATTCAACCTTGCAAGGCCCGAGCCGCGCCGGAAGGTCTTCCTTTGGCTTTAGGTTTGTGCAAGGTTTGGTACCAGTACTGGCGCGCCAGATGATCGACCGATGCGCTCGGGCCCGCCAAAGTTCAGTGCACAGCTTCGATCAATGAAGCTGCGCATATCAGGCGTCGCAGCCTGCCCTTGCATCAACGTAAGGAAACGCGTCTCATGTGAGAAGTGTGTCCGGCAATAAAGGTTGATTAGAGACCAGCTTAGGAATGCAAGGCAGAACAGCTGTGAAAGCCCGAGACTCAGCGCAAGCGCAGCACCAGGTGAAGCGTCGACTCCTTCTGGATGTTGTAGTCTGACAGACAGACTATCTTTGAAAGACGACAGCCCTAGCCACCGAGATGAACTGAGCAAGCCGCCTTCACGCCCGAAGTGATAGCGCCACCACTAGGCCTCCACGTGGAAGCCATGCACGTCCAGAAGCTGCTTACGCACGCCCGCCATGAAGTCCAGAACACTACGCGCCTGGCGAGTCACGGTCCGCCACGGCCAGCCCAAACGTCCGCGAAGAGGAAGAGCTGGTCGAGGAGGTCTGCCACGACTGAAAAACGCGCAATTCCACACCAAGTGCTCCCAGGAAGGAACCACCCACTGCATGCACCACTCGCACCGCGGGGGCGCGAATCCATCCCGAATGACGCCGTAGACGGCCGTGCTGAGCGCCGCTCCATGCATAACTGCCCGTTGATGTCCGCCAGCTTGAGCATATAGTCGAGAAGCGGCCCGGACCTGCTGCTCGTCATAGTTCACGTGCTGCAACAAGCGTGAGTCGCGCCGGTCGCGAGCCAGGAAGAGGTCGAAAAGTCGTCGCCTGTGTGCTTCACGTAGCGCATGCACCACCCGACCTATTGCCAGACGGCAAGTAGGTTCCGTCCAGGAAACCCGCCCCAGCGCAGGATGTCGCCAAAGTGTCGGCCTCACCGGCGTGAAGTCCGCGTCCCCAAATACAGCGCAAACCCGTCGTAGCCACCGCCCAGGTCGAAGAAGAACGTGGTGCTGTAGCCAGTAGTGTCGCGCCCGCAGGAAGGAAGCCACTGCTGCCACGGAAGCCGCAAAAGCTGGTGAGGTCCAATGTCCTTCCAGTAGTTGCCATAGATGCCGTGAGCCCATGGTCGTAACTTGGCCGACGATACGTTTGATGCGAGTCGTGAGCTTGAAATCAAGAGCCGCGTCGTCAGCTTGAAACCACACCCCCCATGTAAGCAAAGGAGAAGCCCTCGTCCTGAAAAGCATCCGCTTAATCGAGTTGGAGACTGGGAGACGAGCCAATCGCTGCAGTATGCCCTCTGCAACGGCCACACGCTGGTCATGAGAAGCGGAAGCCAAATCCTCGCAGTCTGCAGTTTGAAAATCAACTCCAAGGACTCTGGCCTCATCGGCGAAACTTTGGACTGGAACACCAAGACGTACAAGCTCGGCCCGTTTCTGGGAATCTGAGCAAAGAACACACAGCTTTTTCACATTCTCCCGAAGGCCCAGCCTAGCACACCATGACTCCCAGCATCGCCATGCACCTACAGCAACTGCGGGTTCAACAGCAACCAGGGCACGGTCGTCAACAAAAACTGTTTGACAGAAGGTGTGGTCTGCCGCAGTGTTCGCCACATCTGACGTTGCTTCAAGCAACAGACATACTAGAGCCAAAGGCGCCATTGCGCACCCTTGAGGAACAGAATTGTTGACCTCCGCCGGCGACGGATCAGTCCAAGCCCCAATCTGTAGCCATCGCATCTGCTTGCACCACATGTGCCTCAAGTGGCGGGCCCATTGAGGGTGCAGGCCCTCATGCTCGAGCAAACCGATGGCTAACTCTGGCGAAACTAAGTCAAAGCACTTGTAGAGGTCCAGGCTCATCAAAATGGAATCCTGCTGAAACGCCGCATCCAAAGCAAGCACGGCCGCCTCAACGCTTCGCCCACGGAGAGCGCCAAGAGTGTCAGCACGGACTTTGGAAAGCATCCACGACTGTGATCTCGAGGCCATACAACTCGAAATGGCACGACACAATACAGGTTGAACGCAAATGGGACGAAGCGCATCCACTGCTGCCACGCCGTCAATGACCTCAGTTTTGGGCAAAAAGACCTGCTTGGCATGCTGCAGAGCTGAAGGAAAAGCATCACGCTCGCACCAGTCATGCCACAGGGTCAGGAAGCAATGCCATGTATCCAGGGGAAGTGGTAACAGCTCCTCGGGCCTCCAGCCGTCACAACCCGCAGCACCATGAGCTTTGGCCTTGAGAGCCTCTCGAAACTCACACGGCGAGATCCGCCAATCCCCCTCTATGGGCGCACCATGAGGCCGTGAAAGTTGGCCTTCCCGAAGACGCTGGAGCTCTTCAGGAAGATCGGCCCTGTCCCAAATCTCACCCCAGAAAGCCCTCAATTCTCGAAAGAACTCAGCAGTCGAAGCAGCAATGCGCGGCTGGAGGCCCGCCTCAGATGGTTTGACCAGCAAAGTGTGTGGGGCCACTGTAGTCTGAGCCTTGAGCCATCTGGTAGCTTCACTTCCACCCTGTGAGAGACGTCGCTTCCATGACGAAACCCTGCGTCGCATCTCTGTGTCCCGCAACTGTTGAAGCTCCGCCTTCACAACGTCGACCGCCGAGGCATAGTCCACGAAGGGCTGGAACTCAGGGGGCCACGTACGCTCAATAGCAGCTTCAAGTCGAGGATCACATCCTCCACACATCCGCTGACGCTGCGCCTCATGGAGGCGGGCCAAGAGCTTCTCAAGCTGTCGAGCTTTGAAGCTGTGCGGCGTATGCACCAACTTGCAGTACTCGCCCTGCTTCATAAGGGAAGGGCGGGAGCCTTTAGGGCGAGTGGCCATACTGTTTACCCTAGTATCTGCCGCATCCGACGCTTCTCTCAGCACATCCTCCACCACACAACAAAAAGCATCCCACTCGGCATCGGGCTCTCCGCGCGGAACAGGATGATCGCGACGGGCCCAGCACTGTGCAAGAAGATCCTGCCATTGCTTTTTGGAGTAACTCGATGGGCAACCATATCGCGGCGTGGGCCGCATGTAGGCCACACACTCGCGGTAAGCGGGAAACGCACCCTGGAAAACGAGCACTTTGTGATCCGAGATCGCTTCGCTCCCGAATTTCACCGTTGTCCATGGAGAAGGATGCTCATGAACGACATAGTCGATGCATCTTGTAGATCCAAAGCGCGACGGTAACGGCAAGCCTTGCGAATCACATGGGGCTAGCCACTCCAAGCCATCGTGCTGCACGTGAACATTGTCTGACGGCGTTACATTCCAGTCACACATCGCCGACCAGGGTACGCCACGCTCCACCGCCAAATGCCTCGAGATGGCCAACTCATCGCCCAACCCTCCTTGGGAGAGACCTGCTTCACGTTGCCAGCCGACCGCCATGAAGCAAGAGAAGAAGTCAAAGGTGAGCAGGTCACCTTGCAAGGAGCAATGAGTGCGAACACACCGAGCGCGTATGTGGCCCAGAACACCCACTAACAAACCACCCCGTACAAACGGGCGTCCACGCACATCACGTCCTTCACGTCCAGGGAACCCAAATGTGCGATAGCCCTTTTTCTGAAGCGCCTTTTGCAGTTGAGCATGTTGATGTCGGTTGGCCTGCGTCTCCAACAACACGACAAAACCGCAACGCAGGCGATCAAATGTACCAAGGGCCCGGTATGCCCCTGCCATGCCGTTGACGTTCAGGAGACCCGCACGTAAAGGTCCCGGGTGAGGTTCTACGTCACCATCAGCGCAGAGATCCCGCAACCACGAACAGCTCTGGAGAGGCGTCACCTGCCTCCATGCTTTCTTGTATTTCTTCTCCGCCAGCCCCTCGAGTAAGCGAGCTTCAGTCAACGACAGCCTCCACGCCTGAGCAAGCCCGCCAATACGCCCATTGTGATGAAGACGCAGGTGGCGCCATAGGCAATGCTTCCGCCGCAAGATGGCTTTGCGCGCATGCGGTCGACAACTGCCACCCTGAACCTGCCCAACGTGCGTAAAGAATCGTGTACAACGCTGACAAGAGAGCCAAGTCACCGTCGAAGAGCCCTCAACCCGAGGACAAAGCACCTCCACCACTTGGTGGTCGTTTTTGCCAGCCATGGACAGCTGACCGAGGCGAGCACGCCGCCGCGCAGTGCGGGCGCAGTTTACTGCACCAAAGGACTGCCTTGTCAACTTCATCGAAACACACTTGGCAAAATTCTGTGCCATGGTAAACTTGGGACCAACGCAAACCCGAAGATGCGCACGAGCAGCTGCGTGAAGAACGTGATAGGGTAATTGTGTGTCCTCAACACCCCTCTGGCACCGAGAGCACGTCCATGCCCGTCGAATCATCGGCACATCACGGACCTCAACCTCCGCCACAGCATTGTGCCACAGCTGTGAGAAAGCACTTTTGGGAACTGCGGGATGAACGCGTCGAATGTGATTGTTGCGCGCGCAAGTCAGCGCCCGCTGAGTATCAGCAACGATAAGCACCTGGCAGACATCGCATCTCCATCCGTCCTCGTCCTCAGCGGCCTCAACATCCTGACGACATGAAGCCTGTCCACACCCTTGTTCAGCAGAGCCTGCAATCTGACTCGGTGCCCGCTTGGGCGCTGATTGCACGCTGGACGCGAAATCAGAGAGCTTACCAAAGCCAGCTTTTTCAGCATCACGCTTGCGTGATGGCCGAGTGGATGCGGGTGCACTCGCGGAGCCTTTAGCTGGCTTTTTGCAACCCTTGCCGGAGCTTTCGGCTGCTTGCTTGCAACCCTTGGCGTACCCTCCTTATCTTGGATCTTCGCCTTCACGTTGTCAATCGTGTCTGAGGCCTCAACATCCAGGGTGATGGTCTTGCCCGTTAGCGTCTTCACGAAGATCTGCATGCCACCGCGGAGGCGCAGCACCAGGTGAAGAGTCGACTCCTTCTGGATGTTGTAGTCTGACAGCGTGCGGCCGTCTTCCAACTGCTTGCCTGCGAAGATCAGGCGCTGCTGATCCGGCGGGATACCCTCCTTATCTTGGATCTTCGCCTTCACGTTGTCAATCGTGTCTGAGGCCTCAACATCCAAGGTGATGGTCTTGCCCGTAAGCGTCTTCACGAAGATCTGCATGCCACCGCGGAGGCGCAGTACCAGGTGAAGCGTCGACTCCTTCTGGATGTTGTAGTCTGACAGCGTGCGGCCGTCTTCCAACTGCTTGCCTGCGAAGATCAGGCGCTGCTGATCCGGCGGGATACCCTCCTTGTCCTGGATCTTCGCCTTCACGTTGTCAATCGTGTCTGAGGCCTCAACATCCAGGGTGATGGTCTTGCCCGTCAGCGTCTTCACGAAGATCTGCATGCCACCGCGGAGGCGCAGCACCAGGTGAAGAGTCGACTCCTTCTGGATGTTGTAGTCTGACAGCGTGCGGCCGTCTTCCAACTGCTTGCCTGCGAAGATCAGGCGCTGCTGATCCGGAGGGATGCCCTCCTTATCTTGGATCTTCGCCTTCACGTTGTCAATCGTCTTCAGCGAAGATCTGCATGCCACATCGCAGCATGAGGTTGAAGATCAATCTGTCTGGATCTTTGCCTTCACGTTAGTGTCTGATCAGCTTGCCCGTCAGCGTCTTCACGCTGCATGCCACCGCGGAGGCGCAGCACCAGGTGAAGAGTCGACTCCTTCTGGATGTTGTAGTCTGACAGCGTGCGGCCGTCTTCTAACTGCTTGCCTGCGAAGATCAGGCGCTGCTGATCCGGCGGGATACCCTCCTTGTCCTGGATCTTCGCCTTCACGTTGTCAATCGTGTCTGAGGCCTCAACATCCAGGGTGATGGTCTTGCCCGTCAGCGTCTTCACGAAGATCTGCATGCCACCGCGGAGGCGCAGCACCAGGTGAAGAGTCGACTCCTTCTGGATGTTGTAGTCTGACAGCGTGCGGCCGTCTTCCAACTGCTTGCCTGCGAAGATCAGGCGCTGCTGATCCGGCGGGATACCCTCCTTATCTTGGATCTTCGCCTTCACGTTGTCAATCGTGTCTGAGGCCTCAACATCCAGGGTGATGGTCTTGCCCGTCAGCGTCTTCACGAAGATCTGCATGCCACCGCGGAGGCGCAGCACCAGGTGAAGTGTCGACTCCTTCTGGATGTTGTAGTCTGACAGCGTGCGGCCGTCTTCCAACTGCTTGCCTGCGAAGATCAGGCGCTGCTGATCCGGCGGGATTCCCTCCTTGTCCTGGATCTTCGCCTTCACGTTGTCAATCGTGTCTGAGGCCTCAACATCCAGGGTGATGGTCTTGCCCGTAGCGTCTTCACGAAGATCTGCATGCCACCGCGGAGGCGCAGCACCAGGTGAAGAGTCGACTCCTTCTGGATGTTGTAGTCTGACAGCGTGCGGCCGTCTTCCAACTGCTTGCCTGCGAAGATCAGGCGCTGCTGATCCGGCGGGATACCCTCCTTATCTTGGATCTTCGCCTTCACGTTGTCAATCGTGTCTGAGGCCTCAACATCCAAGGTGATGGTCTTGCCCGTAAGCGTCTTCACGAAGATCTGCATGCCACCGCGGAGGCGCAGCACCAGGTGAAGAGTCGACTCCTTCTGGATGTTGTAGTCTGACAGCGTGCGGCCGTCTTCCAACTGCTTGCCTGCGAAGATCAGGCGCTGCTGATCCGGCGGGATGCCCTCCTTATCTTGGATCTTCGCCTTCACGTTGTCAATCGTGTCTGAGGCCTCAACATCCAAGGTGATGGTCTTGCCCGTAAGGGTCTTCACGAAGATCTGCATGCCACCGCGGAGGCGCAGCACCAGGTGAAGAGTCGACTCCTTCTGGATGTTGTAGTCTGACAGCGTGCGGCCGTCTTCCAACTGCTTGCCTGCGAAGATCAGGCGCTGCTGATCCGGCGGGATGCCCTCCTTATCTTGGATCTTCGCCTTCACGTTGTCAATCGTGTCCGAGGCCTCAACATCCAAGGTGATGGTCTTGCCCGTAAGCGTCTTCACGAAGATCTGCATTGCGACTGCTAAAACCGAATTGATGATAGGCGTGCTTGCTTTGGACAAGCGGTCGTTCTCTCACTTGAGCAAGACAGTCATGGAGCTTTGGCAGCGACTCAGGGTGCTTCAATGCACCTCCAAGTATCCGAAGCCCTAAACCCCTCCGCAAGTTCTTAGAGTTTGGGATATAGGGTTATTAAGAAATAGCCCTGACCCTAAACCCTAAATAACCCTAAAGAGGTTGGGTAAGAGGGTAAAGGGGGTGTCGCGTCGTGCATTCCAGGTACAGGTGGCTCGGAGCTGTCGTTTTGTACTGCCCGCTGCGCAGCTGCCGCCTCGGAAAGCAAGAGGGTTTAGGCTCACAGGGGGCTTACAGGATTTGTGGGGGTTGTAGGGTTTTGGCACACATATGCAATGAATTTGGCAGCGCCTAACCGGAGCTCGAAGGAACCCCCAAACTCTGAAGCCCTAAATCAGAGCCAGGGCCCTAACGCGTAGTCGTAGAAGCAGAAGAGCGAGTAGGGGTTCACCTTAGGAGGGTTGGAGGGGCCGGGGCGGGGGTGAGGGAGGGGGGTGGGGGGCGGGCTGAGGGTTTAGGACTTCGTGTTTAAGGCTTAAGGGTCTATGTTCCACACTCCTTATACCCCCAAAACCCTTTATAAAATTCCCACACTTGTAGACCCCCTAAACCCCTAAAACCTCAACCCTAAACTCTAACCTACCCCCAAAACCCAAACCCTAAACCCTAAACCCATCATTTTCAAAACCCCCACGTTTAATTCGCCCCGGCCACCCCGTCGCTGCAAAGAGCCCCGAGGCTCGGCAGCAGCCGCCAGGGCAACAGGTTCACCACGAGCCAAACCTGGTTTTGGGGTTTAGGGTTTGGGGTTGGTTTAGGGTTTAGGGTCTAGGGTCCAGTAGGGTTTAAGGCTTAGGGTTTAGGATTTCGGGTTTAGGGTTTAGGGTCTAGGGTCTAGGGTCTAGGGTCTAAGGTCTAGCTTTAAGGGTTAGGAGTTCGGGCTTAGGGCTTAGGGCTTAGGGTTTAGGGGTTTGAGGGGCGTGGGGGGTTTCTGGGGTTTGAGGGTTCTTTGGTAACCGAGGGCTCCACCGGGCGGAGGGGCTTGCTAAGTTTAGTTTACACCCTGCCCTAGATCCTGAACGATAAAACCCTTTGCGGTTTAGGTCTTGGAGCTCAACATCTTAAAGCCAAAACCCTAAACCTTTTGAGGTTTAGGGTTTCGGGTGGCCACTTAACATCCGGATCACAGGTGGACTGGCTGCCTTAGAGTTTATAGGCTCAATACGGGTACACTTGCAACCACAAAGCAGGGATCCATAAACCCTAAACCCCGAAAGGCCTTAAAGCGTTCCTAATCCTGGAGGCTCCTGGCAACGCTCTTGTCCAAACCCTAAATCCTAAACCCTGTTAACCCAAAACCCTAAACCCTACAAACTCTGAACTCTGTAAACCCTAAACCCTCCAAACCCCAAAACCCCTCAAAACCCCAAAACCCCTACAAACCCTATAAGCGTTACATGAACCCTTTAAGGCCTATCAGCCCTATAAACCCTCTAGACCCTCTAAACCCTCTAAACCCTTTAAAACCTTTCAACCTCATGAGCCCTCCAAAGCCACATTAAGCCATAAACCCTAAACCCCATTTACCCTAAACCCTAAATCCTAACCCCAAACCCCCTCAAACCAAACCCTGCAAACTCTGCAAACTCTGTAAACCCTGTAACCCCTAAACCCTAAACCCTAAACCCTACACCCCCCTCTCGTCCCACGTTGAGCCGAGGGGGGCGTTGGAGGACGCCAGCACGGCATCCTGGAGCTCCTCCCGGCTGCCGAAGCTGGTCACGGCGTCGGGCACCATGGCCGGTAGCACGCCTTACAGGGTGTTTACAGGGCTTGGGGCTTGGGGCGCTTAAGGCTTAGGGCTTAAGGCTTAGGGTTTAGGGGTTAGGGGTTAGGGGTTTAGGGTCTAAAGGGTTCAGGGCTTGGGGCTTGCAGGGTTTAGGGCCTAGAGGGTTGAGGGCTTAGGGTGAGGTGGGGGTGTTTCCAGCGTTTGAGGGTTTAGGGCCAGCTAAGTGGGAAAAAAAAACAGCCTTGCACTAAGCCGGGCGAGCGGCCCGCGGCCAATCTTCGGACACCTTGGTAGCCCAGCAGCCGTACTATAAATGAGGGTACCCTCTAGGGGGGGGCTGGTTGCTGTATAAGGGAGAACCTGGAACCCAAACCCTAGACCCTAAACCCTAGAAAAAGGGAACATGGAGAACCCAACAAAAATTGGGGGAGAAAATAAATGAGGGCACCACTGGGCGACCAAGACGCCCACTTTCAAGCGCGAGTTGGCGGCTTCGATGCCCGGGCCTTGGGGTCTTGGGAAGGCCGACTGGGGCTTGGGGAGCTCCCTAACCCCTAAACCCTAAACCCTAAACCCTAAACCCTAAACCCTAAACCCTGAACCCTGAACCCTAGCCCTAAACCCTAAACCCTCGAAAAACCCAGAAGCCCTAAATGTACCCACAGAAGCCCCACAGTTCCCCCAAAATTCCCTAAACTTCCCGAACGCAGGGGAGTGCCAGCCGCAGTGTTCAAGATTTAGGAACTTGGGAGTTTAAGGCAGAGGGCTTAGGGGTTAGGGTTTAGAGTTTAGGGTTTGGGGTTTGGGGTTTGGGGTTTGGGGGGTTTAGAGGGTTGGAGGTAAGTTTTAAGGGCTTGAAGCTTAGGATCTGCAGACTAGGACTGTGAGTAGTTGAAAGCTTCATTGGCCAGCGGGCTCTGAAGTTTTGGGCTTTGGGGTTCAAAGTCTAGGGTTTGGGGGGTTTGGTTAAGGGATTCAAGCTTCGGACTTTGGGGCTTGGAGTTTAGGGGGCTTTGGGGTTTTGAGGTTTAGGGTTTGTTTCTCACTCCACCAACTTTCAATTTTTCTCTCCAAGTTTATACGCAGAAAAGCCCTGCGCAGAGAGACCAAGATCCCAAACTAAGGAGTATACCTTTAACTATCTGCGGGGTCCTAGGTGTGAACTTTCCAGTCCTTTCTCGAAGCCGAGAGCCAAAAGAAAGAAAACCCTACTCGGTAGGGCCTTGAAACCCTCGAAAAAGCTTCCTACCTAGGATTCTCCCAAACCCACAAGCCAACTTCATGTGAATGCATACAAGTTGTCAGGGGCCTAGCTGACTTGCTTAAGCTCCAAACCCCTATGAAACCCTAAACTCTATCTTGAAATCCTCCCAAATCCCAAGAAAATCCCAAACCCTCAAACCCTCGAACCCTCGAACCCTCAACCCTCGAACCCTCAAACCCTCAACCCTCAACCCTCAACCCCCAACCCCCCAACCCCCAACCCTCAAACCCTCGAACCTCGAACCCTCGAACCCTCGAACCCTCGAACCCTCGAACCCTCGAACCCTCCGCACCTTGCGGAAGCGCGCGACTGGAGGCACCTTCCAGCAGCCCTCCCAAGCCTCTTTCGGCACTCTTTGGGGATTAGGGTTTAGGGTTGTTTAGGGTTGTTTAGGGTTTAGGGTTTGGGGTTTGGGGTTTAGGGTTTAGGGTTTAGGGTTTAGGGTTTAGGGTTTAGGGTTTAGGGTTTCGGGCTAGGGTTTAGGGTTAGGGGTGTGGGGTCTGGGGGGTTGGGGTTCAGGGCTTGGGGTTTCGTAAGGAGAAACCCGGTCAGCTTCTTTGGTAACAGAGACCATATGGAGGGCGACCGCAGCCCCAAAAAACTATCAGAACAAGGGTGTGGGGGGTTATGTTTTCGGCCCTAAACAACGCCCAACAAGCTAAGTTCTTCTTAGCCTCCCAACCCTGAACCCTAAAGACCCTACGAACTACTTAAACCCTATAAAGCCTATGAAGAAGCCCTACAAACTCAAAAACTAGAGAGGGATGGCCCGAAAGCATCGATTTGCCGTGCGTTGACTCCATGCAGTTGACTCTTTGCAGCCGAAGTGTATGCACTTGGACAAATGTATGCACTTACATGGTTGCATAGTCACTTGTACACTGCACTTGTCTGATTTGCGATGGTTTTGGAACCAGCGAATTCGGGGACCATGGTATACTTGCGATGCTTTTTGAACCAGCGAATTCGGGGACCATGGTTTTCGCGATGGTTTTTGGAACCAGCGAATTCGGGGACCATGGTTTTTGCGATGGTTTTGGAAACAGCGATTTCGGGGACCATGGTATTTGCGATGCTTTTGGAAACAGCGAATTCGGGGACCATGGTATTTGCGATGGATTTGGAACCAGCGAATTCGGGGACCAGGGTATTTGCGATGGTTTTGGAACCACGATATTTGCGAGGTTTTCGAGGCCCCGGAATTCGAGTCCCACGACATTTGCAAGGGTTTCGAGGAATTCGAGTCCCAATATTTGCGAGGTTTTCGAGGCCCCGGAATTCGAGTCCCACGACATTTGCAAGGGTTTCGAGGAATTCGAGCCCCGCGATATTTGCGATGGTTTATTTGCGATGGTTTCGACATGCAAGCTCCGGGTGTCCGCGGCGGGAATGCTATTTGCGAGGTTTTCAAGTACGTCCGGAATTCCGCTTCCCCCAGATGTCCGTTACCATGCTATTTGCAGTGTTTTCAAGCGCCCAGATGTCCGTTACCATGCTATTTGCGGTGTTTTCAAGCGCCCAGATGTCCGTTACCATGCTATTTGCAGTGTTTTCAAGCGCCCAGATGTCCGTTACCATGCAATTTGCGGTGTTTTCATGCGCCCAGATGTCCGTTACCATGCTATTTGCGGCGTGTTCAAGCGCCTAGATGTCCGTTACCATGCTATTTGCGGTGTTTTCAAGCGCCCAGATGTCCGTTACCATGCTATTTGCGGTGTTTTCAGGCGGCCAGATGTCCGTTACCATGCTATTTGCGGTGTTTTCAGACGCCCAGGGCGTCCGCGGCGTACTATACGTCTGTGCTACAAAAAGTCGACTTTCCAGCCACGGAAGCTCCGCGTGTCCGCGGCGTACTACGTTTGTACTACAAAATGTCAACTATCCAGCCACGGGGAAGCTCCGGGGGCGTCCGTGGCGTACTACATTTGTACTACAAAAGTCGACTTTCCAGACACGGGGAAGCTCCGGGCGTCCCCGGCGTACTCCATTTGTACTACAAAAGTCGACTTTCCAGCCACGGAAGCTCCGCGTGTCCGCGGCGTACTACGTTTGTACTACAAAAATCGACTTTCCAGCCACGGAAGCTCCGGGTGTCCGCGGCGTACTACGTTTGTACTACAAAAAGTCGACTTTGCAGCCACGGAAGTCCCCGGCGTACTATGTCTGTACTACAAGAGTCGAAAAACAAAAAACGCAAAAACACGACGGTTTTGGCACCGCGACCACGCGAAAACCCGCAGAGGGGTTACGTTTGTATGTCAGGAAACGCAAAAACACGACGGTTTTGGCACCGCGCCAACGCCGACACCCGCAGAGGGGTTACGTTTGTATGTCAAAAAACGCAAAAACACGATGGTTTTGGCACCGCGCCAACGCGGAAACCCGCAGAGGGTTGACGCGCGCACGAAAAAAATGCAAAAAACGATGGTTTTAGCACCGCGACCCGGCGTTTAGCCGCAGAGGGTTGTCCGCGCACCGACAAAAACGCAAAAAAACGACGGTTTTAGCACCGCGACCACGCCGAAACCCGCAGAGGGTTGTCCGCGCACCGACAAAAACGCAAAAAAACGATGGTTTTAGCGCCGCGACCACGCCGAAACCCGCAGAGGGTTGTCCGCGGACACAAAAAAACAACGGTTTTAGCGCCGCGACCACGCCGAAACCCGCAGAGGGTTGTCCGCGGACACAAAGAAACATAAAAAAACGACGGTTTTAGCACCGCGACCACGCCGAAACCCGCAGAGGGTTGCAATCCCGATTGGCGATGTCAACCCAGCCCGCCGCCTTAGAAAGAGTAATTTTAATTTAGAAATCTAGGACTGGGTACGAAGGTCTAGTAAATTCTACGTAAATCTTGAAGTTTGTATTCACTTGTATACTAAACTCTATGCAATTCACTCTATGCACTTCACTCTATGCACTTAACTCTATGCACTTCACTCTATGCACTTCACTCTATGCACTTCACTCTATGCACTTCACTCTATGCACTTCACTCTATGCGCTTCACTCTGTGCACTTCACTCTGTGCACTTGCCTCTATGCACTTCACTCTATGCACTTTGCTCTATGCGCTTCACTCTATGCACTTCGCTCTATGCACTTCACTCTATGCACTTCGCTCTATGCACTTCACTCTATGCACTTCACTCTATGCACTTCACTCTATGCACTTCACTCTATGCACTTCACTCTATGCACTTCACTCTATGCACTTCAGTCTATGTTGTTGTGTCAGGGGGCTCCGCACGGAAGAACCCTTCGCGATGCTTTCGGGAAAAACCTGTAGACCCCATGAGGCCCCCATAAAACCCCAGAACCCTGAACCGCAGACTCATTGACGTCCAGGAGGCGGCCCACGAAAGAGAGTGGCCACCTCCAGCTTTGGTTGGGTTTTGGGGGGCGGTTGTTGAAGGGTTTGGGGGTTTAGGATTAGGGTTTGGGGTTGAAGGCTTGGGGTTTAGGGTTTTGGGGTTTAGAGTTTAGAGTTTGGGGTTCAAGGTTCGGGTTTGGGGAAGTTGGGGTTTAAAGTTTGGGGTTTAGGGTTCAGGGTTTCTTTGGGCCTCGCGCTTGGGGGTGCGCTCCCAATCCGTGACATTTGACTATCTGAGGGCGCCTGCCCCTAAACCCTAAACCCCAAACCCTGAACCCCAAACCCTGAACCCCAAACCCTAACCGCTGGCCTTAGGTCCGTGGAGCTCTCCACGAACTGGAAGAGCTCCTGCGAGGTCTGTACGGAACCAAGCCAGGCCCTAAACCCTCCGCAACCTGGGAAAAAAGCAGCTCAGGGCTTAGGGGTTTCAAGTTTAGGGTTTAGGGTTTAGGGCTGAGGGTAACGGGCTTTTCCGCAACCGAGCTCACCCTGAATCGAAGGGAATAAGCGTGCTACTGGGCATCCTAGAGAGGCACTTGGGAACTAAGGTGCAGCGCTTGGGCTTGTTTGTGGCCGAGCCCCCCTTATAAGTCGCTGATCAGCAGTCTGAAGCCGTCGATGGTTAAAACACCTGCTCCGAGGAAGAATCAATCTAAGTCAGGTTGCCCGGGAATCCTTAACGCGAGATTCAGAAGCCCGAAACACCTGAGATCCCGAGCAACAAAGGCAAACCCTAAACCAAAACCTGAATCCTCACCCCAAATTATTCCTAACTATCCGGGGACTTGCGATTCTTGCGATTGAAGTCCTGCGCCCTTCGCCGCACGGCCGCGGACGCAGCTTTGCCTGCTCGCACCATGTTTTCCGGTTTCTTGGGGGAGAGCTTTGGGTTTAGGGGCAGGGCTTGGGTTCTTGTAGGGTTGAGGGTTTTGGGGTGCAAGGTTATTCTGGGTTTCGGGACTGCAGCAGACTCAACCCCAAACCTTCAACCCCAAACACCCTACAACGACCTTCCAATATTTGAATGCTAACTTACCGGCTGGGGCTGCGGGACCTCTAAACGCGGTATGGGTATTTGGGCGCCACTTGTCAGGGACTGTATCCTAAGTAACTTAATACGGTACAAGTAGGGGCTAGACAAGGTGGCCCTTTTAACCGTCGAGCCTGCCCCAGAGGGGTCTGCCGTCGCGGCCGCCGCGGACGCATGCCTAGGAAAGATCAGTCAGTTGCATTTTGACTTTCTTGAGTATGCAGGGTCTAGGCCGTCGGGAATCCCCTACCCCCGACAAAACACCCACCCCCAAAATTGCACCTGTTGTAACGTGGTGCGTATGCTCAATGACTTCCGCAAGCTGAGCATGACAGCTTCTTGCATGTCAGTGCCAATCGCCATTGGGGGGCGGCGAAGTGAAATGGCTCCCCAATATCCCATGAACCTGCAAAACCTTGGGGCCGTTTTGGTCCGATGAAGCCTCTGATGGTTTGGGTGGGCTGCCCCTTCTTCGAGTGGTTACTGGTTGCCCCTCGGCGGCTAACCCTAAACCCTAAACCCCTCAAGATGTTGATATCTTCGGTGGCTCAGGACTGCTCGTGAAGTCTAAGCCCCAATCCTCCAAAAAGCAAGCTCTGCTAGACACAAAAAGAGTCCCAAACTCCCCCAGAACCCTAAACAGTGTAGATTAGGGTTTAGTGCTGAGGGCTTCGGGGTTAGAATCTAAGCTTTTGACCAGTGTACCGGCCTTGCCCCCATGAGTACGAGGGCTGGCTTCTCAAACCCAAACCTCAAGCCTGCAACACGCCCCAAAGCCCCATCAAGCCTCAACTTCTTCTACTACTTCCTTAAGACCCCCGAAAAAAATGAAAACACATACTTCCTTACCAAGGGTAATATAAGGATTCTTATTGTCTATTCGTTTAGGGCTCTTAAGCAAATAGTAGTCTTGCTCAAGAGCCGAGGTGCTCTTCGAAGTGCAGCAGCACCGCCGCACTGATGGCGCCACTGCTGACACCGGCCTCGGCGCGGCTGAGTTGGGGGGATGCTTGGGGGTTTGGGGCTTAGAGGGTTAGGGTTTAGGGCTTAGGGCTTAGGGCTTAGGGCTTAGGGCTTAGGGCTTAGGGCTGAGGGCTTAGGGTTAGGGTTTAGGGTTCAGGGCTTAGGGCTTAGGGCTTGGGGCTTAGGGCTTGGGGTTTAGGTTTAGGGCTTAGGGCATAGGGCCTAGGGCTTAGGGCTTAAGGCTTAGGGCTTAGGGCTTAGGGCTTAGGGTTTGGGGTTTAGGGCTTAGGGCTTAGGGCTTAGGGTTTAGGTTTAGGGTTCAGGGTTCAGGGTTTAGGGTTTAGGGTTCAGGGTTTAGGGTTTGGGGTTTGGGGTTTAGGGTTTAGGGTTTAGGGTTTAGGGTTTAGGGTTTAGGGTTTAAGGAGGGCCCCTTAAACCCGAAACCCTGAACCCTAAACGGGAATTGTGTTTGTATAGGAGTTAAGGTGAAAGGGCCTCAAGTTGAAGCAAGCTCTCACAAGGAGGGCCCATGAGGTGCACTCCGGTGGGTGCGACGTCCCCGGGTGCCAAAATGTCGTGCCGAGTCCAGGATGCCATCGGCCCAGGCCTCTTGTACTGCAATCACATCGGCACCATCTTCATTCCAAAGCTGAGCTTTGCTGATCCCAGCCATATTCTGTGACCGAAGGGTCAAGTTGCTGATCTTTCTGGCAAGGCCATAGCCTTTTGCAGCTCGACAGATGTCCGGGCAGTTCAGCTTCCCCAGCACGAATGCCAAGCTAACTGTGTTGGCAGGTTGTGCAGCCAAAATGGCACAGAAGAGAACGAAAGTCTGGAACCCTAACCAAAACCCTAAGCCCCTAAACCCCTAAACCCTACAGCAAACACCTATTCTCCTAGGCAACCCAAAGACTGCCCATTTGCAGGCTACCAGGCAAGGCCCCGGGTTCGATAGCCCACTTGCGGCTCAGAATTAGGATTCAGGGATCAGGGTATTTCAGCTGAAGGCTTAGGGGTTCGAGGGTTCCTTTATTTTGGGGATTTTAGGGAGTTTAGTGGTTTAGTGGCCATGCTGGAGAGGGTCCCGAGTTTCCAATCGATTTGAGGCCAAGTTTTTCATCCTCGGTGCTTGGGGCCAGGACCACGTGCAACATACTAAGGCTTGTTTTGAAAACCCTAACCCTAAACTTCTAAACCCTAAACACCCCAAGATTCAAGGTCCCGGACCTGGGACTTGGAATCTAGGTTGTGACAGGCTGCTAACTTCAGGTCTGACGTGTCGAAGTGCTCGCAGAGGTACTGGATCATTCCTCTTGGCACGGTTTAGGACGGTTTAGGGTTCAGGGTTTGGGGTTTGGGGGTGTAGAGGTGAAGGGTTTACAGTTTTAGGGGCTCAGTGGCTTACGGGAACTCTACAGGTCCCCAGAACGGTGAAAGCCAAAACCCTACACCGCAGAGGATGTGCCTTGCGTCGAACGCAAAAGAGTACGTTGAAATGATAGACCCCCTGACCCCCTAAACCACTAAACCCTCAACCTCCAAAGCACCGAGAAAAATGAAAGTCACTCTGAGCTTACACCCAAAGTGGCTCAGGGTTAAGCCTGCAACCCTGAACCCCCCGAAACCCCTGAAACCCCCTCAGCTCACCAACCTAAACCTCCCAGACCCCTTACATCCTAAGCCCCCTAACCCCCCAAACCCCCTAAACCACCTAAACCCCGAGGCGGTCCGATCTGCCAGAAGGCGTAGGAGCACGTCCCAGGCAGCACAAGGGTCAGGTGCGCCTCCTGCGCAAGGCCGGGGACCCCTTTTAAGGCAGCCCTGAAGGCCCCGAAAAGCTGAACCCTGTCTTCTCGTGGTCTTGCACTCAGCATCCCTGACACCACATCCCTTCCTGTTTTTATCAAATACAAGACGTGCTTTTTGAAATCCCAGCTCAGCGACTTCCTGCGACCGCGACTTGGTCTCTGCAAATGGGTTCGTGTTCCCCGCTTACGGCAACACTTGCCGCAAGAGGACAATTGCGGTTATAGCAGCTTCTATCATCCCTATTGACTGCTGCACAAAGGGGCGCTCAAGCCTGAACCGCAGGAACACTCTTCCAACCAACCTCAAAACCCCGAAGCCCTCAACCTCAAACCCCCCAACGCGTTGAGCCCCAAAACTGCCAAACTGCCCCCCCCCCCCACCCCTAACAAACAAAAACAAAAACACACCATGTCCTCTGACTCCTTGTCTTCGCTGGGCGCGTCCAGCCCAAAGCCATCCTCAACCCCAAGCCCTAGACCCTAAAACCCAACAAACTCATGAGCAGATTGCTTAGGGTTTCGGGTTTTGGGGTTTGGGGGTTGGGGGTTGGGGGTTGGGGGTTGGGGGTTGGGCGTTGGGCGTTGGGGGTTGGGGGTTGGGGGTTGGGGGTTGGGGGTTGGGGGTTGGGGGTTGGGGGTTGGGGGTTGGGGGTTGGGGGTTGGGGGTTGGGGGTTGGGGGTTGGGGGTTGGGGCGTATCGCTAGACAAGCCTCCGCAACCCTTCCACCCCATGACAAACATCAAGACCCAACACAGCCTGTAAACGTTGAACCCTACTTGCAGGTTCATGAGGACAAATAACTGGGGCCGTTATTTTGCGGAACTATAACTGTGCAATTGTGATTTGGGAAACTTGGAACCCGACTTGTAAACGCCCAAGTGAAGTAATTAGATCCTAAACCTGAACCCTACTTATCACTAACAGCCATGAACCCTCAAAGCACACCCGGAGTAAACCCTACGCCCTAAGCCTATATAGCCTGGGTGCCCTAAGCGCTTCCAGCAAGGTCAGGATCAGCGCGATTGGCAACCTCGGGTGGAGGCTCGGGGTCTTTAGGGATGAGGGCTTCGGGTTTAGGGCATTAGGGTTTCAGTGTTTCGGGTTTAGGGTTCTAGTGGTTTAGGGTTTTAGGGGCTTTGGGGTTTAGGGGCTCAGGGTTTTCAGGGTCTAGGGTGCTTCGAATATGAAGATGCCCCCCTTAAATCTCAAACACTCAAGCCCCGGCCACCTCCCCCAAGCCCCTTTTGGTGATTTCCCGCGGGGGCGCGGGGTTGGCGAATAAAGAAGTGCCGAGCAGCACCAATACGATGACAGCCAGAAGAAGACATCCACCTGGCAGCATAAAAAAACCACTCTAGGGCTTCCGCTGTAGCGGAGTGAGATTTCGGGCAGGTTCGGGACATAGGGTTTAGGGTTTAGGGTTCAGGGTTCAGGGCTTATGCTCTGGCAGCAACAGTCTACGGGTCCCACAAGCACCCTAAAACCCTGGAACTTGAAGTCCTGATCCTCCTGGTCTCTCTTTTAGGATGTGGATAGGATGTGGGAGCTTCAGATAGGTATACATTTATATATATATATATACACCCACACCCATCCAATCAAAGCTGGTTGGACGGAGCAACCTGCGCAAAGATCTGGATGCATTCAGACTCCTATACTGCATCTACGCGTCACCGAGCATTCTCAGGGATGTGGTACTGCAGGCGTTGGAGAGCCTCTTATTGTTAGACGCCCACTCGTTATGCGAAGGGTACATTCACGTCTTAGCCAAATGTCGACATGGGAACGCAAACAAGGACAATATCTGCCAGCTCCGCCCAAGGCCGCGCCAACTGCCGCGGCCACCGGCGACCAGCCGCGTGCCTGGTTGGGTTGTGCGGGTTCAGGGTTTAGGATCCAGGGTTTACAGGTTTAGGGTTCAGGGTGGCTTATGTAGAGTTCACCTCATCTAAAAAGCAGGCTTATCCTATGACTTTCCGAGCTACTGCCGTGGTCAGGGTGGGTCTTGAAGGGCCCAGGAAGGCCGAGGGCTTTGGATGGGAGGTGCAAGGGGGTTCAGGGCATCGGGCTTACGGGGTGCAATTCGAGTGTTATTATCAAAGGGTGCCGAGTATAGCGTTTTTGGGCCGGATTCGGGTGGTGGAGCTTTCCAATCAAGGGCTTGACATTGGGTTACGCATTTGCCAGGCATCGCCTAACGATGTCCATATCGCTGTGGCGATTGCACGAGTTCGGCTGTTAAGTGTTGTTCCTCCTTGCAGGCTGCTTCGGACCTTAAATCGCGAGGCCCAAATACAGCCCCGAGCCCATGTTGGGGTGGGGGCTATACGCATAAACCCCGTAAGCCCTATACTCAAACCCTACAAGCCCCAAGCAAATACTGATTGAAACCTTGCAAAGCATATGAATAAATAACTCCGACCAGGAGCCATGCAACAGAAACCAAGCGCCCGCCGTAACGAAAACCACCCTAAACCGTAAACCCCAAACCCTAAACCTTCAACCCTAAACCCCAAACCCGAAACACCTGGGCTGTTAGCCGCCAGTTGTCGTTACGGGCTTCCCCGGTTTCCTGTGACGGTTGGCAGCCTTTCCTTCGTTACGTTCTTCTGTTACGCCCCGCCAGTTGCTGTTAAGGAGTTTTCTCGAAGGGCCTTGGGCGTTATGCCCGCAGAGCGCGCTCTTGTAGCCGCAGGCTCCGAGGGACCGCGGAGGCCTCCATACTCGTGGCACCTAGGCAGGCATTGAGGGTGGCTTTAGGGCTTTGAGTTGCTGAGGGCTTGTAGGGCCCTGTAGGGTTCAGGGTCCCGGCACCAAAAAAGGAAGGTCTTCTCACTAACATCCTAAGCCCCAAAACCGACCTCTAGAACCCCTTCGATCTCCTGCCTCGGGCCCGGTTTAGGGCTAAGGGCTTAGGGCTTAGGGTTTAGGGTTTAGGGTTTAGGGCTTAGGGCTTAGGGCTTAGGGCTTAGGGCTTAGGGCTTAGGGCTTAGGGCTTAGGGCTTAGGGCTTAGGGTTTAGGGCTTAGGGCTTAGGGTTTAGGGTTTAGGGTTTAGGTTTAGGGTTTAGGGTTTAGGGTTTAGGGTTTGGGGTTTAGGGTTTAGGGTTTAGGGTTTAGGGTTTAGGGTTTAGGGTTTAGGGTTTCGGGTTTCGGGTTTAGGGTTTAGGGTTTAGGGTTTAGGGCCTTACCCTAAACACCAAACCGGTCCAGAAAACCGATGGATGCATGCCAGGGGGTTGCCCCTTTACACCCTCCGCAAGAACACTCCTGGACCCTCGCCAACCCAAACATGACAAGAACTTGCGGTTGAGGGTTTAGGCTTGAGGGTTTTGGGGGTTTAGGCTTTAGGACAAGGACACCTAAGCTGTTGCAACGGGCACCCGAAGAGTGTACAGGCCTCGGTCAGCCATCACCCAGGAAGTCCGAAATCCTGAAAAAGGCAAATTTGAAGCCCTAACAAAACCAGAACAAAAGTCCAGAGTGGACGGAAACAGCGACCCCGAATATTGTAGGTGGTGCCCGTCCGGGTATGCGCCGGGTGCCCGGGTATGCGCCGGGTATGCGCCGGGTATGCGCCGGGTATGCGCCGGGTATGCGCCGGGTGCCCGGGTATGCGCCGGGTATGCGCCGGGTGCCCGGGTATGCGCCGGGTATGCCCGGGTATGCGCTGGGTATGCGCCGGGTGCCCGGGTATGCGCCGGGTATGCGCCGGGTATGCGCCGGGTATGCGCCGGGTGCCCGGGCATGCGCCGGGTGCCCGGGTATGCGCTGGGTATGCGCCGGGTGCCCGGGTATGCGCCAAGTATGCGCTGGGTGCCCCCCCCCCCCCCTGTCTTCATTTTAACCCCCTGTAAGGGCCTACCCAGGCAATGCCTAAGCCTTTTAAGGATAAAAGGGGAAAAACCTGTATGTTTTAAACTTGGGTTCTTCCAAAACCCCTTGAGGCCAATAAAGGAAAAACCTGTGTGCTTCAAACTTGGGTTCCGCACAAGAAGCTATGGCCATCCTTTTCGTGGCAAAGGTCGCTGGGAGTCTGCAGATGGTCAAAACTCGTGCGTGAGGGTATCCAGGGTTCTTGCTAAGTCTACATTGCTGTAAACCTATGGTCGAGGAATTATTTTAATTGTTTTTTGCCTTTCAACCTTTTTTTTTTGGGGGGGGGGCCTCCCTATTGCAAGATAGAGGAAATCCAAAGAAAATAGAGGTTTTCCTGTTCAAATCCAAAGAAAATAGAGGTTTTCCTATTAAAATCCAAAGAGAAGAGGTTTTCCTATTAACATCCAGAGAAAATAGCGGTTTTCCCATCAAAATCCGAAGAGAATGGAGGTTTTCCTCTTGAAATCTAAAGAAATAGAGGTTTTCCGCATAGAGTACAAAGGAAATACAGGTTCTATTCTTAACATACAAAGGGAATGCGGGTATTCCTATTCAAATACCAAGGAAACTTAGGGTTTTGTCCGTGAAAGGTAGGATTTTACCATGTTAAAAGTGAAAGGAGATAGAGGTTATCCATAGAAGGCGGGGAAAGAGGGTTTGCCTATGCAATACACAAGAAACTAGAGGTTGTACTACCAACAGAAACAGAAAGAGTTTTCCAAACAAAAGGAAAAGAGGTTTAAAATCGAAGGACACATAGGGCTTCTAAACCAGAGAGACGCATAGAGGTTTGCTGTAGAGGTTTTCTTACGTAACAAATATAGGGTTTACTTTGTTGGACTTGCACGAACGAACGGCATGTATGTATATGCTTTGAAGACAGCTTGCGCGGCTTTTAACAAAGGAGGGGATTGGGAGGGAGCGCAGCCCCCCCCCCCATTTGCAAAACACGATTCTCGCATGATGGGTTTTCAAAATGTATGAATAAAGCGGGGAGGTTGGGTGGGGGGGGGGGGGCGAGGCCCCCAAATTTGCAAACACGATTCTGGCATGATGGATTTGCAACATTTTAATGTATGCATATGGCATATGCTTTGAAGCAAGCTTGCTTGGCTCAAAAAAAACGGGGGGGTTGGGGGGGGGGGAGCCCCCCCATTTGCAAACACGATGCTCGCATGATGGGTTGCCGAAAATGTATGCATATGCGTTGAAGCAAGCTTGCGCGGCTAAAAATAAAGCAGGGTTGGGGAGCCCCCCCCCCCCCGCATTTTGCAAACACGACTTTCGCATGATGGATTTCCAACAATGTATGCACATGCTTTGAAACAAACTCGTGCGTACTCGTGCGTAATCGTGCGTACTCGTGCGTACTCGTGCGTACTCGTGCGTACTCGTGCGTACTCGGGCGTACTCGGGCGTACTCGGGCGTACTCGTGCGTACTCGTGCGTACTCGGGCGTACTCGTGCGTACTCCGACGCGGTCGCCCATCCCTGCCGCAATGCAAAAGTCAGCAAAGCACCCCTCAACTCCTTTAACCCCGCCCAGTGCGAGGGAAGCGTCCACGCGTCGGCGCTGCGACCGTCCATGGCGCCGAAAGAGGAGGGCGGATCGGGTCTGCAAGGTTTGGAGTGGTCTTGAGGTTTAGGGGGTTGAGGGTTGAGGGTTGAGGGTTGAGGGTTGAGGGTTGAGGGTTGAGGGTTGAGGGTTGCGGCCTAAAAGGTTTTGAGGGTGTAGGTGTTTTGAGGCAGCCGGTAGGGGTGAAAGGCCTATGGTGCATGGCAGGCAGCTTCCATCTGCAGCTTGGGAGGAAGCGCAGCAAAAGCTCGTCTACAACCCTTGGCGCTGGAGGGCGACATGACCCGCATGAAGGCCCTGGTCATGGAGAGAAGAGAAAGGCCTACCTGCGAGGCCCCTTGGGTGTAGACCTGCGTCCTGATCTAAACGCTCTGCGCTGCCTAGCCCTGCGGGGTCTTGCAAAGATTAGATCCCGGGAGCCTGCTAGAAGCGACGCAAATCCTTCTCCGGAAAGCCATCATTGGGGGAGGGGGGGGAAGTCCCCTTGTGACCCGGAGCCCTACACCCCGAACCATCAACTCAACCTGTAGATCCCCGACACAGCCCCGAGCCCTGGATTTCTGGAGCATCAGTTCGGCTTCTTCGGGTTACGGTTTGGGGTTTCGGATTTGGAGTTTTAGGGCTTAGGGTGCACGCTTTAGGGTTTTAAAGGTTGGTGGCCTCCGTCTAAAGGGTCTTGTCTTCCAGGACCGAAGGCAGATTCGTGGAGTTAGTGTTAGAGCCGCCGTGTTGGGTTAGAGGCTTCTCCCCAAAAGGACACCCACTACACAACCATACAATCTTCGGGCCCGGGATTTTACGGCTTAAAGGCTGAATCCGGTTCTTGGTTTCGGAGTGAGGTCGGAAAGATCCGATACCCTGCCATGTCACGAGAATTATAAACCCTAAGCCCGCTAAACCTCTAACCCCCCCTCTACACCTCTGGACTCTAAACCCTGAACCTCTACATCCCTAACCAGGCCCTGGACCCTCCTTTGCAATACAGCATTCGAGTTGGAACCGCAGGGAAATGGCTGGAAATGGCTCAGGCGTTAGATTCAGGCTGCCGACTCGCTTTTTTTGAAGCATCTCCCAAGCAGATCACATCTGCATTCGGAATTCGCCCTCTCCACACAGCGAGGTTTTGGGATTTTACAAGTTAATTACCTTTCGAGAGCATCTGAGCTGGTGGAAGGGATTCTTGGGGAAAACCCTGCTTTAAGCAAGCTTCCCCAGCATGCACCAAGGGCGTCCGATGGAGCCCTTGACCCCGCGTCTCTACGACTCTGTACAGTCAGCCCGCGCAGCTTGATGTGCGTAGGCCAATCTCAGAAAACGATGCTCCGAACATGGTGGAAGCTCTTCGGCCGAATCATGGACTACCGCTACATGCAAAGCTCAGCTGGGCGAATAGTAACTACAAGAGTTCCTGCGAAACCTTGGGGCAGAAGAAGCCGTGCCATAGATTTCAGGACCGGGCCAAGCTCAGACAGCCCGCTAACAGGTCAAGTGCTGGAGCCTTATCTCGATGACACCTCAGCAGGGACAATCGGAGCACGAATCGGAAGTAGTGAAGCCAGCTGAAGGTGTCAAGCTAGATGCGGACGAGGGCGGCTGAAAGGCAGCTGAGGGTCTGGCCCCCACGCTGCTGGCACGCGGCCGCGCTTGGGGTGTGCGGACGGGCGGCTGGAAGCCCTGGCCCAGCACTGCGGCGACGCCGCCGCCGTCCCGCGCCCGGGGCGCGGGCGCGAAGCGGGGAACCGGAGTGGGAGGCCGCTGGCGCGAGAAGGGCTGCGCCAGCAGCCGCTCGGCCTCCGGCTCGCTGGGCTCGCTGGGAAGTGGCGGCTCCGGCCGCGCGCCTCAAACTGCGCATGCTCGGTTTGCTCCGGAGAGGCTACAACGGCTCATTTCTGTTGATTCTTGCACTGGCTCGGAGAACATGGTTCATACAGGGCGCTGAGGGTTCAGTGGTCTCGGAACCTGGATTCTGTTTTACAAAATATTAAACACGCGAGACACTCTGCTGCTCCGTGCCTTCCAATGCTTTCTTTGTTGGGCGGACACAGCGGTGGCCCGAACCTTGACACCAAGCTCTGATAGTCCTGACCCGAACGGTGCCCAAGTTCCTGAACCTAAACTGATCCCGCAAGCAAAAACAGCGCTCTGATAGGCTAATCAACCACCCGAAACCCTAAACCCTAAACCCACTGAACCGGAATCCTTTGTGTACCCAGCCTCCTGCCGAGGCAGCGCGAATGCGGGCCTGGGCTCGGCAGCTCTGCAGGCGTTAAGGGAATTTAGGAAATTTAGGGCTTAGGGCTTAGGGTATGGGGTTTAAGGTTTAGCGGACGCAGGGCGCAAGTCCCCTCCACATCGACGCTGACATGCATGTGCCCTAGAAGCCCTAGAGTTTAGGTGGCGTCTGACCCACAGACAGCTGGATACTCAACGGCAGTCTAGAGTTCAGGGTTCAAGATTTGGGGTTTAGTGTAGGGTTCAGGGCTTAAAGTTAAGTGTAATCTGCACAATCTTAGCCAAAACCAAACCACAGCCTCCCCCGAAAAGAACTTCGGACCTCTCCGACAACTGGAGCACAAAGACCACTGCCACCACGTGGCCGGGTACGGAGCAAGCCCCAGGTAATTGTCGCGCTGCCTTCATCCATAACCCCTAAATCCTATAAACCCTAAACCCTAAAACCTAACAAAAAAGGGGCTCGGGGGGCGTCCCCGGCCTTCGGGGCTTAGGGACCTTCTTTGTGCTTTGGAACTTCCAACTTTAGGGTTGAGGGTTAGGAGGAAGCCCCCCTTAGAAACCCGAAACTCTACCAAATAAATGGATGTTTAAGGTTCTGGAGTGGTAGGGTTTGGGGTTTTTGGGGGGGGGGGGGGGGTCTCGCTGGCTTAAGGCGTCTAGGCCCTCAGCCCTCTGGCTGTCGCATGTTGGTTTGGAGGGTTTGGGTTTAGGGGGTTTTAGCGTTTGGGACCTACGACCTCGGGAAAGGCGGCATTTGCACTCTGAATGTGGGGCTTAGGGTCGCTAAACATCATAACATCCGCCTCTCGGATCAACCCCCCCTGCACTTCGCCCACGAAGCCCACATTCCTTTCTGAACCCATAAAATTTGTGCCTTGGGTTCTTGTGTCAACAAAAAGCAAACAAACTCAAAGCCCAGGCCTGCGGACGGCAGGGCGGTCAGGGGCAGCGGAGCGCGGCAGCCCCACCTAAGTTGAGGGCTGAGGGTTTCGGTCATTGGAGAGGGGGGTTTCGGGTAGGGGGGTAAGATGTCACGGCGCTTGGTTGTTTGAAAAGGCCTGAAGCTTCTAATCCAAGGTGACGGTCTTGCCAGCTTCTTTACGAAGATCGGCATTGCTACTGCAAGTTTCGAGTTGACGACATGCTGCAAGGCTTTCGGGCTTGCACCACGCGGTCCGTGCCCAAAACCTCAAACCCTAAACCCTGAACCAAATCCTAAACCCAAAGCCCAAAATAATGCGCAGGTAGAGGGGTCCGGGCCTCACAGGGTTTGGTAGGGTTTAGGGGTGCAGGGTTCAGGGCATTAAACCCTAAGCCTTAAACCCTGAACCCCAAGCTCCAAAGCCCCAAAGCTTTGATTTGCACCCAAGTCCTCTCTACGCCCTGAAATAGGGTTTAGTGTTTAGGGTATAGGGAGCCCCATGCAATTCTTCCAATTAGAGCCACAAACTAAGTGGGAAGCCCAGCAAGCACATTAGAATCAGGGCACCCTTTTCAAAAGCCGGCGCTAATTCTTAAACCCTTAGCATTCCTAAAGCTTCTCAATCCTTCAAGGTGCAGGGTTTAGGGTTTCAAAGGAAAGGCCCGGACGATGTCGAGGTCCGACTCTCTTGCCAGGGCTCCCTTTGGGAAATGCCTCGAGGGCGACCGCAGGACCACTGGAAAGTTCGTAAGCTCGTGGCCAGTGGCAGCTATAGATCGGGTTTCTCAAGCCCCTACCAGAACCGCACACTCCGTTCACTATTCCCATGAGTTGTGTCTAACCCCAAACCCTTCTTGCTTCAACATTCACTTGAATTTCCCTAATAAACCCTAAATCCTGCCCGGCTGCCGAGGCGGCACGAGCGTTTACGACTACAACGCCGCACAGACCCGAAACTCTAAAGTCCTACCAACCCACGATCCTCCAAAGTGGAGCTTGAACTGCAAGGCTTCCGGCTTGAGGGCTCTGTTTTTCATTGTTTCTGAAAATTGTGAGGGCGTTCTGGGTAGTCATTGAAGGGCTGCTCTGAGCAGCCATCCACCACTTCACTTCAAGAGCCAAGCCATTGAGGCTCGTGAACATCCTACCCTAAACCCTAAACCCTAAACCCTAAACCCTAAACCCTAACCCTAAACCCTTAACCCTAAACGGTTTGGGGTTTAAGCTTCGGGGAATCCGAAGCCCTTACCCCCCCCCCTCTTGGGGGCGCGCGGTGCATCCACGGCGTGCAGCTTGAGCCTCAGGCTGAGTCTGAGGAATAGAGGACTGAAAAACAGATGATTAAGGAATCGACGATGCTTGGGCTCTGTCCTTAGATCAAGGAATGCATCGAATACATTGCGTAAACTGCATTAACCCCATGAACTTTGAGGTGTCTTTGAACTTCCAGGTGCACAGTGAGGCTCCCTGAGCCCGAAACCCCTCTCAAGTCCCACAGAGCACCGACAACTCCAAGCCTTTGAACACTTTATGGCAGATTTGCTACGTCTCGTGGTCTTTTCTGGGTATCTTCGTATACGGACTCCTAATATATATATATATATATATATATAGAGATATATATATATATACATGTGTGTATGATCATATATATATATATATATATACACACATAGAGACAGAGAGAGAAACAGAGAGAGAGAGAGAGAGAAAGAAAGAAACAGAGAGAAAGAGAGAGAGGAAAAGAGAGAGAAAGAGAGAGAGACAGAGAGAGACAGAGAGAGACACAGAAAGAGAAAGGGGTCAGAGGGCCCATAACTTAGAGAATCCCCCCTTGTACAAGCGAGCACAATCACAATCAGCATCCGAATGCGCGATATGCTACGTCCTGAGTCCTGACGCTAATTCAACCCACCGCCGACTGGGGCCAACATCCTGCCAAGAAGCAAGCGCTGCCGCTCCTCCTCGACAATCCGAGCGTGCTCGGCCTGTAGCCGGGAAGGGCTTAATCCGAGCATCAGTTTAATTAATACCCCCACATTTAAAGAATTTTTTTGGCCGGAAGCCCGCCGGAAGACTACTTTCCATTAGGGTGGATTTCGTATGGGACAAACCCCCCACATTTAAAGGAATTTTTTTTGGGGGGTTCAAAAATCTGTCGGCAGGCTTCTTGTTTTGCTTGCGGAGACGCAAAGCTACAGCACCTCAGGGATCTGCAGCCTATTGTTTTTAATAGAGAATCAATACAGGGCCATGGTCCAACTATTGCGGAACCCTGCATTCCTTATTGTGGAGGGGGGGGGGGGGGCCCCCACCAATTAATCAGAAGCTCGGATTAGGGCTTAGAGTTCGAGACCTTGACCCGAAGTCCTCGGGGTTCAAAACTTAACTTGGATTCGATATTCCTTGTTGGCGGCCTGTAACCCCCGAAGAAAGGTCTGCCACACAACGGGCCCCAGTGCGCACAACCTTGATTCAGTGTCAACTCATTCCAGGGTTTCCGACTTTGGGATTTAGGGTTTGAGGGATTGGGGTTTTACAATCTGAGGCGTTCGGCTTTAGGGGTTGGGAATGGGATGATACTTTAGGTCCCAGATTCTTGAGCGCCCACAGCTGCAGAACTGAAACCTGGAAACCTGGTTTAGGGCTTAGAGTTTAGGGGATAGGGCAGCGAACAATGGCCCTCCACGGCGCGCAGAGTTCAGCATTTTGGGCTTCCCGGACAGCCGCCTTTCAACTTTCACACAGCCACCCGGAACTCTAATCACCCTGAAAACCCGAAAGACCAAAAGCCCCAAAGCCCCCACCCAAGCCTGAAAGGGCTTGGAGCCACTTACAAAAGCAAACTCTCGGCAAATGAAGCGCTAGCATGCGCCAACTAGGCATGCCTTTTCAAGCATCCTAGAAACGACTTGCGAAGGGGACTGTAAAAAACAAAGAAATAGGGGAGACTAGAATTTTATTCCCAACTCAAACCTCTACGCCCCCAACACCCGGAGACTCTGGGAACCTTATACACCCTAAACCATTTCCCTAAACCCTTGCAACCCTTAGAACCCACTTCAGAATGCCGCCCCAAGGGCCTCCTCTGCATGGAGCCGAGCCAGTTCATCTCGCTCCTGGACGCGAGGCGCAGGGAACGAGGGTTTTTTGTTGCTTTAGGGTTCTACTCTACCGAGTACGGTCGAAGAAGCGTACGGGTTTAGGGTTTAGGGCATCGTGAGATACAAGGTCACAAGCAAGGGCGAACGATGGCTGCTCCGTAGTACAGCTGAAAGTGGTCGGTGGGGTTCTGGGATTCCAGGGCAATAGCCTGGTACACAAACTAAGCCCAAGCCATCGTCTCCTTCTGCCTCTCTGCCTCGTAGAGGTCTTTCCGTGCCTGCCAAGGCCAGCTGTTGTTCTCCACAGAAGTCTCAAGGGTAAAGGAGCACCACTGGGCACTCTGGCTTAGCTATCTAGGTAGCTGCCATGACGCCGAAACACGTCAACACATGCGAGCATACTGCTGAGAGCTACACCTAGAAGCACGGCACCAACTTGTTCAGCCCGTTATATGGCAAGCAAATCAACCAAAAAGCTGCTGCGGACCGCTTAACCCCGAAGGCTGCGAGCGGCCCACCTGCATCTGCTTGTCCACCTCCCGCCGGTACTCCTGACACACCGGGCTTGGGGATGTAGGCTAACCCTAAACTCCAAAAACCTTGGAGGCTTGGGGAGCTCCAAGCGCTTGAGGGTTTAAAGCAGCGGAGAAGATCCAAGATTGCGTGGTTCGACACCCATGTGCATGAGTCAAACAGCCTCCCGGAAGCCTTGAACACCGAAAGCCTTAACACCATTAAAGCTCCTAACCTCCAGAAATGCATTTTGCCTAAAGCCCTAAACCATGAACCCTGAACTCACCACGGCCAGTTCTCGAAATATGGGTCCTGCCAATCCTCAGCCTTACCCTCGCCCTTTTTGTTGGGGGGGCACAGGATGGGCCAAAGTCTTATAAGGGTTTCGGGCTTCAGGTTTCCGTTAAGGGTTTCGGTCAGGCCTTCAGGGCCGTAACTCAGAAAGCCGCCCGCCTTAAATCCCTTGAAAAGTCAATGCAGCAAGAAACCTTAGGGTCTCAAGCCTGTCAACCCTACAAGGGGCTTGCCTGAGCCCCTCAAGGCCCTCTTCTTGAACCAACCCCAAAACTCTAAACGCTCCAGAAACCCCTAAAAAGCCATACAAAAGCCCAGAAACCCTAAGCAAAGTCAAACCCTACAAACCGCCAGAAACCCCTACAAAACCCTTAAAAAACCCTTACGACCCTAAAAAAACCTTCGGCCTTAACTGCTCCATCAAGACCCTGCAAGCCCCCCAAAGCTCTCAACTCCCCTAAACCCTAAACCCTAAACCCTGAACCCCAAACGCTAAACCCTAAACGTGGCCTGCATCTTCAAGCGCCTTTTCTGCGCGGACATCTGGTCCACCCGCTCGTCCTCTTGCCGATGCGGGGTTTCGGGTGTAGGATTTAGGGTTTAGGGCTGAGGTTTCTGGGCTTCGGGTTTAGGGGCCAGGCTCCAGGGGCTTGGGTTTGGGACTTCTGTGATTGGGTTTTTTTTGGGGGGTGGCGGGTTTTGGGGGTTGAGGTGTTAGGGCTGTTTGGGGCTCAGGGCTTCTGTTCGGCTACATGGTCCACGCTTTGCAACATCAACCTTGCAAGCGCCGAGCGATTCTCGAGCTCTCTCAACTGCGGAAAAAAGGTTTTAGGGTGTTTAGGGTTTTTAAGGTTTTTAGGGCTTCTTAAGGTTTAGGGTTTAGGGTTGAAACACCTAAAAGCTAAACCCTAAACCCGAACGCCCTCAAGCACTTAGGCCACAGTTTAGGGTTCGGGCTTCGGGTTTAACCCAGCAAACTTCAAAGACCCCCTCCCTCGAACCGTACAAGCCCCTTAAATCCCTAACAAAGACCCTGTCAAGCCTTGCAGCCCTAAGCTGCCTTTCAGCAGCAGCTTAGCCCTAAACCCTAAACCCTAAACCCTAAACCCTAAACCCTAAACCCTAAACCCTAAACCCTAAACCCTAAACCCTAAACCCTAAACCCTAAACCCTAAACCCTAAACCCTAAACCCTAAACCCTAAACCCTAACCCTAAACCCTAAACCCTAAACCCTAAACCCTTAAGCCCTAAGCCCTAAGCCCTAACCTTCAACCCGAAAGCATGTCTTCGGTCGAGTCGCTGAGGGACGTCGGGAGCTCGGTTTGGAGGCTTTTTTGTTGAGTTTCAGGGGGGGGGGGGATCAACTTGTACACAAAGACCTTGAACCCAAAACACCCTAACCCTACTACAAGTTCCGGGTCTAAAGCTTAGAGTTCGATATCCTAACTCAAGCCTGAAGCCTCAACCCAGAGGCCTACCATGCGTGTACCGCCCACGCATGTTTGCCAGGAGAGGCAAGCGGGTGTCTCGGCAGAAGAGCGCCGAACTAGTGGAGAGAGGCTGCTATCTGTACAGCACCACAATTCCAGTGCATCAGCCTCTGAAACACTGGCGCCTGTTGGGAGCTCAGATGTAAGGATCCCTCTGAGGATTTAGAGGACTTAGGATTTTGTGCGAGTGTTGACCATGTGTCCTGTTGTCCAGGTTGAGTTGCCTGTTGCTCTCGAGCACTTTGACAGGCGTCAGCTCAAAACTTGAGCGCCGCATCCACGGTACATGCCGTGCCCAGGTGATGTTGCACAACTTCGCTCGAACCACTCCACACAGAAAACAACCCCAAGACTGCAACAGACTAGCGTGAAGGCTAAGCTACGGCTGACAGCACCAGTAGATGCGAAGCGAATTCCCAGCAACCGATGGATGCTATAGCTAGCTGCTAGAGCCAGCTTCCCTTCACTTCTGGAACTCAGCGCAGTCGCAGCACCAGGTGGAGAGTCGACTCCTTCTGGATATTGTAGTCCGAAAGCGTGCGCCCATCCTCCAGCTGTTTGCCGGCGAAGATCAGGCGCTGCTGGTCGGGCGGGATGCCCTCCTTGTCCTTCGGATGCGCCCCTTTATAAAACTGCTGAGGTTGACAACTTTCATAAAGGCGGAATAACACACATAGTGCTATGCATATGAAACCAAACGACGCGTGATTTAATGAAGGGCTCGATATATCTTACGACGACAAGTTGAAGAGCAAACATGAGGGTCCTGGATCTTGGCCTTCACGTTGTCGATGGTGTCAGACGCCTCAACGTCCAGCGTGATGGTCTTGCCCGTCAAGGTCTTGACGAAGATCTGCATACCGCCCCGGAGGCGCAGCACCAGGTGGAGAGTCGACTCCTTCTGGATATTGTAATCCGAAAGCGTGCGCCCATCCTCCAGCTGTTTGCCGGCGAAGATCAGGCGCTGCTGGTCGGGCGGGATGCCCTCCTTGTCCTTCGGATGCGCCCCTTTATAAAACTGCTGAGGTTGACAACTTTCATAAAGGCGGAATAACACACATAGTGCTATGCATATGAAACCAAACGACGCGTGATTACCATGAAGGGCCCGATATATCCTACGACGACAAATTGAAGAGCAAACATTAGGGTCCTGGATCTTGGCCTTCACATTGTCGATGGTGTCAGACGCCTCAACGTCCAGCGTGATGGTCTTGCCCGTCAAGGTCTTGACGAAGATCTGCATACCGCCCCGGAGGCGCAGCACCAGGTGGAGAGTCGACTCCTTCTGGATATTGTAATCCGAAAGCGTGCGCCCATCCTCCAGCTGTTTGCCGGCGAAGATCAGGCGCTGCTGGTCGGGCGGGATGCCCTCCTTGTCCTTCGGATGCGCCCCTTTATAAAACTGCTGAGGTTGACAACTTTCATAAAGGCGGAATAACACACATAGTGCTATGAAACATATGAAACCAAACGACGCGTGATTACCATGAAGGGCTCGATATATCCTACGACGACAAATTGAAGAGCAAACATTAGGGTCCTGGATCTTGGCCTTCACGTTGTCGATGGTGTCAGACGCCTCAACGTCCAGCGTGATGGTCTTGCCCGTCAAGGTCTTGACGAAGATCTGCATACCGCCCCGGAGGCGCAGCACCAGGTGGAGAGTCGACTCCTTCTGGATATTGTAATCCGAAAGCGTGCGCCCATCCTCCAGCTGTTTGCCGGCGAAGATCAGGCGCTGCTGGTCGGGCGGGATGCCCTCCTTGTCCTTCGGATGCGCCCCTTTATAAAACTGCTGAGGTTGACAACTTTCATAAAGGCGGAATAACACACATAGTGCTATGCATATGAAACCAAACGACGCGTGATTACCATGAAGGGCCCGATATATCCTACGACGACAAATTGAAGAGCAAACATTAGGGTCCTGGATCTTGGCCTTCACGTTGTCGATGGTGTCAGACGCCTCAACGTCCAGCGTGATGGTCTTGCCCGTCAAGGTCTTGACGAAGATCTGCATACCGCCCCGGAGGCGCAGCACCAGGTGGAGAGTCGACTCCTTCTGGATATTGTAATCCGAAAGCGTGCGCCCATCCTCCAGCTGTTTGCCGGCGAAGATCAGGCGCTGCTGGTCGGGCGGGATGCCCTCCTTGTCCTTCGGATGCGCCCCTTTATAAAACTGCTGAGGTTGACAACTTTCATAAAGGCGGAATAACACACATAGTGCTATGCATATGAAACCAAACGACGCGTGATTACCATGAAGGGCCCGATATATCCTACGACGACAAATTGAAGAGCAAACATTAGGGTCCTGGATCTTGGCCTTCACGTTGTCGATGGTGTCAGACGCCTCAACGTCCAGCGTGATGGTCTTGCCCGTCAAGGTCTTGACGAAGATCTGCATACCGCCCCGGAGGCGCAGCACCAGGTGGAGAGTCGACTCCTTCTGGATATTGTAATCCGAAAGCGTGCGCCCATCCTCCAGCTGTTTGCCGGCGAAGATCAGGCGCTGCTGGTCGGGCGGGATGCCCTCCTTGTCCTTCGGATGCGCCCCTTTATAAAACTGCTGAGGTTGACAACTTTCATAAAGGCGGAATAACACACATAGTGCTATGCATATGAAACCAAACGACGCGTGGTTTAATGAAGGGCTCGATATATCCTACGACGACAAATTGAAGAGCAAACATTAGGGTCCTGGATCTTGGCCTTCACGTTGTCGATGGTGTCAGACGCCTCAACGTCCAGCGTGATGGTCTTGCCCGTCAAGGTCTTGACGAAGATCTGCATACCGCCTCGGAGGCGCAGCACCAGGTGGAGAGTCGACTCCTTCTGGATATTGTAATCCGAAAGCGTGCGCCCATCCTCCAGCTGTTTGCCGGCGAAGATCAGGCGCTGCTGGTCGGGCGGGATGCCCTCCTTGTCCTTCGGATGAGCCCCTTTATGAAACTGCTGAGGTTGACAACGTTCATAAAGGCGGAAGAACACAAATAGTGCTATGAAACATATGAAACCAAACGAAGGGCTCGATATATCTTACGACGACAAGTTGAAGAGCAAACATGAGGGTCCTGGATCTTGGCCTTCACGTTGTCGATGGTGTCAGACGCCTCAACGTCCAGCGTGATGGTCTTGCCCGTCAAGGTCTTGACGAAGATCTGCATACCGCCCCGGAGGCGCAGCACCAGGTGGAGAGTCGACTCCTTCTGGATATTGTAATCCGAAAGCGTGCGCCCATCCTCCAGCTGTTTGCCGGCGAAGATCAGGCGCTGCTGGTCGGGCGGGATGCCCTCCTTGTCCTTCGGATGCGCCCCTTTATAAAACTGCTGAGGTTGACAACTTTCATAAAGGCGGAATAACACACATAGTGCTATGAAACATATGAAACCAAACGACGCGTGATTACCATGAAGGGCTCGATATATCCTACGACGACAAGTTGAAGAGCAAACATTAGGGTCCTGGATCTTGGCCTTCACGTTGTCGATGGTGTCAGACGCCTCAACGTCCAGCGTGATGGTCTTGCCCGTCAAGGTCTTGACGAAGATCTGCATACCGCCCCGGAGGCGCAGCACCAGGTGGAGAGTCGACTCCTTCTGGATATTGTAATCCGAAAGCGTGCGCCCATCCTCCAGCTGTTTGCCGGCGAAGATCAGGCGCTGCTGGTCGGGCGGGATTCCCTCCTTGTCCTTCGGCTGCGCCCACTAGACAAGCATCCAAATAACAGTACACATATTTGGTTCATTGCCTGTCATACATTTTTGCTTTATACTTTAACAATAACGCGGTACGGTTCTACCAATTGCTGGATTTCTACATTTTGCCAAACGTTTCTGAAGATCCATACACTTGTGAATGCAATTCCGCGATTATGACACACAATCGTTGTCACGATTTTTCTTGGTATTGTTTAGGCTATTGTACGTGAGCCTTCGTTAGCCCTGTTCTGATTTTGGCTATGCTGTTGATTTTCCAATCAAATATTTTCTGTGACCCCGACGATGTCAGCACCAACTTCAATGAAACAAACATGTTCCGTCGATCTGAATCCGCATGGTACTCAATTGAGCCCTGTTAACATTATGCGTTCGCGAGATTCTTGTTTAGGTTCTACTGCTACTATTTTCAACCCTGTTGAAGCTGTAGGTTCTTGTAAATTTTGTCTAACCAGAGCCAAACGTTTTGACAATTAACACTGCATGAAGAGGGGCTGAAACTCTTTGTACAACGTTCGAAACACTTCAAGGACGGTTCACCGCACACTCCGAAAACACTACGTGTAACTGCAAAGGCTCGCGAAAGTACCCCGGAACTATGAGACAACTTCAATCAAAAGAATGTTTTTTGACTTTGTTAACGTTCGGTTTTGTTTAAGTTTAGACATGCTCAAACAAAACCACTGGAAATTTGTTTAGAAACCTAGGGATTCTACGCACTTGGACAGGGTGATGAAACTATACTTCGCTGTAACTTATGTTGGCTTACAACAACTACTACTACCCGTGAATCTTCAAGCACAATCGAGACAAGGTTCAGGGCCTTAAAAGGGCCTGGAGCATCAACATACCAGCCTGGCGTTATGAGAACCCAGAGCGCGCGTATTCTTTGTCAAGCGCTACACCCACCCCTCAAACGTTTACAGTCCCTCTGACACTTACTGGCTGACTGTGCTAAGGAAGGAGCTAACCTTTTGGCCTTAAGATACAAGGACAGCAGCCAAACACGTAACCACCACGTTCCAAACCCCTGCAGCCTCAGGCACACCCTAAGCGCCTTCAACCCCCTTAGAAAATCCGAATTTCCTAAAGTTGCCCGCAGCACGTACGGCTTGCCCACACCCATTGGTTGCTCACATGGTCTGCCCAGGGTTTAGGGTTCAGGGTTTAGGGCTTAGGGTTGAGTGTTGAGGGTTTAAGGTTAGGGCGTTTAGGGTTCAGGGTCTTTTGGGTTTAGGGTTTAGGGCTCTTTCTTAGGGTTTAGGGTTTGTAGGGTTTAGGGTTTAGGGTTTTTCGGGTGTAGAGTTTTTAGGGTTTAGGGTTCTTAGGGTTTGGGGCTTTTGGGGTTTTGGGCGCCTAAAGTTTAGGGTTTTTAGGGTTTAGGGCTTCTAGGGCATTCTAGGGCTGTGATCCTAGCGCGCGGGCACACATCGTGAATGCGCACACTCGCGTCGCCAACTCCGGAGTTCGTGTCATGAGTTTGCGTGTCCTGTCAAGTTCTCCAGAGTCCTGAAACCTTGGCAGGGACAACGTTTTCGCATGTCGCAATGGGCTTCTAAAGCACTGGCACGGGCAAGCCGAGTTAGTCAGCGTGGCGAGCCTTCTCGGCACCTGCTGCATTACCGCATCGATGTGCTGACATATGCCCGATCCCTTACAAGAAAACCTCCCACCCTTCTGCTGCTCATGACTCTCTGGCTACTTCTTGGATTGGATTGTTCCAACACAAATTTCAAGATGCCTCCGCAAACGCAGAAGCGGGCACTGTGGCCCGGAAACACTGGGGGGCCTCACGGCATGTAGAGTCTCTCTGCGAAACAGCACGCAGACCATGGCAGACAACAGTCACGGACAGCACTTCAGGAACCGACGCGAAGCCTGAATCCTAAGACCCGATCGATGTTGACCTGCACTGAAATGGCGGTAAGGGTCCAACGTGGTCGGAACAACAATCACGGCAAGCCTGCCAATGCAATCAAACCCTGCACTGCAAAGGTTGCCGCAAGCAAGCGCGGGCGCATATAGCCTCCCAGGCGTCTACGGCTGCGCGCCAGATGGCCCCTGCAGTGCTGTCAATGACCGACCAATTATAACAGGTCCAAAGGCTTAGAGCCAGGCCCACACAAGACTCAAGAGTTTGCATCAAACTTGCCCAGGCCTGACAACAGTCACGGACAGCACTTCAGGAACCGACGCGAAACCTGAATCCTAAGACCCGATCGATGTTGACCTGCACTGAAACGGCGGTAAGGGTCCAACGTGGTCGGAACAACAATCACGGCAAGCCTGCCAATGCAATCAAACCCTGCACTGTAAAATTTGCAGCAAGCAAGCGCGGGCGCATATAGCCTCCCAGGCGTCTACGGCTGCGCGCCAGATGGCCCCTGCAGTGCTGTCAATGACCGACCAATTATAACAGGTCCAAAGGCTTAGAGCCAGGCCCACACAAGACTCAAGAGTTTGCATCAAACTTGCCCAGGCCTGCCGACGCTATTGATTGCTATTGCGCTGGCCTTCTTTGGGCGCCTCTGGCGCTGTGCAACCAAGCGCCAGTGCCTGCATCAGCCACATCAGCCAGCAGCTCCGGCCTCACGCGCTGCATGGCTACCAGCATCACGGAAGTGTGCCAAAGTGACGATGGGAGCATGGTTTCTTGAGAGCCCCGCTCTCAGCCTGGATGAATAAGCACGTCTCTGCGAAGATGAAAGACAACCTGGGGCGGAGATGCTCCCGCCGCAGGCTTCGTTGTGAATTCGAAAGCTTTTGCCAGCTGCGCAACATGCTTGACGAGGGCGTCCACACAGCTCACACTCGCTCCCTCTCGCGCCGAACTACCAGGAGCCTATCCTCACAGCCCAGAGGTGTCAAAGAGTCCCCCCGCAAGCAGGACGAACGTGACGCCGCATTTGCGCTACACGTTGAGGTGTCGATTGCACGGAAGTGCTTCCGAAAATCCGCCCGACAGCACGGGCACTCCCACGGATCCCCGTGTCAACAAACGCCATAGCGCCCGGGAGCATCCAGCAGCAGGCAGCCCGTAGCAGTGCGCCTGTTCTTGTAGCGCACGCGCTAACGAAAAGTCGCGCTATGGCTGCAGGAGGAGGACGTGGAGCGGGTTCTGGGGCTTTTGGTGCGACGAGTTGCCTGGCCCTACGCAAAACGAACGACCATTCCCTTCTTTCCGCCCAGGCCCGAAAAAGCCACTGGGCATCATTCGCGCACCAGTCGCGTCGAACAAGCACCGGGTCGACAACGGTGAATAAACAGCAAAAAACTAGAGCCCGTCAGCTAGTTAGGGCTTGGCTCCTTATCCCCAAGACCTCCGTGTCACCGAACGACGTAACGTCGTCGACACGGTGACTTGAAGGCCCGGCAGCAGCATTCCGGACTGCGTGCGTCCAGCACCCGAAGAGTCGCGGGCACTTGCAAGCAACAGCACTCCTGGCTCCGGAAAACTACATCCTTACGCAAAAAGGCACCAATCCACGCTTGAGTCCAAAACATGAAGGCGCCAGGACACAGTGGGACAAACTACGCCAAGCTGACTGGAAAAGATTACCTTAAAATTTCAACGGGATGTTGAGCGGAACACGCCGCTGCCACGTCGAAAAATGGCGTCGGCTGCACGCGCGAGCAAGTGCGAGCACTGCATGCGCCCGCCCAGATTGCCGGAACTTAAGACGATGGCTGAGCCGCACTGCCTGCTTTGGCAGATTGAAAGGGGTGAGGTGGCTGACTAAAACACGGGTAAAGCATGCGTTGGTGGATGGCTGCTCGCACTGCAGCCATCAGGTCCAGGGCGCCAAAGAACCACTGTCGACAGTCATGGACGGGCCAACCAAGCCTAAAAGCCAGAACATCATCCGGAACGACTTCTCCTCTGCGATGCTCAGCAAAGTGAGGGCAAAACCAAACAAGGTGCTCCCAAGTCGGCACCGAGAGGGAACACAAAGGACAAACTTCGTCGCCTTTGTGTCGTCACGACGTTGTAAGCAGCTATTCTGACAGCAGCACCACAAAGCACAGCTCCGGCATGATTGCCAGACCGCTGGAAAACCTGCCTAACAGCAGTAACACGAGCTTCGTCATACTGAGCCTCTGCACAAAGAGCCACGACAATCCATCTGCAGGAACTTGTGAAAACAATTTCAGCCTACGGAAAAGCCTTGAGCTCAGCAACAGAAGCCAGAGGGCCCAGCAGGCGGTGAATGGCTCAAAATGTAGAGGTTCTTGGTGAGGAGGTCCTTCAGAAAGCCAGGCCGCAAAGACGTCATCATCCGTTGGTCGCTGCTGTGACCAAACCTGTCTCCAGTGATCTTTGATCACGGCGAAAGCTTCAGCTGGAGCCCGGGAAGCATGGGCAACATTGTGGTATGTAGGAGGAGGCGATTATCTGTTGCCACTCTTGTTCGGGGACAGGAGGGTAGTGACGGGCAGTGGACACGAGCGGGGATCATGAACGCGAGGCCAGCCGCCTGGTGAATGGGCCAGGACACTCGAGGAAGAATAGCGATGTGGTCGCAGAAGGAGAACCCGCTGAAGGAGGACCGAGCACCAGAAGCAGCAGCAGCAGCAGCAGCGGACCCTACCAAAAAGTCGACGGTGCGGTCGCCGTCCCATCTTGTAGGCAAGTATCATCCAATGTCATCGGCTGACGGCAACAGCACGAGAGATAAGAGAAAGCAGGAGCTCATTGTGGCCAGGCTCAACATTCTAATCACCGATGAAAAAGCATGTCTGGGAAACGACTCACTCAGGCAGGTGGTAAGGTGAGAAGTCAAGCCCCCCTCCTCCACCAAAGAAGGTCTTGCCACAGGAAACAAATGGGACGTGGAGCGATTTGCGAAGCCAGAAGCGTCATGGCGGGTCAACTCTGCAGCAGGAAGAGTCGACTTAACAGCAAATGCCAAACCATGAAAGTAGCAGGTGCGGCCAAGAGTGTCCTTCATCTTGTACCCTGGATGAAGCCACGCCCTATAACCCAAACGAGTAGCCTCACGCTGCCAAGCTTGGGCGTGCCTTCCCGAGATCCGAGTCTCTTGCAAGCCAAAAACGTCAAGGCCATCTGCGCAAAATGCTCGCAGTGCCCCCCCAAAGGCCGTCATGGCCCCACCAACATTAGCAGCAACATGCAAGCTGGAAGACGATGGACCATGATAAACATAAACGACCCTATCAATCCTACGACGGTGGGAAGAGCAAACATTAGTGTCCTGGATCTTGGCCTTCACGTTGTCGATAGTGTCAGACGCCTCAACGTCAAGCGTGATGGTCTTGCCCGTCAAGGTCTTGACGAAGATCTGCATACCACCCCGCAGGCGCAGCACCAGGTGGAGAGTCGACTCCTTCTGGATATTGTAATCCGAAAGCGTGCGCCCATCCTCTAGCTGCTTGCCCGCGAAGATCAGGCGCTGCTGGTCGGGCGGGATTCCCTCCTTGTCCTTCGGCTGCGGCCGTTTATAAAACAGTTGAGGGTGACTACTTTCAAAAGCTAGGCAGAATACAACAACAACGCTATAAACCAAACGGTATCAAAAGATAATCATGAACAACCCTATCAATCCTACGACGACACGTGAAAAGAGCAAACAGTAGGGTCCTGGATCTTGGCCTTCACGTTGTCGATGGTGTCAGACGCCTCAACGTCAAGCGTGATGGTCTTGCCCGTCAAGGTCTTGACGAAGATCTGCATACCACCCCGCAGGCGCAGCACCAGGTGGAGAGTCGACTCCTTCTGGATATTGTAATCCGAAAGCGTGCGCCCATCCTCTAGCTGCTTGCCCGCGAAGATCAGGCGCTGCTGGTCGGGCGGGATTCCCTCCTTGTCCTTCGGCTGCGGCCGTTTACAAAACAGTTGAGGGTGACTACTTTCAAAAGCTAGGCAGAATACAACAACAACGCTATGAAACCAAACGGTATCAAAGATAATCATGAACGACCCTATCAATCCTACGACGACACGTGAAAAGAGCAAACAGCAGGGTCCTGGATCTTGGCCTTCACGTTGTCGATGGTGTCAGACGCCTCAACGTCCAGCGTGATGGTCTTGCCCGTCAAGGTCTTGACGAAGATCTGCATACCGCCCCGGAGGCGCAGCACCAGGTGGAGAGTCGACTCCTTCTGGATATTGTAATCCGAAAGCGTGCGCCCATCCTCCAGCTGTTTGCCGGCGAAGATCAGGCGCTGCTGGTCGGGCGGGATGCCCTCCTTGTCCTTCGGATGCGCCCCTTTATAAAACTGCTGAGGTTGACAACTTTCATAAAGGCGGAATAACACACATAGTGCTATGAAACATATGAAACCAAACGACGCGTGATTACCATGAAGGGCTCGATATATCCTACGACGACAAATTGAAGAGCAAACATTAGGGTCCTGGATCTTGGCCTTCACGTTGTCGATGGTGTCAGACGCCTCAACGTCCAGCGTGATGGTCTTGCCCGTCAAGGTCTTGACGAAGATCTGCATACCGCCTCGGAGGCGCAGCACCAGGTGGAGAGTCGACTCCTTCTGGATATTGTAATCCGAAAGCGTGCGCCCATCCTCTAGCTGCTTGCCAGCGAAGATCAGGCGCTGCTGGTCGGGCGGGATTCCCTCCTTGTCCTTCGGCTACGGCCGTTTATAACACAGTTGAGGGTGACTACTTTCAAAAGCTAGGGCTATGAAACCAAACGATATCAAAAGATAATCATGAACGACCCTATCAATCCTACGACGACACGTGGGAAGAGCAAACAGTAGGGTCCTGGATCTTGGCCTTCACGTTGTCGATAGTGTCAGACGCCTCAACGTCAAGCGTGATGGTCTTGCCCGTCAAGGTCTTGACGAAGATCTGCATACCACCCCGCAGGCGCAGGACCAGGTGGAGAGTCGACTCCTTCTGGATATTGTAATCCGAAAGCGTGCGCCCATCCTCTAGCTGCTTGCCCGCGAAGATCAGGCGCTGCTGGTCGGGCGGGATTCCCTCCTTGTCCTTCGGCTACGGCCGTTTATAACACAGTTGAGGGTGACTACTTTCAAAAGCTAGGCAGAATACAACAAACAACGCTATGAAACCAAACGATAAGATAATCATGAACGACCCTATCAATCCTACGACGACACGTGGGGCAAACAGTAGGGTCCTGGATCTTGGCCTTCACGTTGTCGATGGTGTCCGACGCCTCCACGTCCAGCGTGATGGTTTTGCCAGTCAGAGTCTTCACAAAGATCTGCATGGCTGCTTCTGGGTTCGAATTGACGTTACAAGTGATGATAGCGTGTAGACAGGCCTTGCGTGTCTTGCTTGATCCACAACATGTGTCGAGCAAAGAGAGAACATGGACGGTAAAATGGACATCCATGCTGCAACATCTTGCAGCAGGAGCCCCTGAACCCTAAACTAGACGTCTACAATCCCGAAGCACCCGAGACTTCCCTGAAAAACCCTTCCTCGGCAAACTGCTCCATAAGGGCTTGCCTCTCGTCTTGCTCCTGGCGGCCAAAAACAAGCAACGCACTAGGGGGGTTTCAGGTAACAACCTAAACTCTAAGCCCGTTGTCGGGCAGAAGCTTTGAGGATGTAGAGGCCGGACGGGCAGGTCGAAAGGAAACGAAGGCAACTGACTGCTGCATGGCCCTCGGCCCGTTTGGGGTTAGGGTTTGGGGTTTCGTCTTGCGGACTGTCTCGAAGAAGCTCCTGGGGAGACAAACTACGTAGGACTGAACTATTGTGAACTCACTGGCCAGGCCTTTGACGGTGAAGGCGTCGGTTTGGGGTTTGGGGTTTTAAGGGTGGAGGGTGAGGGGTAAGGGCTCAAGGGATTTAGGGCTTCGGCATCCAGGGCTTCAGGGACTTACCGGTCTACTGTTTGCTTTGGGATCTTTCAAGACTTTGTGGTTTAGGGTTTAGGGTTTAGGGTTTAGGGTTTAGGGTTTAGGGTTTAGGGTTTAGGGTTTAGGGTTTAGGGTTTAGGGTTTAGGGTTTAGGGTTAGGGTTTAGGGTCCCCAAGCCCCCCAAAGCCGGCTGCCTTTGCAGCTTCGGCCTGTCGTAGGCGCTCCTGCCTCTCCAGGTGTTCCTGAAGTCTCTTGAGGGTTGAGGCTTGGAGTTTAGGGTTTAGGGTTTAGGGTTTCGGGTTTAGGGTTTAGGGTTTAGGGTGTAGGGTTTAGGGTTTAGGGTTCAGGGTTTGGGGTTTAGGGTTTAGGGGTTCAGGGTTCTGGGTTTTGGGTTTTGGGTCTCCAAGAAGGGAGCTTCAATGTTTCGACCCCACATACCCCCTGTACACCTCGGCGGCCTTGTATGTGCCCCCAAAAAACACCAAAAACCCAGAACCTTCGTGGCCCCAGAGTTCCTGGCAAGCGTTCCTCCTTTGGACTCTCCAGAAAACCCTAAACCCTAGAGCCCTAAACCCTACACGCGCCAAAACCCCAAACCCGAAACGCCAAACCCAAAACCCTATAAAACCTACAACCCCTGGGGCCCTAAAGACCGCCAAGACCGGCCTGATAAGCGCGCAGCATCTCCTGCTGGTCCTCGAGCCGCTTCTGGGCCTGGGAGGGGCTCGGGACAGTAGGCGGTTTTGGGCTTAGGGCTTGGGCTTTCTTCCCCTGTTGCGGGCACCAAGCCGGGTACCTGAGATAGAGGACAGGGCTGGGCTGAGGTTCGCAGGGTTCAGTGCTTCAAGGCTTCGGGGTCGTGGCGTTCAAATCAAGTTCAGACCTCAAAAACGCGGTTTGCAGCTCACGCGCTTTAGGATTCCCCCCCCCCTACACCCAGTCCGAGTTCAAGCCCAAACCCCGCTCACCGAACCCAACCCTAAACCATAAACTTCCTAAACGCACACCACAAAAGCCGAGAGGACTTTTGGTAAAAAGTGTGTGTGTGTGTGTATATATATATATAAACAAATAAAAGCAAAACGAATGGAAGGACACGCCCATATCTGATGCGAGGCCCCGAACCCAGAAACGGTGGGCAAAATGAAGCGAGAAGCGGCGTAAACCCTATCAACCCTATAACGCGGGGTAGGGCTTTCTATTGCTCGTGTCCCCAAAAGAACACCCCAGATACACACTCACCAATATTATTTGTTCCTAATTACTCCCCAGCAACTGCTATCACCTACTTCACATGCATGAGACATCCTATAAGCCCCAAAAGCCATGTAAACCTACTAACCCCGAAACAGAGTTTAGGGTTAGGTCCTTTAGTGCTGGGATGCCTTCATCCACTCCTTCTTTCGCTCCAGCTCCAGACGCTCTTCGTGCCACAGCTCCTGCCATCAGGCAAGGGTTGAGGGTTCAGGCTCAGCCTCCGCCGAGTAAGCTCGTTGAAATAGGCATCCGGGTCCTCGTTACAATGTGGGCCTTTGTTCTTACGCAAGTGACTGGCCGTCCAAAACAATCTTCAAGATGCAGCCGATCCAGCCGATCAGTTCTGGAACCTGTGTAGGGAATGATCCTAACCCCCAAACCCCGAGACCCCGAGACCCATTTTCAAAATCTGTATAGCTCCGATGTTGCACTTGTCAGCGGGAGCGCTCAGGAGCCCTAACTCGAAGGCCTGACCAAGTGCTACAGAAGCCTAACATCATAGCCGATGAGCCCTTTAAATCCTAGGAAACCCAGCCATGAAACGTATCAACCCTATATTGTAAACCTCTAAACCCATTTCGCCCTGCAAACCATGCAAAACCTCGAAATCCTCTAACCTATGAACCCCATTAAAACCCTCTAAACCCTATGAAGCCCCGTATAGACCCTACAGTAAACCCTACAAACCCAAAGTGGGGGAAGGCCCCCCGCCCCCGGCTCCTCGCGAATCCTCTCACGCTCCTGCGCTTCGCGGTTGACCTGGGCCTGCTTGCTGCTGAGCTCCTGGGCTCAGGAGTTCAGGGGTTTAGGGTCTCTTTAGGGGTTAGGGGGTAATTACTGTACTGGTTCTTCGTAGGACATGAAGGTACTCGGCACCCTATGTAATCCCTTACAGGGTAGCCATGCCGTAGAGACTGTATGGAGTCTTTGCCATTTCCCAAGCTCCTGCATTACAGAGGTTTAGGGAGGGCTTGGCTTGCCAGGACTAGGGGTGCTCGTAGGGTTTCGGGATTCAGGCCCCGTTCACTGGAGGGCTCCCGGCAGGTGCCTGGAGGACTCGGTTGCGCTCCGCATCCTGCTCCCGCTTCCTGCAGGTGCTTTGAGGGGCAGGTCTTAAAAACATGGGTGGGGCGGCGCTTCCGGATGCTTAGGGTTTAGGGGTCTAGGCGGGTTCGGGTTTAGGGTTCGGTTTAGGGTTTAGGGTTTGGCGTTGAGGGTTTCGGGTTTAGGGCTTGGGGCTTTGGATGTTGCGGAAAGTTTGGACCTGCAGGGCCGAAGGGCGATGATTGCCTCCAAAAATGTTTGACGCCTAACTTAGTTGTCTGAAGGCGAACCCTTGTTATTATCCAAGGAGTATAAACAAGTTAAGCTAAAGGCTCGAGCCTGCTAGACCCCTCCAAGCAAACCAAATATCCCCCAAAATAAGGCCCTGAGGCCTTCTCCTGGGCACTTTGCGGGGCTGGCGATGAACCTTAAACTGCGTTTCTACCCCACAGAGACCTCCCCTCCCCCCAAAGGGGCCTGACCCTAAACCCTAAACCCGAAGCCCTAAACCCTAAACCCTAAACTCAAACCTAAACCACAGCCCCCTGAGCTCCCCGCTCTTGGGCCAGCTGCTTCTCGCGTGCACGCTTCTCCCGGGCATAGGCCTCCGGACTCATCCTCTTCAACATTTTTCTTTTGGGGGGGTGGTCAACAAAAGGTTTACATACCCTGCAATCCGATACCGAAGATGATGATGCTTTGGGCCCCAAACCCCCCACTGCCCCGCTCTCCTCTTGCCTGAGCCAGAAAAACTTGATCCCTCTGAGCAACCCACCACTCCCCCGCCCCCAAAAAAAAAACAATAATAATCATATAATAAGAATAATGATAATAATAATAATAACAGTAATAATAGCAAATGAGCGCGAAAAGCGAGGCCCTGTTTGGGGACGTCGTTTTGGGGCCTGAAGACACGATTCATAAACCGTGAGAGGGCCGTACAAATCCTACAAACCCCCCCCAAATCAAAATAGAAAGACCCTTTTTGTTCGTGATTCTCGGGCTTCAGGGGTTTTTGGGTTTTGGGGTTCTAGGTCGTGTTAGGGTACGGGTTCCGTACAACCCCAACTCGGAAGGTAAAAACCTTTCAGGGGCTCAAGGCTGCCAGCCTCAATCCGCTGGTCCTCCTCTGCCTGGTGCAGGGCGAATTTGTCCGGTGGATAGAGAGACACGCCGGGTTTGAGGGCTTCGGGCTTTTAGGGCCTTCAGGGCCTGGTTCGGAGCCCCGAACCCTGTACGCCTTCGAAGCGCTTCAGGGACACCGGACATCCAACAAACCGAATGGCAATTAGGGTGTAGGGTTTAGGGTTTAGGGTTTAGCGTTCCTCAGAAACGCCACTGACACAGTGCTTGCCCTTGACTAAAGAGCAACCCCCGCGAGTTCTTATAGACTTCAAACCTTACGCCTTCAAGATCTAAACCCTCGGCGCCGAAACCTGACACTCCTAAACCTCCAAACCCCAATCACACCGGCACCCTGTACCTCGAAACACTAAACCCCCAGATCCCAGGCTGCAATTGCAAATTTTGGACGGCTTCTCACACATACCCTTATATCGGGACGCTAACTTCAAGGGGCGAATATTATCTACTATTTGAGGCTCCTGTAGCTTTCCTTGTCGACCCTCCACCCGCCTGCAGCTGATCCTCCTCTTTCCGCCGTTCGATAACCAATTGCTGGTACCTGAATTTAAGGGCTTAGGGTTGACAGGGTTTAGGGTCTGGGGTGGTGGGGGTGTCGAGGGTTGCCCCTAAACCCCACCCCTAAACCCCCAAACACATACCTGAAATGCTCTAGGCTCTGGGGCTCTGCTGGCATAGGGGCACTCTGCCAGCATCCGGTTCGCCTCCTTCTTCTTTTGCTCCCTGGCAGGGGCTTCGATTTCATGGAACCCTAAACTACTAAACCTTACGGTTTAAGGTTTAGCTAAAGCTTAGGGCTTAGGGAATTTTGACCCCGCACGCCTAAGTGGTCTGGGGCTTCTGTGCTCACTTAGCATCCCCTTCACAGAGGGTTTAGCTAGGGCTGAGAGGGCTCAAGGAAAGAATAGGGTTTACGGATTTCAAGGGCTACCTTTCTGTGAATCCAAATCGCCTGTGTGGGGGTCGGGGCATCGTAAAGTTTCACAGCTCGGGAACGCAGCCCAGGTAGTCCCAACAGTGGCAGAAAGATCCGCACACACACACACACACACACACACCCAAAACCTGAACCCCCACTTGCCTCCAGGACCTTTAACTTCCCACAACTCCAAAACCCTCAGCCCTCAACCTCGAAACTCTACACCCTACATCACCTAAGCCCCCTAAGCCCCCTAAACCCTAAACTCAGAGAGATTTCCCAACAAAATCGGGCCTGGCGACCAAATCCCGCCAATCCTCCTCCATGACCTTCGCCACCACCTCCTGAGCCGAGCTAGGACTTTATGGGGTTTAGGGCTTAGGGTTTAGGGTCTAGAGTTTGGTGGTTCTTTAAACGGATCCGCCAAATCCCAAGCATACCAAAGGGCTCCAAGGAAAATTCCTGTCAGTTTGAGGGCTCAGGGTCTGGAGGTTCAGGGTTGGGTTTAAGGGTTTAGGCGGTTTAGGCGTAGCAAAGATGCAAAGCAGGAAGCTCCTCGACCGCCGCCCGGTCCCTCTCGCACTCCTCGGCCTCCTCGGGGGGGGGGGGGGGGTTTGGGGCATCGGCTGTAGGGTCTGTTGACTTCACTCATACACTACCCATCGGCTTTCGTTTGGAAAAGCATACGTGCATGTTTTTCGGGAGTCTTGAACCCTGAACCCAAGCAACCTCTCGAAGCCTTCTTGGGGGGTCGGGCATTTAGGTTTAGGGATGAGGGTTTAGGGTCAAGATCACGTGTTGAGGTTGAGGGACTAGTGACTAGGGTTCTTTCTTGGGGTGTGGATGGGATCCTGGAGTGAGGTACTGTATAAGTACTCCCTAACAGAAACTCCATGATGACCTTAAATGAGCTTTAACATCGGGATCACATCGCTGCAAGTATCAGAGCCATGGCCCTGATGAACCTCAACCCCAAACCCCAGCACGCGCACAGAGGCAAGGGGAACCGCCTCCTGGCGCAGCTCCTTCCTCGCGACGATCTCCTGGCCGTCGTTTGGCCCAAGGCTTTATAGGGGGGGTTGATTATGGATTCGGGGTTTGCGGCTTAGGTTACAGGGGCTTCACATGGGCGTAAGGCGCTTAAGGAACTTTTGGGGCGCGCTTGAAGGGAGCCTCGACCTCATAAGCGCTAAACCCCAAGGCGTCGAACATCCCAATCCCGGAATCCACCCCAAGGGCTACACTTGGAGGTTCACGGGTTTTAAGAAGCAGAGTTACAAGTATGGCTTTTTTTAGTTGTAACCTTATTTAAGGTACTTATAACTTATAACCCTACCTACAAGAACCGATGGTTTTGAACTCGCACGCCGCCTGGTTCTGCTTGAGCATGGCTTGCTTGGCAAGCACCTGGCCATCTGCTCAGGGCTTGGGGGGCTCCAGGGCAAGTAGAGGGGCCCATTGAATTTCTCTCTGGGTAACTTACAGCATATGGTACAGCAAACCCCAAACACTAAACTGCAGCTGTATTGAAGCTTTGTTCGGGCCGGGAAGTTGCCGGAAATTGCCAGGCAAGGCTTTCAGGGCTCTCGGGCTTTTCGGGGCACGGAAACTCATTAAGCCCCTGCCCGCCCGAATTCCAGCCGACGTTGTTTCGATTGTTTGTCGATTTTTTGGGCTTTTCCTCACCTCCAGGACTTCCAGCCTCCCTGTTTTCGACTCTTTGCGTTAATAATGCTCCGCACCCCGGGATTTCCAGCCGATCTTCCTTTTATTTTCCGCACCCGAGGGACATTCCAGCCTACGTTTACAAAATCGACTTTATTTGATTTTTTGGCCTTTTTGCAGGTCATCTGCTTTTTAAAGATTTTTCATAAACCGAAACCACGAAAAACAGTCTATAGAGCTGAGCGTCGAGGCACCCGTCCGCATAGGACCACTGATGGGGAAGACAGCTGCTGTAGCGCGAAGGCAATGGCCCAGGGCAATCTGCCAAAGCAATTTTTTCACGATCTGACAGGTAGCCAGCTTTGCTTTGCGCTCGACCAGCAAGGCGACAATCCAAACCACATCCACCGTCATGGCCTCGGGGCGGGCACCACGCATCTCAAGAGGCATCAGCGTTTTCTAACCAATGCTTTGCGCGCTCTTGTCCCAGACCACGGAGGAGCATTGGTCATCTGCGACGCGTCAGAATGTTCATATTCCTGCACGACCTCGCTCCACGTGCCCAAGGAGAGGTCGGTCCAAGATTTGCGAGGCCTGAGAACGGTCCGCATAAGCCTTCTCACACGATAATGAACTCTTCTTTCAGACGGGAGTGAATGGCATGCTGAGAGTGTCAACGACGCTTTGCCTCGACCTCAACAGGCTTCCGTTGAACAGGACAGATATGGAAAGAAAGCCACACTGACATAGCAAAAGGAAGTCGTCCACAAACATTTAAGAAAGTGAACACAGGACCCCAAACTCCGGACTTTACTGCCACTGTTGGAAAATTGGATTCGTACTGATTTTTTTAAACTGGTTTACATGGGATTCACACTAAGTTTCCTTAGGGAGAACCCTCTGGCCTCCGTATTTTAAAAGGTTTCTTCTCTCCATTGCCTCTGTACTTTCATAGGATCTTACCGCCGCCGCCACCACGACGAGGACGAGGACGAGGACGAGGACGAGCACGAGCACGAGCACGAGGACGAGGACGAGGACGACGACGAGGACGAAGGACGAGAACGAGCACGAGCACGAGGACGAGGACGAGGACGAGGACGACGACGACGACGAAAACGAAACCCTCAACACTACTTAAAGTCCTTGAACCTCTAATCCATAAACCCTCTTTAACCCCAAACCCTGAGACCTAAACCAAACCCTGAGCCCTAAAACCCAAAAACTCTCAACCCCAAAGGAACCCCCCCCAGCCACCTTTTGCTGCTGCTCCCGGAGCTCCAGGCGGTCGGCTTCCAGCCGGCGCGCCTAGCAAGAGTTGGAGCCTTAAGGCATTGGGAGCTTGGGGTCTTCAGGGATTTAGGGATTTAGGGTTCAAGGGCTTAGGGCTCTAGGACTGCAGGACTAGGTCTCGCGAAAGATTCGTGACGCCCCGAGGCTCCTCCACGAGGGCATCGAGGGCGCCCTCCTTCTCCATCTCGCTTCGCTCCCGGTCCTGGCGTATTGAAGCTCCAAGGCTCCGCAGAAAACGGTGTTTGGGGCTTAGAAGTGTTTTGGGTTGAGGGGTGAGGGCTTGGAGGGCTTTGGCTTCAGGAAAGGCCCAGGGGTACCTTCATAAAGGCATGCGGGGCATCTTCAAAGGGGCACTTGGCAGCGACACCTGCTTCTCCAGCAGCTGACGTGCCCGAACCTGTGCGTCGGGCTTTGGGGTTTCGGGCCTGAGGTTTGGGGCTTAGGTTTACTTGCATCCTTCTCAAGTACCGCTTTGGTACCTCTTTGGTGATACGTTCACCCCTCAAGCCCATTTACGATCTGTGCTGTGGGTTTGAAGGCTGGTCCGACGTGGGTTGATCTAAAGATATTGCAGGCAGACGAGGGTCCGTGCGGTAGCTTTCGGGGGTTCGGGTTTTCGGCATTGAAGCCGCCAACCTAACCGCTGAACTTCAGCAGTTCAGTCCGGACCCTCAGTCCTAAACCCTTTCAACCCGCATGTCCATCCTAAACCCTAGAACTTGAGCCCTGAAACCTTTCAAAGCCTCAATCCAAAAAACATGTTGCGCCCTAAGCCCCAAGCAACCAAGCTCAAGGGAGGCTTCCGGAACCTTGGCCCCCAATGTCTCCGAAAACACCGGTGTCTCCTTGCACTAGCTAGGTCGAATTAGGGTTGAGGCGTTTAGGGGTTTAGGGGCTCAGGGTTGAGAGTTTGAGGGTTTAAGGGTTTGTGCCTCAAACAGCATGTTAGGCATTCAGGGTGCTGGAGGGCCTCAGTCTGGCCTGCTTTCCTTGAAGGGTGTTCACTACTGGGGATGACATTGGTAGCTAAACAACCCCAAAACCCTAAACCCAATGATTCAGACCCCACATTCTTGCCCGTGTATTTCGTGCCTTGTTCACCTGAGCAGCTTGCAGCTTCTCCTGCTCATCGCGCAGCCGGAAGATGCAATGGGATTGGACCATTGAGGTTCTGGGCGTGGAGAGGGTTCACTCGGGGCTTAGATGGGATGAGGTGTGAAGGTTGGAGCTCGGGGCAAAAACATCAGCCTGCATCAGCCTGCTCCCAGCGCCCCCCCCCCCCCCACCCAAGTCTGCACGCATTCAAGGCCTGAAGGTACCTCACCTTAATGGGAGTACAGCTAAAGCCCGAAACTCCCAAAAAGGCGTTAAACTGAAAAACCCTGCCCACACTGGGCACAATCCCTTGGGTCGGGTTTAGGTTTGGGGTTTATCAGGTTTGGGGGTTTGGGGGTTTGGGGGTTTGGGATTTAGGGTTTAGGGTTTAGGGTTTAGGGTTTAGGGTTCGAGTTTGCGATCTAAACCCTGGACTGGAAATGCCCCTGCCGTGCCTTGAGGGCTCGCAGCTCCTCGGATGCGTTGCACACCTGCTGGCGGACCACCTCCTTGCGGACCTCGCCATGGGCGGGCTTCCAAAAGAAGAGCGTTTACCTCGAAGGCCTTCCCAAGAAGGCCCCTCCGGCGACAATAAGCACACATGTCACATTAAATGTCCCAAGGGCCTACCAAGTTGTTCTATGAGCATTCTCATGCTGGCAGCGGCACCTTCTCAAACCGACACGGGCTCCGGCCTGCTGGGCCTTCCGCTTCGCGAGCTCCTCGGCCAGGAGCCTCGGAAACACTAAAGGCTCAGGGTTTAGGGTTTAGGGTTTAGGCTTTAGGGTTTTAGGGTTTAGGGTTTAGGGTTTTTCGGGTCTAGGGCTTGGGGTTCAGTGAAGGATGAGGGGCCTTGGGGGGAGGGTTTAGGGCCGGAAGGCCTTTGGAGGCTTCAGGGCCTCACGGCTTTTGGGGTTTGGTGCCTTCCAGGCCTTCGGAACCTTCAAGCCTTTGAGGGAGCTGGGAGGCCTTGGGGACCAGAAGCCCTAACTCCAAAGGCCAAAACGGCGTGGTCCGACACACGAGGGGAGGGTACGTTTTTTTCGGGGGGAAGCCGTCACGTTTCTAAGAAGCCCTACTTGAAGAAGGTATGATCTAAACGAACCCCGCGCAGGTCCATCTCCGGGGAGGCGGCTCCTCGAACTCAGAGATCTGCTTTCGGTTCTCCTTTTCCTGCCCAGTGCTTGGCGCGAGGCTTCGGGGGACGTAGGGCTGGGATGACCTGGGGCTTGCGACGTGGGCTCCTGGCCGCTTAGAGAGAGTTTAGGGCTCAGGGTTTGCTTAGCGTTCCCCCCTCTAGGCCCTAGTAAGGTACAAACCTGCCCCACACTGGAAACCTTAAGCCTAGAAGTCCTGAACCCCAAACCCTAAACCCTGAACCCCTGAACCCCTGAACCCCTGAACCCGAAACCCTACACCCCAGCAGGGTTTTGGACGAGGGTTTTCGGCCTGCTCCGCTTTGACGTAGAGGAAGTCAAAGAGGCGCTCCTGCCTGCGGTCGAATGGCTTGAGGTTGATGATAGAAAGGGTTTAGGCTTTAGAGTTTAGGGTTTAGGGCTTAGGGTTTAGGGGCTTAGGGGCTTAGGGGCTTAGGGGTTTAGGGTTTAGGGTTTAGGGTTTAGGGTTTAGGCTTGATGGGGGCCTATTTGATGAGAATGGGTAGTTGGGGTCGTTTAGAAGTTAGGGAAGTATGTTGGGCAATTTTATTCTGCTGTTACATTTCGCACGGTTTAGGGCTTGCTGCTTCCCGCAAAGTACCCCTTATTGCGGGACCGACGGGTACCTTAATGCGGGCATTGAGGGCATCCAAAATGAGAGGAGGCAAGATGGGAGTCCCAAGCAAGGAACCTACGGAAAGGATCGTAGGTATACAGAGAGTCAATTTTCTACACGTACGTGTAAAACAAACAAATTCTGAGTAACTATGCAATATGCCGAAAATCAAAAAAGAACACAGGTACAAGGGTCCCGGGATTATGTTGGGACCAGTCCGGCCCAAGCTCGAAAGCCCTCAGCCCGGAAACCCTAACATCCGCCGCTCCCAACAAGCCCGAACCTTTGCGCAGATTGGAGGCCCCCGCCACGCCTTTCATCGGACTCCATCCGCTGTCTCCGCATTGCCTGCAGCGGGCAGGAAGGGAGGGCGGGGGCGCTTCAAAGCCCCCAAAAGGGAAGCCACATAAACTATCCCAATGGCCTGCCTGGCGTAGTACTAGGATCTTGGTTGGGTTTTGAGTCTTGGAACGTTCAGTGTTCCTATTAGGGCCCGGGCTAAGCCGCCTTAAACCCTAGACCCCAAACCCTCAAAACACAAAGCACCTCAAACGTCTGTTTGGAGACCCTGCCCAGTGCCCTCATTCGACTCTTGACCTGGGAGCCGATTTTGTCCGCCACGCTCGGAGAGGCCCACACGGACCGAACGCAGCGGATTAAGAGTCGAGAGCCTGCAAAGGTGTGCGGTAGCCCAACGAATCGCATGCGCATCTCTCATGCCTGCTTGCTTATGGAAGGCGTTAGTACTGTGGCTCAGGCGAACCGCCCTAAACCGCCAGATGCAGGGCTCTCAAGACGCAGCGACTTCGCCACACCTCGCAGGCCCTAAAGACGAAAGAGGATTGGGATTTCGGGTTTGTAGGGTTTAGGCTTCAGGGCCTTAGGCTACGGTTTTTGGCAACCTCAGGTCGATTCAATGTCTTCCTAGGAGTGGTCCCTTAGGGCCTTAGGGATCACCTCATCAACGCTGAAGCCTGAAGCCCAAGAGCCCGCGAGGCCCTGTTAAAGCAGTATCGCCTTCCGGCGAGACGCTGAAAAATGGACGCGCGAAGCTTCCTGACAATGTGGCCCCCTCCCTCACCCGGCCTCCAAAAAAAGACTTGATTCTTTAGAGGGCTGCAAGGTGCTGATCACCCTTTTTAGCTACAAAGCCGAAACCTCAGTCTCATAATTCACCAAGCATTAACACCACGACATGGGTCACCTGCTAATTGACATGTAAACCCTTAGTCCTTCCTTGACTAGTGTTCTTTCCTCATCCTTTTCGCCAGTACTTGGAATTAGGGCTTAGCGTATAGAATGGCTCGCTTGCAGCGATGAGGCTTTGGCAGAGGTAAGCCTGTCAACTCTGACTCCCTAAAAAGGGGGCGGGGTCACGGCGGGAGAGGCGTGGGGCGACCACAGCCGAACGTGGGGGCGCAGCGGCCTCGTTTGAGGCGTGACGCCTGTGCCCGTGCTCAAACTCCAGCACTTTGGCACGCTTCGGCTCTCGCTGTAGAACATCTGATCTCTGCATAGAGGTTTGGGGGCGAAATGAAGGCCATTACAACTGTTTGGTGGAGCCAATAGCTGCAATTGCTTGGTCAAGCTGGTAGACATTAGCGTGGCATGCGCATGTTGGCATGGCCGGCCAGTGCCGCAATGAAAGTCACCTAGTCCGGCGAACCTTCGGGCAACGAGCTACGCTTCGAATTGCACAGGACTGGGTTTGGCCCTTGAAACCCTCTGAACAACAGTCAGGGCTGAGGTTTTGGGGGCTCATTCCATAGAAGGATCCTCCTTTGACCCAATTCGGAGAAGACAACGCATCATAACGCATCCCAAGGGCCCTCAGATCAGGCCGTAGGCGAGCAGCGCGGCCATGGGAAGCAGCACACTCCGTCCCAGGCTGTCGTTCGTCTGCACGAGCGCCGTCACGCCAAGCTTCTTGTCCTGACCGGCAGGCCGAAGTGGTGGCCCGTTTAGAGATTCCTGACAAACTAAGGAGCCTTGTCGTCAGGTTCCAACAAACTGACGCCAATTTTGGTTCCCAAGTCTACAATGCGAATCCTACAGTTGCATTTTAGAGCCGATTGCATAAGCAGAACCCCAAGGAATCCCGAACCCCAAAGCCGAAAAGCCCCATCTCCCCAAACACAAGCAACCGTGAACGTCCAAAGGTCCTACCACCCCAGCACCAACCCAAAGCCTTGAGCCCACTTTAGCCCATCCCCCTTTACCGACTTGGGGTTTAAGGTTTAGGGGGGTTTTGGGGGGGAAAAACAGCGCGACACAGAGACTCAGAGAGACGCAGAGACAGAGAGACAGAGAGACAGAGAAACAGAGAAACAGAGAGACAGAGAGACAGAGAGACAGAGAGACAGAGAGACAGAGAGGCAGAGAGGCAGAGAGAGAGAGAGAGAGAGACAGAGACACAGAGAGACAGAGAGAGAGAGAGAGACCGAGACACGGAGACACGGAGACACGGAGACACGGAGGCACAGAGGCACAGAGACACAGAGGCACAGAGACACAGAGGCACAGAGAGAAAGCGGCCTGCGGAGCGCCATCGCCCTTGACGCACCAGGCCCACGCGCCTTGGGCCCCCTGCGGTTCGCAAGTGCTTAAGGGATCTTGGGGGGTTCAGGGGTTAAGGCTTAAGGGATTAACGGCCCAATATTCCATCATACCAACATTCCGACGATCCATGCCCTTAGGTCCTTAGGGTCGAACACTACAACTTTGCGGATTTCTCCACGAGGCCATAAGCCCTGGTGTGACTGTGATGAGACTTACAAAAGTTTCAATGTGTGGCCAGGCCAGGTGACAAACGCAGGACCAATGCCCACCCGAAATCCTCCTGAAAGGAATCCCATAAACCGGTAGCCCCCGGCAAACCCCTATACAAATCATGGGCCATTGCACAGACTACCCTCAGCTTAGTTTGCACCATTCCAAACCCTAAGCCCTCCAATTAGGGGCTGAGTGCCTAAACCCTTTAAACCCTAAACCCCGGGTTGCTGCGAGATTGGGGGCTTGGGATTGGGGACTAGAGGTTACAGAGTTTACGGTGTTGCATTGTTTTGCAGTGTTGTATAGGGCTGTACAGGGCTTATTGGGTTGATAGGGTTTAACGGGATAGCCGGGCTTGGGGTATAGCCCAAGTGCCTCCATGCCCGATGTGCAGCCATAGGCCACGAGGCACCACCTCGAGTGCGGCAAAACTGTTGGATCTCAGGGTTTTCAAACTCACAAGGATTGATTTAGGGATCAGGGCTTAGGGGTGTGAGGATTCGGAGTTTGGGCGTTAAAAAATGGTTGGGGCGTACGGGTTCGAGGGGTTTAGGGTTGTAGGCTTGGCTTTGGTTCAGGATGTCAGGTTTAACCAGGGCCTCCAAATACCCAAGTAGATATTATCTGTGGCAGGTGCCCCCTAAACCCCAAAGTTCCAAAGCCTCAACCCTCAATACACCGATCTACACAGTATGCTGTGGAACTTGACGCAACCAGTCTCTCCAAAACTGCTGTTTCTCGCAATCTGCTACGTCGGACTCGAAGCACCACAGGCCACCACACAAATCTACACAGCTCGCTGTGGAACCTGACACAACCTGTGTCTCAAAAAATCGCTGCTCTGGCAATCTGCTGGGTCGGACTCTCGAAACACCACACGACACCACACAGGACACCCTTCACCCACAAAGTAGCGGGAGTCCAATGTTGGGGTTGACAAGTCCTGCACATCCCTAAGCTCCTAAGAATTCCTTTGCTTCAGATTTGAGGTTTGTAGGTTCAGGGGTTTTTGGGTTCTAATTAGGGTTTATAGGGCCAGGCCAAAAGTACCCTGCACACTCATCTCCCCAGCCGCGGGGCGGGGGCGAGAGGCTCTTGTGGTTGGCGCAGCCGGCCGTGACGCCCGCGCCCGCCACGCAGCTGCAGCCCTCGGGCGCGGCGTAGTCAGCCACGGGGGTCAGGAAGACCTCGGCTCTCCCCTATGCAGAGCTTTCAAAAACTCCTGCAAGAGTGTGCAAAAAAAGCATCCCTTCTCTGGTTCGAGGTCATTCCGGAGGTTGAAGGTTGCAAAAGCTTGGGTGCGCTGGCTTGGGTTTGAGGTTTTGGGGGTTTGGGGCTTGGGGTTTGCCAAAAGCACCCTGTCAAACCTGAACACTACCAGTCTTTAAAAAGCCCGCTCAGGTTTAGCGATTGAAGGTTTAAGCAAAGCCAAGCAGCAGTTCCAGACGCCTGCACGGCCATGGTGTCCAGCTGCTCCTGCTTCGAAGGCTCGGGAAAACAGCGGAAAGCCCAAAGGCGCATTAAATTTGAGACACCGATTCGGGCCCCTAAAGTTTTCGGAGAGCCAAAGCCGTGTTAAACTTGAAACACAGATTCGGGCCACAAAGCCCCTCGGAGAGCCAATGCGTGTTCAACTTGAAACAAACACACTTTGAGTTCCCAAACTCCCCTTGGGTCCACAAATTCTCGAAACCAACAAACCCTCAACTTCCTCCTCGTTCCCTCTAGTTACGCTCCAAACTTCTTAAACCCTAAGCCCAAAACCCTAAACCATAAACCCAAAATCTTAATCTCCAAACCTCTCGATTAACCCTAAACCCTAAACCCTAAACCCCAAACCCCAAACCCTAAACCCTAAACCCTAAATTTTTTGGGGGGTGGCTTGGCACCTGGTCCATGTCACGGGTGGCGCGGGACTCGACTTGGGCACCGGAAGCCTCAGAGCAAAGAACCGGGAGGCGCTTTATTTAATAGGGTTTAGGGTTTAGGGTTCAGGGGTTTAGGATTTGGGGTTTAGGAGTTGGGGTTTAGGGTTTGGGGTTTGGGGTTTGGGGTTTGGGGTTTGGGGTTTGGGGTTTGGGGTTTGGGGTTTGGGGTTTGGGGTTTGGGGTTTGGGGTTTGGGCTTTAGGGCCCTGGAAAGGTGGAGACCTATAGAGCCCCTCTAAAGCGCCCGAAAGCCCTCCAACCCTACAAACCCTCCACCTGGGAGGCCCAAAAAACCCCCAAACCCTGAAAACGCTAAACTTAAACCCCAACACCCCAAACCCTAAACCCAAAGGAGCCTAAACCCAAACTGTTGTTGTGGAAGTTTGAAGATTCAGAGCTTCAGAGCTTAAACCTCGACCAAAAGGCCCCGAACCTAAGATCCTGGCCATGCAAAACAGTCGACCACTTTACATGGTTTGGCTAATAGTTCTGGGTCAGGGCCACGTCTAAGGTTTGATGAATCCATCGGAAGTACCATGATGGTCTGGATGGAAGCAGGCCAGCTATAGGTTGCGTCCCGCATCTTCGTCTCCACTTCCTGCTTTGCTTTCACAAGGGTGTGCGGGTTAATGGGTCACGTGTGCTCTCTTAGCTTTTCACATCCCTGAAGGGCTCCTGCACAGCCATGGAGGCAGCTCTTTCATCTGGTTTTCGCGCGCCAACCACCACGAAGTCTACCTGATACGAATGCACGATTGAAGTTCAATACATTTTCCATATATGATAAGTTCGGCACAATTCGCTCACTCAGCAGGCAGCTACAGCTGATGGGCCAGCAAAACTTCCAGAAGTCCCACTGCTGACTCTAGCATCATGAAAAACGTCAAACCTGCTGAATAAGGAAAAACATCAGGGTTTTGTGTGGGAAGTGGCAAGCCGAGCCGCGACGATGGATCCTTGAGAGATCTCTCGTACCTCAGAATGGCGAAACTCGCAGCCACAAGGGACAACGACTGCTACTGACACAAACAAGCGCTACTAGTTTCATCAATGTGGGTCTAGTTTGCAAGCGTCAGAAGCCGAGCCGCAATGACGCGGTCTTCCGAAATGCCAGCCGCCTCCGCCACACCAGTTTTGAAACTTGACCGGAAGCCGTCAATGTCGCGGCTGGCTTCCTCAAAGTTAGCGGGAATGCGGACCCTCACCTCCACAACCGACGCACGTGCGCTGCTCGGCGACACGGAGGGGCTTGGGGTTGGAGAGGGAGAAGGGCTGGTGCCGGACACGGCGGTGGTCACGGTGGTCGTGGTGGTGGGGGTGGTCGTGGCAGGCGTAGGGCTCGGTGTTGGCGTCGGAGTGGGTGTGGGGGTCGGCCGGGGTGTGGGTGCAGGGCAGTTCGAGAAGGCACAGGCCTCGGACTCTACAAAGGGCTGGCACTCACCGCCGCGGGTGCGCATGCGAGTGGCAGCTCCGCACGTGGGGGTGCATGGGCCCCAGGGCTGCCAGGTGCCACACTGCAGGGAGGACGCAGAGTTGGGACAAGCCTCCACACCACAAGCCTCGGAGTCAACGGTGGAGCTACACCCCGACCCTGAGCGAGAGCGGGAGCGCGTCCCTCCATCGCAGCTCGCGCTGCAGGCGGACCAGTCGCTCCACACACCACAGCTTGGAGGAGGCGGGGCCGGGACTGGGCATGCTGTCTGGCTGCAAGCCCCGGATTCCGTGAAAGATTGGCAAGCACCTGTCCGCGACCTTGAACGAGCTCCGCCACCACAGCTGGCCGAGCACGTGCCCCACTGTGTCCAATCCTCACAGATGCACTGCGTGACAAAGCAGGAATCTGACTCGGAGAACGGCGCACAGCCGCCTCCACGAGATCGCATGCGGGTGCCGGTGCCACAGGTTGCGGAGCACGAGCCCCAATTTGCCCACGTGCCGCAGCTGGGCGGAGGAGGTGGCGGGGGTGGTGGGGGCGGTGTTGGGGTTGGGGTTGGGGTCGGACTGGGGCTGGGCATCATGGGTGGCGGCGGCGAAGGACTCGACCAACCCCAAGCTGCACGCGCGAAGGGATGCCCGAGAAGTTCTGCCATCATCTTGGAGCCACCATCCATGACCAGCATGCCAGCTATGGCGGACAAGACTGCTCCATGTGAAAGGGAAGGCATGGCAGCAGACCTGCCAGCACTGGTGGCAAAGCCTGCTGAGCTCCTCCGGAGCTGCTACGCTTGAGGCAAAGGAATCCTTGGCAGACTTCTGAACCCCTCCTAAAAGTTAAACTTTTAGCCCCTTTATTGTAGTTATAAGGAAACCCAAAAAGTTAAAGTCCTAAGAGCCAACCAGAAGACAGCCAAGGGAAGTCACAAAAACACTCCAATCGCATCTCATGATATCTCATGGTACATGAAGTTGAAGCAGGCGTGCAAGCTTTACATGGCATGTAGCATCAGGTGCAAACTGTCAGTGTGTCCCGGCCTCAACATGAAGATCCGATTCACCGTGTACTGCGTGCCGATTTTGCCTCGGGAACATGCTGAAACGTCACGAAAACCCCAAGCGTAGACTCTGAGCAGTCATACCGAAAAGTGCCGCAAGCCCAACCAAGCCCTGCAAACCTTCAAATACTCCCATGCAAAGCCCCATAAAGCCCCACGTCAATGCCAGCCAACCTCAGGACCTCCCAGCCCCGCTAGGCTGAGCAGCAGGCTCTTTGAGCATCGTTCGCAGATCATCCTGGCGTTCCTGGAGGGTTTGGGATTTCGGGCTCAGGGGATAGGAGCTCCAGACTCGTAATGGGTCCCCAAACGTCAGAGGTACAACCTGAGGTTGTGCCGTAAGACCTTGCAGCAGCACCCCCCTTAACAAATTACACCGGAAGCCGCAAACACAAGGGCCGCTGATCCCCTCCCCATAAATCCAGCATATATCCAAAACAGTTACGCGAAAAGGGAGCGAACATTTTCCGAGCACCCTGAACCCTGAAGCCTAACCTGACCTAAATCTCACCCTGATGCTCCTGAAACGTTGACCCTGAACAGCCCTACATGCCAGTTCGCCCAAATCCATCCAACGCGCAAAGCGCCTCGCGCAGGCGCTCACGCCGCTGGCGCTGCTGAACCATCCTCCAGGGGAGGTACGTAGGGCGGAGCTAGGGGGGGTTGGGGTCTTGGGTTTGAGGGCTTGACGGTGCTTGCGGCTTCGGGTTGCTTGACCCGTGATTTTGCTTAGGGCCTTAGGGTGTAAGGTTTGCTGGGTAGGGTTTCGAAGACCGCGGCTGCCCCTTAGACCTCTCAGCTCCCAAAACTAGTTTTTATGGTTGAAAAAACCTACCGGATTGGATGGACACTGCGACAGCAACACTTTCCCTGGTCTCCTCCATTGACACGGCATGGTCGCAAATCACGGGTGTTGAAGCAATGTATTGCGTGATTGAAAACTGAAGTTCTCGGCAGAGTCGCGCACGACAAGGCCCCACTTCACTCTAGCCCTGGGTCTGCTCACACGTGTTGTTGCAAAGATGTCGCCAAAACAGCTACGGAAACAGATGCACTCAGCAGAGTTGGAATACACACACACACCAAAATATTCGTCGAAGCACAGCACACTCAACCCCAAACCGAGGGTACGCTCGGCGTAACACCGTCCGTTGGTCATACGGCCCTGCTGTTCACTGCAACTCAACACCGCAAATCAACAAGGAACATATGTAATTTTGACAGCTTCATGTGCTGAAGATCCACGCTGCCTTTTCTAATCCTTGCCCTAAGTGTTCAGTGACGGTGAGCTGATCGCTCCAAATCACCTGCGCCAAGCCGTGACTTGTGTTAAGTCTGGCAAGCAAAATTGAAAAGAAGGTGGCAGGCTAGCACTCCTCCACGATGCCTTCTTTCAACCTACAGCTGGGACATTCATTGAGGGTATCGCTTTTGGGGTTACGTATCGCTTTCCCAATAATACCGCACCGCCAAGTCATGGAGCACCAGGGACTCTTAACCAGCCGATTTTAAGCCACATGCAATGCGTCAGCAAGGAAGTCAACTCAAGGAGCTGACTCGTATCTGCGATTATCGTTTTTGGGGTTATAGGTATCGCTTTCACAGCAAAACTGCAAATGTCCCGCCCAAGGCTACCTGGAGAGGCGCGGGATTTAGCCAGTCGCTCACCTTGAGTCACAGTGCCCGAGCCAGCAGTAAAACAACGGCACGCGCGCGAGCCATTTTGGCTAGAGGAGCAGCAAGCAAGGCTGGCGCATTCATGTTTGTGCTGAGTAGCTGTCGTTTTTTGTAATGTATGTATCCCTTCTCAAGAACAACTGAGCTGTGGCATGAAATAGCAAACCCTTCCACGAAACCCTTCCGCGGTCCTTCCGCAAGTCCTGTTCCTACTCGTCCGCTGTGTATGTTTCCGCGGACGCTTCCGCGAGCTCACTTCGTGCGGATTTGAGAACTTGCCTCCGCGAGTAGGTCTGTAAGGTATAAACTCGAACACGTGTTGGGTGGCCCAAACGAGCTCGACGAAGCACTGCTGAAACTTCGAGCGGTTGCATCGCCCAAACCCACTACCAACACTCAAACCAGAATTGTTTATAGCCTGGCTTCCGCGGAGATCCACTTCCGCGTGCTTAGGTGCACTTTCGCGCCCCGTTTTCCAGAATAATCTCCGTACGCAATTAACTTGCAAGAAAGGCCAAGAACCAACGCTGCTCAATTGGGGAAGCCAAGGGACGAGGCATGCGCAGCCCCTCAGCTGTGCTTTGTACTAATTACAGGAAACAGCAGGGCCCTCAAACGTAGGGCAGGAGCCAAGGTGACCACGGAACAGTAACACGGGGCAGATTGGGGCGGTGTTGCGAATGTACATACCGCACTCCTTAAACCTCAAAACAGAAACTGCGGATCCAACAACCTCAGCAAAGAAAGGTAAAACCTGTTTATGGCAGTTTCATTCTACAGAGACTCTTGGAAAAATCCCCTCCAAACCTAACACCTAAAGACCTAAAGCCCCAGAGACTATTTTGGGGCCGCACTGGCGCGAGGGCTACTACCCCCAGCTTCACGACCCTAAATACCTAACCTCTGTCATCCGAGGCTCGCTGCCGGTGAGCTGGAGCTCTCAAGTGCGCCTAGAGCCACTGCATTGGCATGATGTCCAATCACAGTAGTACTTATACAACTGACCATTAAAACAGCCACCTCAATTCTACACTTTCCTCAGAATTTGCCTGCGAATAAGATGTCCAATAGTCCAGAAGTTCAACCCACGTTGTTGTTGTTGTTGCTGTTGTTGTTGTTGTGGAATGTCAGTGAATGTGCAATAGGCATATCCAAGCCGCGCCAATCAGTCATCTGCAGCCCCACGGGCGGGCACCAGTCAGGCTAGCACAAACAAGAAGTCCATCCACGTGCACAAGCGGAGTAGCTTAGCAAGCCGAGGATCCAAAGTGATCAAGAGTCCACATGCTGATCAAGCAGTGAGTGCAATGCAAAAAATGTTGTTGTTGTTGTTGCTGTTGCTGCTGCTGCTGCTGTTGGTTCGACCTGTCGCCCTGCTAAGGCAGTGACTAAAACTCCACTGCTTCCAAGCGCCAGTTCTTGCAGCTGTCTTGGCCTCTTCTGGTAGGGCCTCTTTTGCGCCCTCGCACGCCCGACCTAATGGGATTGTGACGATTTAAGGCCCGGCCCTAACCATTCCTTGTTCTTATTGAAGCCCTCACAGGGTGAAAGTAATTGGTGTTCTTGAAACCTGCCCCAAACCCCGAAACTCAAAGCCTGAACTCTACACCCTGTCCAGTCCTCCAGGGCGAGCGAGGCCAGCTCCCTACTGCAGAGCAGGCAGTAGTAGGGCGCAGCCTGCTGTCAGTTCTTACTAGGCTTTGACTTCGGGGATCTGGACACAAGGAAGTGGGGCGTCGGGGTGGAGGGCGCCAGCCCAAACCCCGTCTTCAGACGTCCCAGGGATCCTGATTGCAAAGACAACAAAATGGAGCAAGCTCCACACCCGTGCCCTAAATCATCGGCTTTTCGGGCACCCGAAAGCTGCAAGGGATATATCCCACCTACAATGGAGGCCGAGGGCCTGCAATCATTGAGAGGCCCTCCTCTTAATCCTATAAACTCTTGAGTCTTGCCTCCTAAGCCCTGTTGGACAGCAAATTCCTCTTCCCTAGCAGCCGTCGGGCGGCCGTGCATCAGAGTGTTTCTGCTTTCCCTTCTCTGGCAGTCATGTTTCATCGTCAGTGTGCGTCTGTCGGTCGTCGTGTACTGCTTTGTTGGTCGGCCTCCTCGTCGTTGCCTTGTGTGCGTTTCTGTCAGACTCCATGATGAGCCTAAAAGTTTAGCAGCTTTGTTTTGATTCATGTGGGCACGCTGATTTTTCACAACAGGATTTTGGGGATCAGGACCAAGTTGATAACACGCTGCGTCGCGGGATTGTCTGCGAAACTTTCACGAATCGAGTTCGAGCGCGGAGGCGATAAAGCACCCGCTATAGGCGGAACTTGTTTGGCGCGTTTGCAGCTGGGGTCTCGGCCAACTTCGTTCAAAAACAGCGTGATGGACGAACGAAGTGACGAATCATCAGCGAGTGCTTCTTTTATCGGGAATCCAACGATCTGCTGCTGGCCTCGCCTTGTGCTCCGCACATGCTAACACTGCACTGCGCTACCCTGATCAGGCTTGCGACTTCTGCGTTTAGGCCTCAGGTCGGGTCTGCGGTTTACATTTCCATCTACGGCGGCTCTATTGCTCTCAGGGCGAGATTTTGGGGGCTAAAGGTTTTTTGTCTGCTTTTGATTCTGGGGGGGGCAGGGCTGAAGGGGCCGAGAGCGAGGGGAGTTGGAAGGGGAACTGTAACTGCAGTCGCTGGACCTTAGTCTAACCTCAAAGCTGGTTTTAAAGCTCCGTGTAACAACAATAGGAGAAACACGCCCGGCCCTAATGTCTGAGCATGGCTGGCTAACCTCCAGGTGAAGCCATTTGGCTTCAAACGTCTTCCCAATAAGCTCACCGCCATCCCCCAGTAAAGCCTCAACCCTAAACTCCAGAGTCGGGCCACTGGCCTGCGGCTCTGTGCTGAGCCTGCCAGCTGGAGACTTTCCAAGGGATTGAAGTTGGACTTAAGTTTGAGCTCACAACATGTCGCAGGGCACCTGCTTTGCGCTTCCCGACTTGCACAAAATGCTCAACATTCCGACCTCGAACCCTCAAACTCCCAAAGTCTTTGACCTCCAAGGAATCAATGAATCTGTTCAACTACGCAGCCTCCTGGGTCTCCCACAACACGGCACCACCAACATCTTCATCCTGGGGCAAAACAAGCTTCACCAACAGCAAAAGCTAACAAACTGCACTTGTGCAACACGCCGCGACGCACATCATCGAGATGGCCTCAAGAATGGCGAAAGGCAGCAGAACCAGAGCCTGCCAGATCTTGAGATATTCGAGCTATGTTCACACAAGGTCGTGCCCAAGCGGAGTAACCTTCAACTTATAAATCCTAATTCACCAAGTAGGTGTCCCTGCCGAGTCCTAAGTGCAGCCCAGTCACTGGTGCAACAACGTGAGGTGCTGGATCGCCACGCGAAGTTCTTCGACTGAAGCTTGGATATTGGCCAGTGACCTTGTGATTGCGGACTTCATTTCCTTACCCAAAACCGCAAAGTTTACAAGCGCATCAGAACAGATTCAGAAGCCATGAACCCGAAACTGCCCCAAGCCTAACTTTGAACTCTAGCACCCCAAAACCTCAACCCTCGAGACCCAAAGCCTGAAATCCTTGAACAGACAACCATGCTTGTAGTCGGGTTGGGACACCTCCGCGTCAGATCCGCTGTCAAGCCGGAAAACAGCCTCACCGAGGCTGTTGTTTCTAGGCTTCCAGGCTTGAAGGGTTGAAGGGCTTCAGGGAACCGTTTAAGGCTTACGTAAGGGTTCGCGACTTCTGTGTCTAGGCCTGCAAGCTGGACACTTTCTCAGTGAGGTCCGCGATCGCGCAGGCGGTGGCTGCGCTGCTGGCGGACCTCTTGCACCCTCCTCGGTGTGCGGCGTCTGCCGCGCTCTCCCGCAGTAGATGCGCCATGGTAAGATGAGCAGCGCAACAAACCCTTTGTTTAACTTCACAAGGAGGGTGTAGGGGCTAGACGGGCCAACAAAAGCATGGAAGCATGTACTGCGTAAAAGCATGGGGAGGTGGGGGCGGTTGCCGGAGTAGATCAAGGCTAATGTTTATATGCGCTGTCTCATGTCACATGAAATGAGCTCAGGAAGAAATGTTGCCGTGGTTGCCTTCTAGTCGACCCTACCACAGTCCAAGATCGAACCTCAGGATGTTTCCGGGCAGGGTTAGCTGTGGTTAGCTTACTTTGTGCTTCCAGGCATCCGTCTTCGGTTCTGCCACGCGAACCCACAAGTCGAGCCAGTCAGCGTTTGTTAGGGGGACCCCGCTCTCCGAAAAGGAGTCATGCAGCACCAGGCATTCATTAGAAGTGCTGCGCTTTTACCCTGGCTGTTTGAAATGTGCTCTCCAGCCCTTCTCCCTGAGGCTCACAGCTACTTGTTCCTTGACCCCGAACACACCGCTACTTTGCACCCTGAACCTCTATGGGACAGTCAGGACCCACAGCTGAATTCTCAACTTCTCTTGCGAATCCAACACCAAGAACTGCTGACGCTGAGGCTTGGTAAGAGCGCACAAACACTTTTAAGATTGCATCTGCAGCTCGCCTCGAGCGCTCGTCTCAACGATGCTGCACTCGGCGACGTCGGAGGGCTGGAGCTCGAACATGGTCTTCGGGCCCACGCCTAGGCCACGGCAGTTGATGCGCTCCGCGTGTTCAGGCTGGTCGAAGCAAATGGGGAGAATCACTGTTGGCACACCAGGCCTCAGCGAGGCGTTGGGGGTGCCTGCGCCACCGTGGTGGACGATGGCGCAGCAGCGTGGGAAGAGCACTCCATGTGGCGCGTACTTCATGAACAGAGCCCTGTTCTCGCAGCAAGCTCGCAGCGCCTGCGCATCCGGCTCCCCCTCCACCAGATCCAATGACATGTCTGACCACGCTGCGCAGAAGATCCCACGAAGACCGGTGCGCTGGAGAGCTCGCAAGCACAGAAGGGTCATGAACTTGGAATCACGGGCGATCATCGAGCCGAACCCAAAGTAAACTGGGCGGGAGCATCATTCTCATGTAGCCAAAGCATCTGCAGGTCCTGAACCAATTCTTGCCAGCAGTCGGGCTCACGCCGCAGGCATCTGAACAGCAGGGACGCCCACTGCTGCCGCTGAAGCTTGCTAAGTGACAGCACAACATTTTTTAGATGACACGTGCAGGGCACCAACTTCTCTAAGCTGCTGTCGCTGCTGGGTTCCGAAAGCAGATCTTCCATCAGGCCCAGCATGTCTTCTGCGATCAGCTGCTGCACAACAGGGAGGCTCGCACCTCCACACGAGTACCACTGGAGAGCCCGGTGTGCAGCCCTGCATACCGTTGAATCGTCGGCACGGCAGTGCCAAAGCAAGTCTCGAACGTTCTTCCGAAGGATGCAGCGGACGTCAGCTTCAGCAAAGTGGGTTGTGCTGGCACCTGCCAGCACCATGCACCACAAACGACCTGGGATTGAAAAAACGGTCTCAGCACAGCCCCTCCCCACACCCCTTCCCCCCGCGCACCTGCAAACCCAACACTCGCATCATGAGCTTTAGGGGTTGGGGGGGAGGGAGGTGCAACGCAGTTGCATGATGGGAAGGGCTTCATGTGCTTTGAAGCAAGCTTGCAGGGCTTGAAATCGGCAATTCATTTGCCGCGAAACAAGTTTGCACGGCTTAGCTTATGCGGCCTAAAAACGCGAGAGGGCTTAGATTCTGCTCCCCCATTTCCAAACATGATGGGTTCTGGAAGGAATCAGAAGTGTGCTTTTGAAGCAAGCTTGTAGGCCTTCGAAGCAAGTTTGCACGGCTTGAAGGAAGACAACGTGGGGTGGCGCAACATTTGCAAACACAATGCTCCCCCTCATTCGCAAACACGATGCTGATGGGCTTCGAGGCAAGCTTGCACGGCTAACAAGAAACGCGGGGAACAATGCTGGCATGATCGGTTTGGAAGGGGTTCATTTGCTCTGAAGCAAGCTTGCGCGGCTCAAACACAAGGGGGGTTTTGGGCAAACACAATGCTCGCATGATGGGTTTGGAAGGGGTTCTTCAAATTCTTTGGAAGCAAGCTTGTGCGACTTTAAAAAATGTGTTTTCGAGGCAAGCTTGCAAGCTTGCTTAAACAAACGGGGTGCATTTGCAACACAAGCGCAAAAAATATGAGCACACACCTGACGCGCCGCACGCGGCAAGCCTGAAAGACGCAACACGGAAAGATGGACATCCTGGAAGCCGATGAATAAACAGATCAAGAGGCAACCGAAGAACTTCTGCAGCTCGACATCGCCTCCACGGGCCGTGGTGATGCCGAAGCCGGGGTTGTCAGCAATATTCGCCATGCTAGCATTGACAACATCAGTAACTGCTTCGGACCTGTGGAGCACAGATCACGGCCGTTTGCAGTGCATGGCTCGCACCCTGAGGGCATGCCCCGATTCTCTCGCGCCTGTCCAGCCGGCCCATCTCGGCCACGTGATCTAGCAAGGCCTAGCCACGCTCGTATCGGCTGGACGAGTTACTGGGGTCTAGTGGAACTGATATGTGACATATGTGGAACCAATTTTGAAGTTAAGTTCCATATGCCTTGGGGCTCCTGGTCTGCTGGGAGATCACACGCCAGCGCAACAAATCATCCACCTGCAGCAGCGCATAGAAGTGCACATAGAAGTGCACTATCGCCGGGACTTCTAAAATCCAAATCGACAGGTGCAGCCACTCGTTACTCTTTGCGAAGACAAGGCGCAGCAAGGTATGGAAACAGATCTGGCCTCCGGCTGGTGCGACGCGTCTCAATTGTTACATAGTGCTACATACGGTTTACACGTCTTGTCCAGACTCTGTGGGCGCAATTCTATGCAAGAGGATCCCATGCAGTCCGAGGTGCAACAGGAGCTTGTAGGGATCCCATTCCACGGCGCCGCCCTGGGAACGAACTGGAGAAAGGAATGCCAGCTGCCGGGATTGAGGCTGGAACTTTGTACCTTGTGATCTCTGAGCTGGCCTCCCAAGAAACCCCAAAAAAATCGAAGCAACGACCGCGCTTTATCGTTGATGTCCCAGCCGCGCATGGGCGTTCGGAACAAGCCCTCGCGCAGGTCTCCGGCCAAGACGACGGGTCCTGGGGAAGCGCATTGAAGAGCATACAACAAAAATGGCAAAGCATGGCGCCGCCAAGCTGGGCCAAGCTGACAAGTTGGCCCGGGAGCCTGCGCTGCAACCTGCATCCCATCCAAGACCGCTGGAGAGGTAGTGCCACATGTCCTGAAAGGGATTCGAGCAGATTTACAGGCATGAGGCTCCTTCCGCACCCAAAACAACCCTTTGCAGCAACCTCAGCACGCTGCTCACACAACCACTCACAAGCAGGCAGGGTCACTCAGGCAATGGCTCGTGAGGCTCGTGCTTCTGCATCTCCAGCGGCTGCTCAAGGTCAGGCGGCTGGTTTCGCATGAGCTCCAACTCGGACTTCAACTGCCCGGTTTGGGCTTCGAGAGCGCTTGACCTGGGACTTGCTGCGGTTTGACGGAACCGCCCACATGGGAGCAGTCCTGCTTAAGCATCGCTTTGGCGCTGCTCTGGTCTGGACCACAACAAGTGCCGCAGGGTTCAGCTTCTAAACTCAAGCCAGGCAGCCAATACTGGCACGATGCCCAATGTGCTGATGTCTGCCAAACAAGGAAGCCAAGAAAAGCCAAGAAGAGGAAGGCCTCCGATTCACTCGCCGCCCGGCTTCCAGTACTGAGCAGCATTAGACATACACAGGTGTTGACCTCGGAGAAAAAACACAGGGCGTGACATACCCGGGTGTTGACCTCGGAGAAAAAGCACAGGGCGTGACATACACGGGTGTTGACCTCGGAGAAAAAACACAGGGCGTGACATACACGGGTGTTGATCTCCGAAAAAAAACACAGGGCGTGACATACACGGGTGTTGACCTCCGAGGAAAAAAACAGGGCGTGACATACACGGGTGTTGACGTCGGAGAGAAACACAGGTCGTGCCATACACAGGTGCTGACCTCAGAAAAAAGCACAAGGCGTGACATACACGAGTGTTGGCCTCGGAAAAAAAACACAGGTCGTGACATACACGGGTGTTGACCTCGGAGAAAAAACACAGGGCGTGACATACACGGACGTTAACCTCGGAGAAAAGCACAGGGCGTGACATACACGGGTGTTGACCTCGGAGAAAAAACACAGGGCGTGATATACACGGGTGTTGACCTCGGAGAAAAGGACAAGGCGTGGCATACACGGGTGTTGCCTTCGAAGACAAACCACAGGGCATGATATACACGGGTGTTGACCTCGGAGAAAAAACACAGGGCGTGACATACACGGGTGTTGACCACGGAGAAAAGCACAGGGCGTGACATACAGGGGTGTTGACCTCGGAGGAAAAGTGACATACAGCGTGTTGACCTCGGAGCAAAGCACAGGGCGTGACAGACACGGGTGTTGAATTCGGGCGTGACATACACGGGTGTTGACTTCGGAGACAAACCACAGGGCGTGATATACACGGGTGTTGACCACGGAGAAAATTCGCAGGGCATGACATACACAGGTGTTGACTTCGGAGAAGAGCACAGGGCGTGACATACACGGGTGTTGACTCTTCGGAGAAAAACACAGGGCGTGACAGACACAGGTGTTGACCTCGGAGCAAAACACAGGGCGTGATATACACGGGTGCTGACCTCGGAGGAAAACACAGGGCGTGACGTACACGGGTGTTGACCTCGGAGAAAAGACACAGGGAGTGACATACACGGGTGTTGACCTCGGAGAAAAACCACAGTGCGTGATATACACGGGCGTTGACTTCGGAGAAAAAAACACAGGGCGTGACATTCGAAAGCACAGGGCGTGACATACACGGGTGTTGAGCTCGGAGCCAAAACACAGGGCGTGACAGACACGAGTGTTGACCTCGGAGGAAAACTCCGGGCGTGACATAGACGGGTGTTGACCCGCGACATACACGGGATTACACGGGTGTTGACTAGGATCTTTTTGCAAGGACACCATAAGCTTTCGTGCTAGGTGTTGAGTGTGTAAGGACTTCTTCGGCCCCGCAGAGTGCGGTGCGCCTCCTCCAAATTGCCGTCGTTGGCTGGACTTCCTGAGCTCTGCCCTAGGCTCTGCCTCAGCTGCCAGAAGAAGCCAGGTGGTTTGGGGTAGTGTAGGGTTTGGGGGCAGAGCCCAAGGCCTACATGGGGGGCTGTTCCAAGACATCATTGGCCCCTTTCTTCTCTGGAACTATATGGAGCACACTCCAGGTTCTCAATTCCTATTTCTAAGGGTGGCATGAAAACAAGACGTGCGGAGGCACGTATCAGCCATCATGCATGAAACAGCACTAGAACCCCAGAAAGAAGCATGAGGAGCCTACAAACCCCAGGCCCTGGACAGGCACGTTGCAATCAGGACAGAGTTGATGGTGGCTGCGGCTCTGCTGGAACCCCAAAGCCCAAAGCGTTGCACACATGCACGTTCTCCCCTGCTCCCCGTCGCGCTGACTTGCAAGATAAATTGGGTGCAGAGGGTCAACAGGAGAAAAGACAAGAAGAGCAAGAAGAAGAAGCAGCAACATCTTGCAACACAAGTGTCATCCCCAACATCCCGACGCAATGCCATGACTTCAGCATCCCGGCAGCCCACGCGTCGCCGATGCTCCCGCTATGCACTCAGCAGGATTTTGAGAGAGAGAACTTCTGGGCTGGAGAGCATGTTGCTGCTGAGAAACTCGACGGGCTCGTGATGCTCGTGGCAACCATGCGCACGCCCCAGCTCCGTCTGGGCTTTCGGAACCTTAGCTTGACATTCATGGCAGCAGATCAGGGATGCCCCGAGAGGCAGCAGCCTTGTGGGGAGGGGTCAACTTCCCGCACATGAGGGGCACCCGGGCTCCAAATGGCTCCAATCTAAGAATCTGAAGGTGCCTTGACAAAGTTACTGCGACTCAGCACCGGCAAGTTCCGGCAAGTGTGATCAAATGCACAACGCTGCGCTGACGAGCACTTGTAACCAGGCACACATCACGTGAGTCGTATTGAGTCCTAACAACAAAGACTTGTGTCAGCTTGCGCAGTAACTGAGGAACCGGTTCAAAGGCGCTCCAGTCGTCAATGCTCCAGACATCTTGGTCCTACGACTTCAGTGGCTGACAGACTTTATCACCATCCCTAAACACATACTGCCATGGCTCGCAGATACCAGCAGGGCACCTCGACCCACTCCCTCTTCCCGGCTGCACTGATCACTCAAGAACACGGTGCCCCTTCGCTCCTGCTGGTCATCCACGTTCTCCTCATCACCCACATTAAAGAAGTCGCAGTCGAGATTCCGGCGTGCAGGGTCATCAATGCACCTCGTTCGTTCCGCAATAGCAATCTTGCTGCTGCCTGACTCGCTTTGTCAATTTGTGTTTGCATGAGGTTCTCTCAAATAAGCTGAGCAGCGGCCTTGGAGACGGCACATCCCAGACCTTTTGCTTCTTTTTGGTGTTTGGACTTGTGGAACAAGATGTGAGAAAGCGCTTTCTCTTCACCTTGCTCTGCATCTTCGCACCCGCAACTTCATACCTCAGAACACATTGCGAACGATCCTGCCCAATGGGTTATCCCTCCTCGGTTTTCAAGAGAGGCCCGTGGACAGCAAGGCACCCTGAGGAGCGCAGATGTGGCATGGACTAAGTTAAGTGCGATAGAAGATCGTCAACGGGGACGGGGTTGGCACCTCATGATTTATCTACATTCTGTCATCTCATGCCGGAAGGGGGAGGCAAGAAGGGGAGAGAATAAACTTAAAAAACAAACACAACTCCCAAGAACGGCATATGTACAAAAAAAATCTCTCAGCCCACCCACCCCCCACAGACCCATCCCCAGCAATTAAACATCAGCTCTCTTGATGAGAACTCGTGCTGGCAAGAATCTGAACTTGGAGCTTGCATATCTGGCGTTCAAGGCTCGCAATGCGGGCAGCAATCGCACCAGATGATTGCTCTTGTCGTTCGTAGACCTTCTGCAGCAAAGTGTCCAGCCTGGGCCAATCACACAAGTGCTTGCTAGCGCTGCAAACGACAGCGAGGTTCCACGATGGCTGCCACAACGCAGGAAACCATCTCAGACCCGGACGAGGTCAGCGAGGTTATCTGCGGCTGCAAACCTTCAAAACTTTCATCAAAGGACTGCGAGTCACCAGACCTCAGTTCACTTTGGACAGGCAAGGCATCGGCAAGGCATTGGTTGGTGCCGGCTGCAAAAACTCCGGCAGCTACGTAGCGGACATGGAATGGTCGATCTCCCTGTTCTTCAATGCTGTTCAAGAACTTTTAACTGCTTGTTCTTTCCATGTTTTCACACCCGTGAACAATTCAGCCTATGCAGCAAACAAATCTGCCCGGTTTGTCGGTTCTCAAAAGCCCCCAAAGCGAGCTCATGTTCGCAAGTCTCTTCGCTGTCATTATCAGTATACCATGCTTCAGCTCCTCCGGAGCCTGGAAATCCAGCCAGCATCAGCAAGCCATCAGGAGAGAAGTACAGTATTCTCACATAAGAATGACACGGCCAAATTGTATTGTAATCGTCCGAGTAGTCTAATTATGTCTAAGTAGTAGTACAGCCAGTACAGCATTGCACGACGCGCTGTAGCAACGCAGCATTGCACGCCTAAGCCTCACGCGAGGAGGCAGCCATCACATCTTCGGGCACATCCTTCCACTGCAGCGATGCCTTGTACTCTGGTGGGTTTAAGGTTTAGGGTTTGGGGTGGAAACCAAAACCAAAATTCGACCTGCTGTGACCCTGCCATGGACTGCATACTCAACGAAAGCACGCTTCTGTATAGCAGAGCTTAACACGGGCCAGCAGTGACAAGAAGCGACTTGATTTTCAAAAGCCCTTGGCACTCGCAATCTTCTCTCACCAGCGACAAAATGCAGCACAGCGCAAGACACTCTTCAACCAGGCCTCGTCATGCCTCTCACACAAGAACTGCTGCAGAAGTCGCTGAGCTGTGGCATCAGTTGCCAATCCCATGGCGACGATAAACTGATGGGTTAAAGGGTGGGTGGGTGGGTGGGGTGCCTCAACTAAACAAGGGCTCATGCCGATTTATTTCATGGAGGAAACCCAAATCAGGTGTACTTGGGTTAGGTCGTACCGTTCACCTCAAGCGGTGCAAGTCCTGAGTTCACAAGCAAGCTGAGCGTTTCGCGTTGCTGGTGTGTGACACGCTGGGCTTCTACTGGAGTTGGGGAAGATATAGCTGCAGTGTATAAGTCCCTTTGAAAATTCAGTAGTTGCATGTCAAGTTCTAAAAGTGTACTGTGATGTCAATGTGATGGGTTAACTGTATGAACATGTATGATCTTCAATGCTCGAGGCCAATCGTTTTAGGGCTTGGTAGAGGTTTAAGATCTTAGGATTTCGGCTCAATGTTCTAAGCCATGCAAGCGAGATAACGGAACTGAATCATTGGGGAACACCTGCACAGGCCTGAGTGGCCAAAAAAAAAGGAGGCCCCTGCTTCCTACTTTTTAGACCGCAACCTTAAGCCCAAAACTTCCCAAAAGAATTTTAAGTTCGACCCCCGTACAGCAACACTGATGTAGTCGAAACAAGAAAGGCTTTGGCCACCCAGCCATGTTAACGATAAAATTAGGGTGACCTTTTTTCGCGCTAGCTCTAAAGGGGCCCAGAACCGAAAAGCGGCAAACCGGTACCACTGGACCACCAAGAGGCACGTCTTAAACAGGCTAGTGGCTGGTACTGTGTGGAGGCCGTAGGTTGATAAGTCTTGGGGGCCTTAGGGCCTTAGGGTCGCACTGAAAGAGCGCAGAACGCATTGATCACACCTTGGCGCAAGAAAGTCACGTCGATGGGTTGCGCTGCCACAATCTCCAGCCTTTAGAAGTTGCTGGGAGCCGGCCAGCCCTGCGCGGCTTGGGACTGAGCGTACCGCGTGTACGAAGGATGCTGCCGGTGTCCAGATTCGCCCAGCATGCACGTTGATCCGCTTACAGTGGCGGTTTTCAAGTGTCACCCTGAACCTCTATAGGACAGTCAGGACCCACAGCTGAAATCACAACTTCTCTTCCGAATCCAACACCAAGAACTGCTGACGCTGAGGCTTGGTAAGAGCGCACAAACACTTTTAAGATCTTTTAAGATTGCATCTGCAGCTCGCCTCGAGCGCTCGTCCCAACCATGCTCCACTCGGCGACGTCGGAGGGCTGGAGCTCGAACATGGTCTTCAGGCCCATGCCTCGGCCACGGCGGCTGACGCGCTCCGCGTTCAGGCTGGTCGAAGCAAACGGGGAAAATCACTGTTGGCACACCAGACCTCACTGAGGCGTTGGTGGACGATGGCGCAGCGTGGGAAGAGCACTCCATGTGGCGCGTACTTCATGAACAGAGCCCTGTTCTCACAGTAAGCTCGCGGCGCCTGCGCATCCGGCTCCCCTTCCACCAGATCCAATGACATGTCTGACCACGCTGCCCAGAACATCCCACGAAGACCGGTGCGCTGGAGAGCTCGCAAGCACGGAAGGGTCATGAACTTGGAATCACGGGCGATCATCGAGCCCCAAAGTAAACTGGGCGGGAGCATCATTCTCACGTAGCCAAAGCATCTGCAGATCCTGAACTAATTCTGGCCAGCAGGCGGGCTCACGGCGCAGGAATCTGAACAGCAGGGACGCCCACTGCTGCAGCCGAAGCTTGCTCGAAGCCTTCGAAGCCGAAGGGCCCAGGGGGGGGGAGGAGAGAGGGGGGGGGGGGGGGGGGGGGGGGGGGGGGGGGGGGGGGGGGGGGGGGGGGGGGGGGGGGGGGGGGGGGGGGGGGGGGGGGGGGGGGGTGAAGGTCTGAAGGCTTCGAAGGTGAGGACGCCTTCGAAGGGTGAGGGCGAAGGCTTCGAAGGCGGGAGGACGAAGGGGCTTGGAAGGCTTCGAAGGTGAGGACGAAGGGGGCTTCGAAGGCTTCGAAGGCGAGGACGAAGGGGGAAGGGCTTCGAAGGCTTCCAAGGTGAGGACGAAGGCTTCGAAGGCTTCGAAGGGTGAGGACAAAGGGGGGGGGGCTTCGAAGGCTTCGAAGGGTGAGGACGAAGGGGGCTTCGAAGGCTTCGAAGGTGAGGACGAAGGGGGCTTCGAAGGCTTGGAAGGTGAGAGACGGGGGCATTCACTTCTCTGAGTTTCGAAGAATGAGATCCAAAAATGAGATCCAAAGAACAAAACAATATTCGGGGGGGTGGAATTTAGAAGAAGAAGTCCCTTCTCTCTCATCTTCAAAAAGAAATTGCATGCCTTCGAAGGACAAGAAATTGAGGGAGTGGAATTTAGAACAATTCTCCACTCTTCTCTTCCACAGGCTTCGAAGGACAACAAGAAACTGAGGGGGGTGGAATTTAGAATAATTCTCTTCTCTTCTCTTCTACAGGCCTTCGAAGGACAAGAAATTGAGGGGGGTGGAATTTAGAATAATTCTTCACTCTTCTCTTCCACAGGCTTCGAAGGACAACAAGAAACTGAGGGCGTGGAATTTAGAATAATTCTCTCCTCTTCCCTTCGATTCTTCTCTCTTTTTTTCGAAGGGGGGGGGGGGGCTACGCGCCCCCCCCACACCCCCGCCCGGAAAGCTTGCCCCGGAGGGGGAGCATGCACCGAAGTCAGCCAAGTCAACGCTGTCGGAAACCTTCAATTCCAACTCTTCCCTGAACTCCAACAAAAAAACCGCCTCTCAGTCCAAGTCTTCCAAGCTGAGGTCCGAAACCCCAAATTGCAGAAGCCATGGTTTCAAAAAGCTTCGAAGGCTTCAAAGGTGAGAGCGAAGAGGCTTCGAAGGCTTCGAAGGCAAGGAACAACGGGGAGAGGCTTCTTCGAAGGTGAAGACGAAGGGGCTTCGAAGGCTTCGAAGGCGAGGACGAAGGGGGGCTTCGAAGGCTTCGAAGGGTAAGGACGAAGGGGGCTTCGAAGGCTTCGAAGGTGAGGACGAATTTAAGGGGGCTTCGAAGGCTTTGAAGGCGAGGACGAAGGGGGAAGGGGCTTCGAAGGCTTCGAAGGTGAGGACGAAGGGGCTTCGTCCTCGCTTCGAAGCCTTTGAAGCCTTCGAAGGCCCCTTCGTTCTCATGAGCCGAAGGGGGGCTTCAGACCTTCACCCCCCTTCAACCCTTCGCCTTCGAAGGCTTCGAAGGCTTCGAAGGCTTCGAAGGGGAGGATGAAGCCCCTTCATCAACTGAAGCCCCCCCTTCGTGAAGGTCCTCGGATCCTGCCTGCTAAGTGACAGCACAACACTTTTAAGATGACCCGGCAGGCATCGAGATTGTTGACCGGCATTGGCCATGATGCATCCATGATGCATCTTTCACAGGGACCACGTGCGTGAAGAGTGGGCGTACAGCTGCGCAGCTGAATCGTCAAATTCGGAGACAGACTTGCTGGACTGCAGCCGGATCTCCGGAACGTTCGCAGAGACTTTCATGCCCCTCGATCTTCCCGCGACGGTGATGGCGCGCTACATCTGATGTTCGAGAAACTGCTTCCCATAGAGTGCCATCACACCGCATCGTCCAGAGCTGGGGCAAGCACCAGCCTTGGCTGGGTAGAGAAGGCTGGCAGCATTGTGGTCTCAACAATCTCCACCCTTGCGCATGCCCCGAAAGGATCGTTAACGAGCTGCTGGAAGCTGGAAAAACTCGATACAGTCAGGGCAATGGAGTTGCTCACGATACCCATTGAAGCATGCCAAAGCTCCTGCGCTGCTCGAATCCCCGCCTGCACATCCATAGCAGCGATCAGCTCTGAGATGTCTTTACAGTACAAGCCTCTTCGAGCCCGGTATGCCGAAAGAAGGCATGCACGGATCTTCTGGTACAGCGTTGTGTCCATCTCAGCAAACAGCTTCAATGCCTGCAATGCACTGCTCCGACAATCTTCACTGCTGTCGGCCCCACATGCTTCTGCAAGCGCTTGTGCACAGGCAATGTTGAACCTCCCCAGCAATGCAGTCGTGCACCTGCTAAAAGCCCGACAGATTTGGACGCGGACTTCGTCATCCGCATGTCGCAACCAGTACAACATGTCCTTGACAAAGAAATGCCGAATGCCTTTACTTTTTGCTGTGTGAAAACAGTGTCCAGCCCAAGCTGCCATTGTCCATTGAGCGTTCTTTGAGATACTCTCTTCAGGGCGCAGGCAGTGTTCGCGGGAGCTCCCGCGCCGCTATCAACAAGGCGTTGGGCCAGCTTCTGTGCCAAGCATTGATGCCCTTGAAGAAACACCACAGTCCTGCAAGCATCTTCTCACACTACAGTAACAGTACATGGCTAAGCTGGGCGAACGAATGAGCCATGGTCAAAACTCCTTGCATGAAGCCTGGTAGCCCTATCATGGTGTACACTCCTTCCATTCTGACACAGGCAGCCGTTTCTGGCCCCCAACTGCGCCTAAGACACTGCGGAGCCGGCCCGGTCCCAAGTCCGGGGCACGCATGGCCCTTGCCTTGACCCTTTTCCTGTGCATTAAGCATGCGTGCGGTGTGAGGGTTCCTGGGAGTGCCACGCTCCTGGGAGACCCCGATAATACTCTCCTTCAGCATGACAAACGTGAGGGGAAGCAAGTGGAAGGCGCCCAGCAGGGAGTAGGAACTAGGGCCTCCTATAAACCCTGGACCAATGCACAAAGTAGGCGAAGAGGGGGCACGCAGCCCCGTTTCAGAGTACTCTCGCTCAATGTTGGAGGCCTCAGCGCCTTCATGTGGGCCGATCTCAAGCCATTCCTCAGCAGTCATGCATCAGTATACGACGCGATACTGCTGCAAGAGACACATCGCACATCGAGTGCCGAATTCTCTACTGCAGGATGGTGGGCCGTTGGCTCGGCCACCAAAAACAAGGCAGACGGAGTGCTCACGCTGATTAACCCGCGTTTTCCATGTCAAACCATCAAGCATGAAGAGGTGATACCTGGCCGTGTTTTGCGAGTGCAAATCACAACCAAATCAGGCACGGTTGAAACTTTCAATACCTATCAGCATCCCTGGTCTCAGGCTGACTGCGCCGAGCACAACCTCACTCGGAGGCACGAGCTCCTAGAGAAGCTGTCCCGCTCAGCGCTCAACATTGCCAGACGCAGCACAGTCATCGTTGCGGGAGATTTTAATGCTGAGGTCCAGTATTCTCACGGACACACTGGCACGGCACGAGCAAACTCAGAACGACATGTCGGAGTCAAGGCTGCCGACCCAACGGCCCTTACTAGATTTCTTGAAAACTGTCAGCTCATTGCCCTCAAGACCTTTCAATGTAAGATTCCACACACTTACTTCGGGCAGCAGGGGAAGAGTCAGATTGACTTCAACCTCACCAGAGCAATCTCGGCCGATTCCCACTCCAAACACACCAAAATCTTTGAGCCACACACATTGGAGGATGGAAAGAGCTTGGCCATAGAGCCCTTGACACCAGCGTTCGCATTGCGCAGCACTACCAGTCACTACCACCTTCAGTTGCCTAGAGTGCAGCCGCTCGGCTACGACAAAAAAGAACTCGACAAAGCCGTCAGACACAAAGAACCCAGCACCCTCGCACTCCTTAGTCGCGTTCAGGAACTCTGCAATCAGCAGAACCACACGAGGCTTCACTCGGATACCCTCAATGCAATTGTTTTGCAGGCTGCAGGCGACATCTATCCACCTGAACGGAGGATAGCACCTAAACCAGACGCAGAGTTTCCCAAACTCTGGGAGTTGAGGCGTAAGCTCAGGAACGCTAAACTCTGCACCATGCTTGGTATCTTCAAATTCTGGAAACAGTGGACCCAATACCAAAAACGCGTTAAAGAGGCGAGAGTCGCTTGCATTGCACGAAAACGCAAATACACCTTTTTTTTTTGGACTGACGCCTCTTTACTACATCAGTAGCGCAGTAGGCCGGTCTTGTTGGGCTCGACATAACAGGTGAAACAAAGTCAGCGCACTTAAACCACCAAACACACCACGCAACCACCCAAGAACCAACGAAACAGAAGAAACAAAGCAAGCAAAGGCGCAGACCTACTAGGTAACCCCACGCACTCAGTACTCGAAGTCGTCGTTGAAGTTCCGGTGCAATCATATAGCACAGAGCATGCGGGGAATCGCAAAATGCGACACTGCCAGATTCTCAAAACCACCATCATGTAGCAACTGGTGCGACATCATTCGAATCGAACCGAGGTCATCACTCGAGTCAGGATCCCTACCCGTCGTTAAGGACAGATAACGGACCCAGAGTGGCAAAGGGATGTTGCAGGTCAGACTTCCCAAGGGAGAGGAAAGACGTGCGTATGCCCCATGGTGGTCAGCCAGTGGGGACTTAACAGCGAACTATCAAAGCAAGACCGGCCCAGGGCACGGTGGTCAGCTAGTGGAGCAGCCCCAAGCAAAGGGCCTCCGCTCACCCTGGCTTGCAGCTGCGCCCATCCGGAAAGATGTCCACGCACGAGCAAAGTCTTATTAGACGGCCAGAGGGAGGCCAAGCCTTGACTACGTGAGTGACTATAGCGACCGATTCCACCGTGAGCGTCATCAGCACGTTGCCAAACCTTAAAAGCACAGAGTTTAAAGTGGCGACCGAAGACTCTCTGTCAAGACATTGCACACAAGGCCACACAGCTTTTGCGTTGGCCTGCGCATCAGTTTTCCCTCCAAACCCTAACCCCATGAGATACGTCGGTAAGGAGATGGAAGGGCTCACATCACATTTGCGCGCGGTCAGCCACTGGGAACTCACAAGTAAGACTGCAGACCAGCTTAGGGCTTCCCATGGTGGTCAGAAAGGCAGCTGCAAGCCGCAGCCAAGAGCAGCAGGCTTCTTGGAGGCTTCCAGAACGGAATCCAGGTTCTTCATTGATGCGGAAGACACAGATTCCGCGCCGGAAGAGACACTGTACTCCGGCAAGGTTTGGACCTTGTTCACACCCGCGTTGTTGCCACGGGGCAAGACAAGTGGGCTTTTCAAGGGCAGCACACGTTGGAGAAACACAGCCATCCGAGCAGTAGTGTCAGGCCATTCCAGGTTAAAGACGGACCAAAAGTACTTAATGTTCTAATTGGCCACCAAGGCTGCTAGAGCTTTTTTTTTTTTGGACTGGTGCCTCTTTACTACATCAGTAGCACAGTAGGCCGGTCTTGTTGGGCTCGACGTAAAGGGTGAAACAGAGTCAGCGCACACAACCCGCCAGACACAACACGAAACCACCAAGCAAACAGACACCGAAGAAACAAAGCAAGCAATCGCGCTAAACACCTAGAAACCCCACGGACTCAGTACGAGGTCGTCAATGAAGTCCTGGTTCACAAAGAAGCACAGAGCTTGTGGGGGATTCGCAAAATGCGACGTTGCCAGATTCTCAAAATCACCATCATGTAGCCACTGGTGCGACAGCGGTTATTCAAACCGAGGTCATCAGACGAGGTTCGGATCACTTAATGTTGTCAAGGAAAGACAACCGACACTCAATGGCGAAAGGATGTTGCAAGTCAGACTCCCTAGGGGGGATGAAAGATGTGCATATGCCCCATGGTGGTCAGCCAGTGGGGACTTAACAGCAAGAACAATCAAGGCAAGACCGGCCCAGGGCACTCCATGGTGGTCAGCCAGTGGAGTAGCTCCGAGCACAGGGTTCACCAGTCAACCTGGCGTATAAGTGCCCACCCTCAGAGGTGCCCGCGCACGGCCAGAGGGGGGGCGAGAGTAGCAGCAGCTACCGATTCCACGGGGAGAGTCCACAGCGAGTCACCAAACCCTTAACGCCACAGGGTTTATAATGACAACGAGGGACCTCCCAGTCCAGGCATCTTCACACAAGGCTACGCCACCTTGGCGCTGGCCTGCGCATCGGCACGCATCAGGTCCCTCCAAACCCAAACCCGCGAGGTACGTCGGTAAGGAGATGGGAGGGCTCACATCACATTGGTGCCGAAGTGCAAGGATCTCCATGATATTGCTACTTTGATCCAATCAGAGCCTTCAGGTAACATCCACGCGGGCGGGGAGCCCACTTGCCCTGCCGCATGCCAAGCTCAGACGAGGGTGACCCTCAAGAGTCTCAAGAGGGCCAGGTTGTTCTACAAGTGAGGAGTGGCTCCCTGCCAAGTCAGCGGATGCATAATCGCCACGTAGAAGTGTCCACAGCCAGCGCGCCGAACTGCTAGGTCACCCTGTGCACTCAGTACTTGAAATCGTCGAAGAGGCCGGGAGCACACAAGTGGCACCGAGCGCGCAGGTGCGTCGCAAAATGCGACATTGCCAGATTCACAAAACCACCATCATGCAGCCACCGATGCGAATACATTCAGCACCAGCCAAGGCCGTTCACGAGAAGGTTCACAGGGGATGGAGGTAACTGCCGCACGCAGGGCCGAAGGATCAGGGTCCTTGGGTGCCATGACAGTACATCTCAAACCAGAAGCTGTTGAGTCGCTGCTTGGTTGGATGTTTAGCTCGCATGAGCTTCTTAATGGCAGCCTAATGAGCAGTGGCTGCGTCATACCACTCATTTTGGGGACGTTGTGGCCCATGCTTGGTGGGTGTGGTGCTGATCCCTTTCCAACGCGCATCGAAGATGACTGGGAGCCGGAAAGGGGCTGAGACATCAACTTCTCGCAAAGCTGCAAGGTCAGTGGTTTCGCAGCTCCGAGAAGCGCCAATCATTCACCTGTGCCTCGGATTCGTCCTCCGCATCCGACATGTCATCCATCGGGCAGGGAGAACCTTCGTTAGTTTCGGAAGAGATGCTGACGACCTCGGCAAGCCGGATGGCGTCAAGGTGGGCAGGGGGGAGGTCCGGCCTAAATTCTTGATAGCGCCCTGCAGCGTGATGCCTAGAAACGTGCTCAGGCTGGGCTGGGCAAGCCTGGCCGTTTCCACGTCTGTGTGCTTAGCAGCTGCGACCCATGCCTGCAAGGCTTCTTGGGAGGCTTGGCCAGTGACTTGTGGCAGTCCACTGTGCGCGTCCATCACATATTGGGCAGTAGGGCACTTGGGACACCGATAAGCGCGGCCAGCCAAGAAGGCCACCATGGCTGCGGGCGGCACATTGATCTGCAGGTCAGTAATTTTATTGTCAGATTCAGGAAAACCAATAACAATGGGCAGCCCTGCCGTTCGCTCCAGGGGACCTTTTTGGTGGGACTCGAATGCGAGCAGAAGTGCACCGAGCCAATAATCTGGGTCAGCGTAGCTGAGCGTTGCAGGAAAACTGGCATTGATGACACTTGGCAAGTCCGACACCGCAGAGAAAAGATCCGCGATGTACTGCGCTGTGGTAAGAAAGCCATACCCCACCAGGGACTCCGAAAGCCTTGCTTTGTCCAGCTGCGGGGACCGGGCAATCCAACATTTCAGCAAGGTCGAAATGCTGCAATGCCCCCGACAATCTAAGACACTGCGTGATGATGGGGTCATAAACCTTTAAATACGCTGCCGCAAACGTTTCAGGCAGATGCAGTAGCGTGTCAGCGATTCCGATCAGCATCTCCGAGTCTTGCAGCTGGTTCGGTATGCCGTTCAAAAACACCTCATAGGCCCTATATGCCCGAAGCTGCTGGCAGTGTGTTGTGAGGTGTTGCGACTTTCCTTGCGAGCTTGGACAGCGGGCACAGGCCTGGCGGGGATGGGCGTCGGGCCATGGGGAGGCATAGGGAGATACGATTTTGGTTCCGTCAGGCCAAGTGAGTCCGTGGGAGACTTAGCGCAAGGGGGCTGTGATGCCTTAACCGTCCTAATCCCATCCGGAAATGTTGCGTGCATGGGCCGTGTCCGGGGGCTGGGTGGACGTCGTACGCCAGGCGGCGGGTCCCTAATGTTGCCGCCACTACGGGGTGGACACGAGGCGGCGCTACCCCCTCCGATCCTGTGAGCAACTTCACTAGAGGGAGTCGTCACACAAGCATCCAGAGCACTAGGACTCACGGCCGGCACAACCGCAGGCTTTTTCGTTGCAGGCTCCTTCGTCAGTGGTCCTCTCTCCCGCGTTGGGGTGACGCAGGGTGTTCGGGAAACGTCCCGTTTAGCTGGCGGAGGTGGGCTGACAGCTGCCGCAATGGAGCCCCCCGCGGCCCGAGGCTTGAGCCATGGTGTACCCCACCGTTCACCATGGCGCGCGTTGGTGGTAGCCTCGCTTTGGGCTGGTGACTGCTGCGGCGTAAGAACCTCGACTGCAGTAGCAGCTACCACGTCGGGACTGTGACTACCCGCGGGCACAGGGCTGTTTCCCGGAGAGTCCACATCAATCGCAGTTTCGGAGGCAGCCTTACCCGTACGAACAGGTAGGAGGTGAAGACCGCGGGGGGCTCGCATTACGCCGGCCTTGTGTTCGAAAGCCGGGTCAGCGCGTTGAGCAGATCCCCGCTTGGGCGGCATCCTAATGCTGGTATCCCCTAGCAAGCAGGTGAGGTACTGGGCGACCCCATCTCCTTCCCTCACCGGCTGATACCGGCTGGAAGGGGACACAATACACAGCATTGGGCAGGGGCTCTAGGACGAAGCCGCGCGTTTGCAGACTAGCAATGGTGCCCGAGTAGGAGTTGGAGGTGAAAGAGGGACTCCCCCATCCTTCTTGCTTAAGTGTGCGGTAAAAAACTTCCCGCTTATCTCCCCAGGTGGCCTTCAAGGCCCACGCTTGATGCAGGGGTGGTGTTTCAAAGAGGTCCAGCCCAACTTTGCGTTCCGCAGGCAGCACGATGCTGGCTACTGTCCGTTCTCGGAAGGCTTGCTTGTGTAATGCCTTTGCAACGCCAGGGCCATCCATGCTCCACAAGCTGGCTTGTGTGCGCACATATTCCGCGCATTCAATCAGGCCTCCGGTTGCGCAGGCCGCCATTTGGAAGCATGCACCTATACCATCAGAGTAGTGCGGTGCCACGAAAACCAAAGCCCCAAGTCCTCTCGTGAAGGAGGAGGTGGCTCGGGCAAACCCTGCCTCGCTACTAAACAGGAATCCAGAAGCCCGACAAGTCACAAAGACACCTATCCCAAATGTGGGGCCAGTGGAGCAAGCCGTGGTGATAGCGCCGAAGAAGCGTTTAAGGGACCCTATGCGATTCATGAGGAAGGTCCGAAACGTCACAAGGCTCCAAGTGTTGGGCGCGCCAGTCAGCGGGAAATCTTCCGCGGTTTGGCAGGCTTCAAGAAGGCTCATATCGTCATCGCCCAGTGGGTCTGCGGGGAGACTCAACTGCAGCATAAACTTCATTTGAGTAACAATCCTGGCATACTGAGAGACCATCCCGATAGGGGAGTCATGATAGACCTGGTGCCCAAAAGTGAGCACAATGTCCGCCAGGACCATGCTGAGGTCGTAGCTTCTGCCTATTTTGGTTTGGGTCTCATCCTGATCTTGCACCCGTACCCATCGACACGTTTCCATCCACCTGCCTGCAAGGCTACGCAGTGGCCGCCCGAGCAGGTGCTGCATCGTGGGCCCTGGTGGCATAAGTAGCCGAGGGACCCCGCCTATCAGCTCAAAGCGGCACGCCTCCGAGTACCGACATGCGTATAGAATGGCAGCAATCTCAGGAGGGAGGCGCATGGATGAACAGAGCGAGAGGTTGATAGCCGGTCCGACAATGGCCTTCAGCCCGGCGGCCTGCATGACTGTCTCGGCTTGCTTCGGTTTTACGATGCTCATACAGAGAATCGATTCCAGCATCGAGACCGCTGAGAACAACACTTCAGACGCTCCAGAGGAACGGTGGGGCTTGCCCCAAGAGGGCATCTCGCCTTGTCCCTTTTTCCACGGGCCGGAACTTTGGGCCGTTTGCCGCAAAAGGGCCGCAGGCAAGGTGGCTGGCGTGTGGAGGTCGGCAGGGACCGCATTGAGACCACAAATCTTTTGCTCCAACAACTCCGTGACGAAGTGGTAATTGGGCCGCGATCCTCCAGCGGGCTGTCTGTGGTCGCCAATCATGACATCGAGTGCATGCTTGATGTGCGCCAGGATGGTGTTGGAACCCGGTGTGCCCAATTGCTGGGCTTCATCTCGGAGGAGCAACTCAACATCCTTTAGACGGTTAATGAGCTGCGAGTAGGGAAAGCTAAGCCTTGCCACAATCGTACCATGCGTCGTGGCTACAAGTAGCCCCCGGTACAAATCGTGCACATCAAAAGGGAGCTTATGTGTGTCCTTCTCCTTGTTACCCGGTATGCGAACGATGCGGCTGCGAACAAATTCATTGCTGGCAGTCGTGAGCCTATCAACCGCTTCGGCATAAGCCCGAACCGATTCATTGCCATGAGCTGTGTACAGGGTGAGCCGGTTCGTCAGGCACGCAAGAAGAACTCCTAGAAACGCGCAGGATCGTGTCTTCCCGCTGCCGGGCGCACCCGTTATGAATACAGAAGTACGATTCGCGGCCAGGCCGTACGAGCACGCTCCCAGCAGCGCTGCCAGGTGTCCGTCCGCCCCCCAAAAGGTATCACAGAGGCACGTGAGGAAGGCGGGACCAACCGCGAGCGCAAAGACGCTGGCGCGAGTCCTCGGATCGTGCTCGTTACTCAACGAGTCATGGGACAGGCGTAGACACTCCGCATGCCACAGCGCAGGAGTCCGGGCGTCCTCCTGGCCGGGCAGCGGAGAGTCAGGCAGCGTGGCTAACACGCCACTCAGCAGCGTCGGCGTCCATTCTTTGCGATAGGTTTGTTCCTCCGCAAGCCAAAGGTTAAGGAAGCTTTGCAAGGTGTTGGAAGCCCCCGGACCCGCAGTAGGCGATGCCTGCGCAGCTTGCGTTGCGTGCTTGCCTCTGAAGACTTGGCAGACCTCCGGGTGAATGAGCTGTGCCCATGTGTCGTGCCAGTTCCCTCTCACCACTAGCCCGATAATGAGGACAAGCACTAAATCTGTGAGAAAGCCCGGCAACCAATGTGGCTGCCGGATGGCATCAAGAGGCGAGTCTTCTAGCGGAACGCCCAATGCAACATGTTGCCTTTCCCTAGGCATGTGTAACAGAGCATCCCAAAGCGGGGTAGAGGCTCCTCCGGGCAGAACTTCAAGCTGGCTGACTCTCGGCAGTGAGGGTCGTTGCGCGAATTGGTTGTGCTGTTCATCTGTGGAAGATTGTGGCTGATCAGTGATGTTTTTGTCATGTTTTGGATCAGCTTGTATAGGTTTGTTTTGCTTCGGAGTGATTGGGAATCCGTGTGATCCCATCCTCGATGGTTTATGCCTCGTTGATTTCCAAGGAAATCATACGAGTGTGTTTTTGCCCAATACGCTATTTAAAGTGAGTGTGCAGTGTGTAGGAACTTCGTTCTGAAGCTGAGTTTAAGCTCACAAGAGAGAATTCGTTTAGTTTGTGCACTTCGTGACTTTTGGCTCAAGTGGCTCTGACTGTGAAAAAGAGAGAGCTGTACGCACTTGTGTGAGAGGTCAGGGTTCGTGCTTTCAAGGGAAAAGGTACCAGAGGGACCTTCGGTTTTTCACGTGGTAGCGGAGCTTGTGCCTTGTGGTACGAGCCCGTGTATGGTCTTTGGTTGTCTGTCAGGACTCTGTGAGTGCCTGGAGGCAAGTTTGGGTTTGGAGCCCAGACTGCCAGTGGACCGGAATCTCTTGTACTCGGACCGTGTGAGTGAGTACCGGGAAGCCTATCCTGTGAGGAGGCGGATCCGGACTCATCAGGCTTGGAAGCAGTTGGTTCAGCGGCTGTTGAGGCACTTTTGGAGCCCGTGCAAGGTGGTTTGTCTGGAACTGGATTGGTTGTGACCGATCTTGGAGGAATACGGTGCTTGGTAGAGTAGAACTAAGGTTCTTCAGGAGCCTGGACCATCTGGTGTTGGTGAAAGAATTTTTCGCCAGAAGACGTTGTGGAGAGACTGCAGGCTGGAGCCTGAGTTCAGGAACTATGTTGAATACACCCCCACGACATACCAGTGGAGCTCATGTGAGGAGTCCAAGAGGTGGACGAGAGCGTGGAAGCTCTGTGCCCATCATGGATGCTGAGACAAAGCGAAGGGTAGACCCTTTTCCGGGTTTGGGAAATCCCAACCCACTGTGGGTGCAAGGTTTGGCACAAGGAAGCCAACCTGTGTATGGCCCAGTGCCCAGAGGTCGAACTCCCGCCAGAAGCCCTCATGGGGTAGCTACTGGAGCACCCCAACAGACAATGGGAGGCCCTTCGTTTCCCCCTGGTTTGCCTCAAGCGGTAGGAAGTCCTTCGTTACCACCAGGACTATCCACTGGACCTCCTCAACCTGTGGTGACACCATCACAAACATCACCCGACGTGCAAGGGTTGACGAGACAAGTGCGAGAATTGGAAGCATGATGCAGCAACTGGTTGTGCAGCAACAGCAGTTTATGCAAACGATGACTTCGTCCATGGTGCAGCAACAGCAGCAGCTCAGCAGTGGATGATACAGCAGCATCAGCAACAGCAGCCACAGCAACAGCAACAGGTGAATCCCCCCTTACCTCAGGATGGTGTTCCTGAGAACATGCCCAGTTCTTCTTCGGGATGTCAAGGTGCATCGCCAGTGGGTACTCCTGCGAAGGGGACCCAGCTTTTTTCGGATGGCAAGCCCAAGTCCCCCACTGAGACCTCCACCTCTGAAGCAAGAAAGGGAAAGGGATGTGTTTGCTCGATCGGACAAATGGTTGCCCAGTTTGCCGACCATTGACTTTTCGTCTTGGAAGGATCGCATCTCTGAAGCTCTTGGATTCTTGACCTGGATGGAGAAGCTGACCAGTTGGGTTGGTTTGGGTTCAGAAGTGTTTCCCAATGAGCTCAGGCATGCGGTGAAGACTCAAGAAGAGTCTCGGCTGAAACAGGATCGACTTACTGTGGAGCAACAGAAGAGGTCGACGAGGCTGATGCACATCCTGCGACAGACTTTTGCAAATCATGAGAAGAGTTCTCTGATTTTGCAGACATATGTTGAAAGTGAGAGCACTTATCAACAAGCTGGTTTTGTGGCTTTGAGATTGCTGGCGAAGGAGTTTTGCCTGAAGTCGCGAGCTGAATGCCTGTTCTTTCGGTCGCAGCTGGTGAATCAAACCGTGAAAGCACCCAGTATTCCGGAGATCATTCGAAAGATTGAGCATGAGTTGAACAAGTACACCAAGCTGCTCAATAGTCTTGATCCCGATGTGCATGCTGGTGGTTTGCAGATCCAAGAAGCGGATTCGGTTATGGTTTTGCTGCGCAGTTTGCCAGATCGGTGTAGAAGCCATTGCTTGTTGCATGGCGATAGTGAATCGTTTGAAGATCTGAAAAGAGTTGCTCTGAAGTTTGAGGTGCAACAAAGGGTGTGGTCAGAAGCCCCTGGCACGAAGCTTCAACCTTTTCGAGATCCCAATGAGGGAAAGGGCAACGAAGGAAACCAAAAGGCAAAGGAAAGGAACAGAAAGGCAAGCGCGAATCAAGCAAAGGTGCTGGCAAACGAGCTTCAAGCCAGAACAAGAAGGATGTGGAGTGCTATGTGTGTGGTGGAAAGGGACATTATGCCCGCGATTGCTGGTATAAGGAGGGAGATTCAGCAAGAAGCCCAATTCCCCCAATGCTAAGGCGAAAGCCAAGGCAAAAGGAGATCCCAAGAAGAAGCCCGAAAAGGGAAAGCCCAAAGGAAAAGGCAAAGGAAAGGGGAAGACAGTTGCTGAAGTCTCCCAAGAGGGTGAGTCGAGTGACTACCAGCTAACTGGAGGTGAATGGAATGAACCTGAGTCAGAGGCCCGAGTGGAATCTGTGTTGCAACCTCTGGAAGAATTGCTCGATGAAGTGAGAAAAGAGTGGATTCCCCGGAGTACTGATGAGATAGATTGGTCATGGGAAGTTGAGACGAGAGTCCGGATTGCCGAGTTGGAGCATCGGATCTCTACCGATTTATCTCAGATGTTGCCATCTAAGTCAGTTCGGTCTTTGATGAAACCTCCGATGAATCAAGTCAAAAGCATGGAAAAGGATGATGCAAGCAAATGGTGGTTGATTGACTCAGGAGCATCGGTGACTGTGATTGCGAAAAGATACTTGGATGAGTTCCAGATTTTGGATCGGAAGGCGTTGGGACCTAATGAGAGGTACTCAGCAGCCAACGATACCCCGGTGAATGTCTTCGAGCGAGTTCGCATCCGAGCCTTGCTGCCTATGTATGAAGGAAAGCAGTATCTTGGTTTGACATCGGTGTGTGTGACTGGAGTTGTAGCAGATGTGGCTCACAACATCTTGAGCACCGAGCAGATGGTGAATACTGGTTGGGAAGTGAAGTTCACTCGAAGAGAGATTTCGCTGCGACACGAGAAGAAAGGAGTCATGGGATATGGAGTATCCTGGGCTGGATGTCCTTGGATCTACCTGCAAGGTGATGCTGGAAAGCGAAAGAAAGTAACCTTTGGAAGAACTGAGGTTCGACCCATGGATGTGGATGATGGCCAACGACCGATGGAGGTTGATCAGATGCAGTCAGTGCAGTCAATGACCAAGAAAAAGCAAGAAGAAATGGAGCTGCATCGGATGCGAGGCCACATTCCTTTTTCGTCCGAATGTCCTCATTGTCGGATGACAAGAGGAACAACCCAGCATCGTCGGACCAAGGATGCTCAAGACCGACCCGTGGCGTTGCAAGCAGATTTCTGCTTCATCAACCTGGTAACTGGTACTTTTGCGAAAGACCAGCCGACGGCTCCCAACATGAAAGTACTGGTCATGACTGAAATGTCAACCAGAATGATTGGATGTCTGTTGGTAGGGACCAATGCTGACAATACCTCCAGCTGGATTCGTTATTGGATGAATGCTTTCGGACTGGACATTGCAGGGTCTGCTGTACTGTTGAGGACAGACAGCGAGACAGCGGTGAGCGCCCTCATCAAGAGAGCCAATCTGGGGATTAGGATTGTGACCCAAAGAGCACCTCCGCAGGGACATGAAGCGGTTGGTGGTGTGGAAAGGGCAGTGAGAACACTCAAGGAGTTGTTCAGCACGGTGAGGTTGGATCTACGAGCGCAGGGCTTTGACTTGAAGAGAAGTCCTCGAGCGTTTGAGTTTGGTCTGATTTACTGTGCTGCAATGCACAATCACCATGCAGCTGCCTTTGATGGGAAGAAATCACCCCAGGAGTTGGTACTACAGAGATCCCTCCATGAGTGTGGATCGTCGTTGATAGGTGCTACAGTTCTGGCTGAGCTACCGGATTCGATGAAAACCACGGCGCTCTCCCGGTTTGTGGAAGCAGCCTATGTGTACCCTGAAGTTGGTGGCTTGACTCATGTTGTGAGTGCCATGGTGGATGGTTGTCCAAAACACTTTCGAGCAAAGTCCATCAAGCACATCGTTCCGTTGAAGATTGGGTTGGAGCATTGTCAACATTTGCTCAAGGAGCATGATCCATCGGATACATTGGCTCCCCCGATTCTGAAGGAGAAAGAGGATGGTGTGCCCGATCGGATTGAAGGTGAAGCGGACAAGGCCTTTGAGGGCCGAGTGTCTGATGGACCGACCACAGACATGAGCAAAGTTGGACCTCCAGCTGCATGGGTGAAGGAACATGGTGGCACAGCGAACTGTCCTGCGTGTGGTCCAAAAAGAGGAAAAGCCAACCACAATGCTGAATGCCGAAAACGGTATGATGATTGGTTGAAAGCTCAACGACAACGGTTGGAATCGAAAGAACCAACAGAGGAAACTCCAAAAATGGACCAGAGAAGCTCAAAGGATGCGGGGGTGATGGAGTCTGGAAGTGAGCCTTCACTCCTGAAACGCCCGAAGATCACCTATGAGAGTCGACCAGATCCCAAGTTGGAGGAGAGGCAAAGCGTCCCAACACCTGCGACAGAAGTTGTGGATGTTGACATGGAGGATTTTGAGGATCCAAGTTTGCCTTACCAAGGGATTCCAGATGAGGCAATGGAACCTGGATACTTCGAAGGAGAAACTCCCGCTGAGGATGAAGCGATCCCAATGGAGGAAGAAAAACCTCAAATGGATGTGGATTCAGTTCCAAATGAGTCCAGTCGAGTTCCCCGGCGTTTAGAGAGTTTAACTTCAGCTGTGAACTCAGTTCCAGATGAGTCCAATCGAGTTCCCCGGCTGATCAATCGTATTTGTTTAGACCCAAGACTCGATGTGCCTCAAGGTCCTATTAAAATGGTAAGCAGTGACGAGAGTCCGAAGTTGGTACATGTGACCAATTCGATTCTGCTCAACAAGAATAGCACTTTCCCGGAGTCCATGAAGGTGTGTGGATCCCAAGTTTGGCTGGCAAGACCCACGAGTGTTCTGTCTGAGATAGATGGATGTCCATTAGATGTGGATAAAACAGTGGAAGGCCGGCGAACTGAGCTGCAGAGTATGACTGCTCACAAAGCAGGGAGAGTGGTTGGAGCAGACGAGGCTCAGAAGTTTGCTCGTCAGCATGGGATAAAGATCATCCCAACCCGATGGGTCATAGGCCCAAAGGTGGTGAATGGCAAGGAAGCTGTGAGAGCTCGGTGTGTGGTGCAAGACATCGCAAAGGGGAGCACAGCATCATCTTTAGGACTGAGTGCTACGACTCCTTCTTTAGAAGCGTTACGGACGCTTTTGGCCATTGCTTCGGTAGATGCTATGGATGTCGCAACTTTGGATGTTAGCACTGCATTCTTGCATTCCCCCCTTCCGAAAGGATCGAAGGCGATTATCCAATTGCCCAAGGATGTTTCCGCCTGCAAGGACTATTATGTCCCGGTGTTTATGATTCTGGATCAAGCCATGAATGGTTTGAGAGTTGCCGCCAAAGCTTGGAACTTGAAGCTGGCGACAGTTGTGAAGAAAGTTGGGTTGAAGCAATGCCCAACGGAACCTTCCGTCTTCGAGGGCACTGTGAGAGGGAAAAGATTCCTCATGTTGTGCTATGTGGACGATTTGATTCTGTGTGGCACTAGAGATGCCATTCGGTTGGTGACCGACACCCTGAACGGAGAGTTGAAGATCAAGGAAACGGGTCGAATCACTTCCACTGGTGGAAAGATCACCTTTTTGGGGCGAGAGATTGAGAGACAAGGGAGTCATCTCAGGATGCGAGTGCCCCCGGCATACTTAGATGCCCTGTTCGAGACAGAGTTCTGTAAGGACCTGAAGGTGGTTACTGCTCCTCCGGACATCGTGAAAACGGTCGAGAAGGGCAGAGCAAGTGGTTCGGATCCTGAGTTGAGTGACACTGCAGCTGCGAGGTACAGAGCAGTACTTGGCCGGATTGCATGGTGGGGTCAGTCGAGACCTGACCTGAGTAGGTGGATGTCCATTCTTTCGCAAGGACAGTCCAAGCCAACAGCATGCTTTGAGCAAGCATTGCGACAAGTGATTAGGTTCCTAAAGGGACAATACCATGCATGGCAGTACTTTGGCCCTGATGGGAATGTACCAGACAGTGGGCCGGCGCAGCTGGAAGTGTATGCGGATGCCAGTTGGGCACCCCAAGCGTCGTTAGGACGAAGATCTGTGTCGGGCATAGCCATCTTTTATAGAGGATGCCTGATCAAGGGAATCTCTCGAGTTCAAGGGTGTGTATCGCTGAGTTCTTGTGAAGCCGAGTTGAGAGCCATCTTGACTGCGGTACAGGAGAGTGAGGGACTTGCGACTTTGATCGGTCAGTTGGCCGAGTCAGATGTCACGATCCGATTGCACACTGACAGTTCCTCAGCGAGAGCGGTTTTGCTAAACCGTGGGTTGAGTAGGCGAGTTCGCCACTTAGACATCGCTGTCTGCTATCTTCAGGAGCGGATACAGGAAGCTCAGACCTTGAAGGTCATTTGGTGCCCGACAGCGGGAATGATCGCTGACGTTCTTACAAAGTGCTTGAGTCAAGTGACATTCTGTCAGCACCAGCAAGCTATGGGTATATACCCTGGTGAAGATGTGCAGCAGGTGTGGAGGATCTGTGGAATCCGACCAAGGGTTGGAGTTCAGGCATACCAGTGTGCCGAGGCAACTGGATGCAGTGTGGAGCAAGTTGGATCGTTGAAAAGTGTGAAAAAGTGTGGTGAAGTTTTTGAAAATTTCCACCTTAGAAGTCCCGAAACCCTTCGTGAAGACTCTTCCCCTGAGGTTCAAGAAATGGATTTATGGTCCACCCGCAAAAGCTTTGGTTCAAGCACCACGGAAGCTAGCCCTAGCCTGGAGCCTGTACCTTTGGTGAAGGACAGGAAAATGGCAGCTGAAGACAGCAGGAAGGGTGAGCAGGGTGCTGAGATGAAAAGCCCCTTTTGGTGTAAGGTTTGCAAATGGTTGTTCAGATCCGAGCATGCTGCCGGGTTGAGCTGGGATGAAAGTGGCAAGCCCAAGTGCGAAAAGTGCAAACAGACTGTGACAGTCTCTGGCACGGATGCAAGCCATGCATTCCATCTCCGAGAGGCAGAGAAGGAGCGCCGAGCTGCTGGAAAAAGGGGTGATAAAGGTGAAAGCCGAGGCTCAGGCCAAGCTGCACCGAAACCCAAGGCCATGCCGAAGGTGATTGAACGGATGGTCGACGTGTTTCCGGAGCTGGCGGATCCAGAGCCGCCGAAGTGGTTCGGTGATGTGTCATGGAGTATCTGCCGGCGCGGAACTCCAGTGGATGAGCTAGAGCTCAAGGACGTGGTAGGCACGCTATCCGACAAGGATATGTTGCGCTATCAAAGCTCATACGAGAAGCTGGTGAAGCCCATCCAGGAGGTGTGTGAGCTACAGGAGAAACCCACGAAGATCTTCGGAATCTTGGATGTCCGTGGACAGATTGGTGGCAAGGCCATCATCTGGGAGATGGCAGTGAATGAAGGAGGACTGTACATGGAAGTGCCGCCGGGAACGTGTGGCCTGGCGATGTTGAGCTTCGTGAGGTACTTGAAGAGAAAAGGGATAATCCCTGTTTTGCTTCTGGGTGAGCACCAGGACCTCGGAGTCTTGCGGATGGTGGATCTGTTGTGCATGCTACCCATTTTGGGAGCAGAGAGGATCATGGAGGATGAAGCTGAGAGCTCGTATTATCCCCCATGGGTGTTGCGCTGGAAGAGAAGTGCAAAGGAAGGATCCTTGGTGTTTAAGGAACTGGTGGAGCGAGTGCGAGTGATTTCGATGTTGTCGTGTGATACACTTCGGATTCACGAGCCGGAGCTGAGGGAGAGACCAGTCCCCAAGTGGTCGTTTGTGGCCTACAGCCACTACAGATCCGTGATGGAGTCTGTTGCAGGATTCTTGGAGGACCTGGAGAAAAAGAAAGAGGAGATCACCGACACGCAGAGGGCGGCAAGCTGGAAGAAGGTGGTTGCGAGTGAGACTCGAAGCGGTGTTGTGTGGATCTGCAAGTGTAAGTGGCACTTGCCGACCGACTATGTGGTGAGGTTCAACTTGACGTTGCCTGCCGACATGTGGCAGCAAGCCTTTGGGATCATGGGTGAGAATGTTGGGAAACTCGAGAAGGAGGAAAAGGACCTGAAGCGGATCCTCAAGGCTGCAGCGGAACAGCAAGACCGAGAGTTCGAGGAAGCTGAGCGAAAGCGCAAGCGCATCGCCGACCTGTCAGCTGCCGAGGAAGAAGCTGCTAAGAGAGCAAAGCTGGAAGGCGAAGCGGTTCGCTCGCCTGTGTCAGTTGTACCATCTGAGTTGGATGCAGCAGCTATCGCGCAGATTGCTGAGCGTGTGAAGGCAAGCTTAGTGTTGCCGATTTGGAGCTGATGTTGGAAGAGAAGAAGAGAAAGGTTGGAGACCAGCCAACTGAGAGGCCTGCGGAGACGCCAGCTGAGCCTAGCCGATCTTCGCAGGATGTGGTGATGGAAACGAGGACGGCTGAGTTGGCGGAGATGAAGGAAGCCGCCAAGGAGCGCCGCGCCAAGTTGATGGAGTCAACTGGAGCTGGCGAGAAGAAGGGCGAAGAGGATGAAGAATGAACTGAGATGCTAAGTGATCTCAGTGGTTGGGTGGGTGAGTGAAACCCGCAGCCATTTTTTGGAAGCCATGGCCGCGTTGCCGCCATGGAGCGCCCGCGATTTTTCTGGTTAGTGTGAGCCCTTGTTTCAGTGCATGAGAAGTTTGCAAAGAGGAGGCAAAATGATGATGAAACTCAACGAGGGACTCTATAGCCCCTTCTGCAAGGCGTCTGATTGCCACCTCTGAAGACGTTTTTGGCTGATGGTACGCTGGAAGAAGCGAAACTATGAAGCCAATCTTTTCCTGAAGGATCAGCTAGCCGATGCTAGTTGGTGAGTTTGGTGACCTGGAAGATGCGAGACTGAGGAGGAGTACCACGACAAGGTCGAGTGCTGAGTGGGAAACATCTGAAGCTTGCATTAATTCGTTTTCACGTGTTTGTCACCACGAACTCTTGGATTCGTTCCAAGACAACCCTGCCCCAGTGCAGGTGGATGCAAGTTTAATTCGTTTTTCACGTGTTTGGACAACGAACTCTTGGGTTACCAGTGATGTGGACCCAGGACAACCTGCCTGATGGTGGGATCTTGCATGAGTTTTAAGTTTGATGTCAGAGATCGACTGGTGTGTTGTTTGTTTCGTTTGGTGGCGAGTACGCACCAAGGGAATGTGGCCAGGGCATCCCCTTAGTGTTGAAGTGCCGAGCTGGGCTTGGACTTCAGATCTTTGACATGAACCCTCAGCAAAATGCGGGGGGTGGAAGATTGTGGCTGATCATTGATGTTTTTGTCATGTTTTGGATCAGCTTGTATAGGTTTGTTTTGCTTCGGAGTGATTGGGAATCCGTGTGATCCCATCCTCGATGGTTTATGCCTCGTTGATTTCCAAGGAAATCATACGAGTGTGTTTTTGCCCAATACGCTATTTAAAGTGAGTGTGCAGTGTGTAGGAACTTCGTTCTGAAGCTGAGTTTAAGCTCACAAGAGAGAATTCGTTTAGTTTGTGCACTTCGTGACTTTTGGCTCAAGTGGCTCTGACTGTGAAAAAGAGAGAGCTGTCCGCACTTGTGTGAGAGGTCAGGGTTCGTGCTTTCAAGGGAAAAGGTACCAGAGGGACCTTCGTTTTTTCACGCCACTGGCTGACCACCATGGAGTGCTCTGGGCTGGTCCTACCCTTTGTTCTTGCCGTTAAGTCCCCACTGGCTGACCACCATGGGGCAACTTTATACTTCGGATCAAGAAGGTTGACACCTGCAACGTCCCATGCCTAGGCACGACTATGCCCCACCTGTGATGGCGGACTTGTGAACCTTCTCGTGAACGGCCTTGGCTGGTGCTGAATGTATTCGCATCGGTGGCTGCATGATGGTGGTTTTGTGAATCTGGCAACGTCGCCTCTTGCGACGCACCTGCGCACTCGGTGCTACATGTGTGCTCCCGGCCTCTTCGACGATTTCGAGTACTGAGTGCACAGGGTGACCTAGCAGTTCGGCGCGCTGGCTGTGGACACTTCTACGTGGAGATTTGCACCCGCTGACTTGGCAGGGAGCCATTCCCCACTTGTAGAACAACCTGGCCCTCTTGAGACTCTAGAGGGTCACCCTCGTCTGAGCTTGGCCTGCGGCAGGGCAAGTGGGCTCCCCGCCCGCATGGATGTTACCTGAAGGCTCTGATTGGATCAAAGTAGCAATACCATGGAGATCCTTGCACTTCGGCACCAATGTGATGTGAGCCCTCCCATCTCCTTACCGACGTACCTCGCGGGTTTGGGTTTGGAGGGACCTGATGCGTGCCGATGCGCAGGCCAGCGCCAAGGTTGCGTGGCCTTGTGTGAGATGCCTGGACTGGGAGGTTCCTCGTTGTCATTATAAACCCTGTGGCGTTAAGGGTTTGGTAACTCGCTGTGGACTCTCCCCGTGGAATCGGTAGCTGCAGCTACTCTCGCCCCCCCTCTGGCCGTGAGCGGGCACCTCTCTGGGTGGGCACTTGTACGCCAGGTTGACTGGAGAACCCTGTGCTCGGAGCTACTCCACTGGCTGACCACCATGGAGTGCCCTGGGCCGGTCCTGCTTTGATTGTTCTTGCTGTTAAGTCCCCACTGGCTGACCTCCATGGGGCATATGGCATATGCCCCCTGTGCCGGGCGCGGACACCTCTCTGGGTGGGCACTTGTACGCCAAGGTGAATGGAGCACCCAGAGCTCGGAGCTACTCCACTGGCTGACCACCATGGCGTGCCCTGGGCCGGTCTTGCCTTGATTGTTCTTGCTGTTAAGTCCCCACTGGCTGACCACCATGGGGCATATGCACATCTTTCACCCCCCCTAGGGAGTCTGACTTGCAACATCCTTTCGCCATTGAGTGTCGGTTGTCTGTCCTTGACAACGAGTACGTGATCCGAACCTCTTCTGATGACCTCGGTTTGAATAACCGCTGTCGCACCAGTGGCTACATGATGGTGGTTTTGAGAATCTGGCAATGTCGCAATTGCGATTCCCCCACAAGCTCTGTGCTTCCTTGTGAACCGGGACTTCATTGACGACTTCGAGTACTGAGTCCGTGGGGTATCTAGTAGTTCAGCGCGATTGCTCGCTTTGTTTCTTTGGTGTTTGTTTGCTTGGTGGTTGCTTGGTGTGTCTGGCGGATTGTGTGCGCTGACTTTGTTTCACCCTTTACGTCGAGCCCAACAAGACCGGCCTACTGTGCTACTGATGTAGTAAAGAGGCGTCAGTCCAAAAAAAAGCAGCAAAAGTGAAAATGGCGACAACAAATTTTTTCATATCAAAAACATTTCCGCTTCAAGCCTTCTGGGTGTGTCTGTGTGTGTGTGTGTGTGTGTGTGTGTTTGAAAAGAGGCAGCAAAATCAAAACAAAAGTGGAGAAGCTGGTGTGACCTCCACAACAAGTCTCGGAAAGTCGAATGCGTGTGGTGTTGGTGGGGCGAAGTGTTAATTTTTTATAGCGAGAAATTCGAAGGAAGCAAGGAAGCTTCCAGCACCTTCACTGCCAATAGAGGTTTGAAACTGGTGTTTGTGAGGGCTCTTTTTTTGGAGCTCCAAAAAGTGTTTGAACTGGCGTCGCTTGAAAGGGCCTCCCCAGTAGAGTTGCTTGGAAACCGTTCACTCATATCTTTCCTACCCCATAAAATACGTCTTGGAAGATCAAGAAAGGCCCTTTGCAATTATAGGATTTGATTACGCGTTCAAGTTCAAGCTTTCCAAAATACTAAGTAGTTTATTGTCAAAAGGCAAGAGGAAAATGCTGTAGGTTCAGAATGCATGGTTTTTATAGGGTCTTTCGGATGGTAATTTGTAGCACCAAGAAAGGCCCATGAAAGACGGTATTCTGCGTCATAATTCTCATATTTTTGTGTCTTTTGCATGACTGGTTAAAATGAGTGATAAATGCCTTGACATTAAATGTACTGAATGAAGACGTGAGAGAATAAATGAAGATAGAAAGAAGAGAAAAATATAGGACTTCGTGAATGGGGAAATGAGAGTACGCGTATTCACTTCATAAATTAGGAAATTGAAGCAGATTAAAAATTGGATTTATAATTTCTGGTCTTTTAATGTGTTCTCTCATAGGAATGTTGCAAGTGAGTGAGCGTGACGAATTAAATAACCTAAAAGTGAAGTCAATCAAGATATGAATGTACGGCCGAAAATATTTTATAGGGGCCTTTATTATAATATTACAAGTGAAGGTGATAAAGTAGAAAATTCCCCCCATAAAAAGCTGGGATTACAACGCGCTTTCGTTTGCTTATATGTTAATTGAAAGAAGAGAGAACGAAAAGAACCCCAAATAAGATATCATATTGCTCTCGCTTGAAAAGAAGTCAATTTAGGAATTCATGAGCTCGCGTATTCACTTGATATTTCCTAGAGACAAAGGAAGACATTTAATTGTAATCTCTTCACTCCCTACATTTTACTATTTTAAAAATATTGTAATTCTGTTCATGCGTGTTCTCGTTTCGTACGCCTTTATTATACTTCTATTAGCGCACTAATTACAAAAAATATTGTGGGGCTTTTAGTATTCTTGTCTTATTAGTTTTAAAATAGGGCCCACAGCATTCCAATGATTATATTTTAACAGAAAAATTTGCAAGCCAGGCCAGGAAACGCTCATTCTAATCGTAATTCCAGGGGGTACGAAGACTCACTCCTATATTCAATGTCTTATTAGCATTAAGTTAAAGGACTTCTTTGTTAGGACTGAAACGCACAGCTGATGCACGAAAAACCAACCAGTGAGCGAATTACACTAAAAGGGGCATTTTACTTGCTCCAAATGTTAAGGGCTTATGGGCTAGGAAATTCACAATAAAATGCAAAGAACTTTGATTTAAGGGTTTTTCAACGGGCTTACAATTAATATAAACATTAGGTACCCCCCCCCCCAAAGATCTAGGTATTTTCATGGTTTTGGGATCTGTTTTAGGGTTTAAGGGTTGGGGGTGGGGGGCTAGCTAAACATGTAAAACTCAATATGGACATGTGAATCTTGATATGTGCGAGTCTTCATATGTGCGTGGTCGTCTTTTCAAATTGTGAGCCCGATTGAAAACGATTGAAAGGATTGAAATTCAATCGGAGACCGGATTGAAGATTGAAGATTGAAGATTCCTGGAAACCTTTTTTCTGGGAATCTTCAATCTTCAATCTTCAATCCTGCCCCCGATTGAATTTCAATCGTTTCAATCGTTTTTCAATCGGGCCCCCGATTGAATTTCAATCGTTTCAATCGTTTTTCAATCGGGTTCACGTCTTGTAAAGTGTCAGAATTAGCTTTCGTGACGTCGCTCAAGATCACATGTCTTCGCAGACATTCCACTCGAAATATACTTGACCATTTGTGTTTGTAATACTCGCAATGGCTCGCATCCCAGTGGCTGGCTCAGTCTTATGGTTTTTATTGGTTTTTGCGGTGTTTCGGGAGCGTGGGTCCCACGCTAAAAATCGGTTTTACCGATGTTTTTGAAAGCCTACCTTCAAAATAACATCGGTAAAACCAATGTTTTTGAAAGCCTACCTTCAAAAAACATAGGTAAAACCAATGTTATTGAAGGCCTAACTCTAAAAAACATCAGTAAAACCGATGTTTCGTGAGCCCATGCTCCCAAAACATCGCAAAAAAAAACAATAAAAAAAAACATGTCAAAAACCATGATTTTCGAAACTAGTGGCTGGGGTGGCCGGCCGAGTAGTTTCAGAAACCATAGTTTTTATGTTTCTTATTGTTTTTTGCGGTGTTTCGGGATCGTGGGCTAAACCTTTAAGCCCTGTAGGCTATACGGTTAAGGTTTAAAGGTTTAGGGTTGAAAAGTTCAACAGTCAGCCCATAGAGTTTAAACCTTAAGGGTCCTAAACGCTTAACCTTTAAACCCTATAGGCCATAGGGTTAAGGTTGAAAGGCTTAGGGTTTAAGATTTTGGCATTAAAACACAAGCCCATAGAGCTTAAGCCTTAAGGGTTTAAGGTTTCAGCATTGAAACGATAACCCTAAGCCCTTTAGGGTCAGAACCTTGAAGCCCTGTAGGGCTCTAAAACGTTAACAGGGTTTAACCCTATAGGCGTTGAATGTATAAATGCCCAGACATTACGCTCTCTTTAACCTTTCAGCCCTATAGGGTCTAAAGGCTTAGGGTATTTCTTAAGCCCTGAGGGTTTAAAACCTTAAGCCCTCAAGGTGGGCTTGGGTTTAAATGCCTAAATCTTGAATCCTAAACCTTTAAACCTTAACCCTATAGCCTATAGGGTTTAAAGGTTAAGCGTTTAGGCCCCTTAGGGTCTGAACTCTATAGGCTTACTTTTAAAACCTAAACCCTTAAACCTTGACCCTATAGCCTATAGGGTCTAAAGGTTAAGCGTTTAGGCCCCTTTTGGTTAAGGGTCCTAAACGCTTAACCTTTAAACCCTATAGGCCATAGGGTTAAGGTTGAAAGGCTTAGGGTTTAAGATTTTGGCATTAAAACACAAGCCCATAGAGCTTAAACCTTAAGGGGGGTCCAAAGGCTTAGGGTATTTCTTAAGCCCTGAGGGTTGAAAACCTTAAACCCTTAAGGTGGGCTTGGGTTTAAATGCCTAAATCTTGAATCCTAAACCTTTAAACCTTAACCCTATAGCCTATAGGGTTTAAAGGTTAAGCGTTTAGGCCCCTTAGGGTCTGAACTCTATAGACTTACTTTTAAAACCAAAACCCTTCAACCTTGACCCTATAGCCTATAGGGTCTAAAGGTTAAGCGTTTAGGCCCCTTAAGGCTTTAACTCTATGGGCCTGCTATTGAACTTAAACCCTAAACCATTAAACCTTAGCCCTATAGCCTATAGGGCTTAAAGGTTAAGTGTTTAGGCCCTGTACGCTAAGATTTACACTCGATGGGCTTAGGTTTAAATGCCTAAATCTTAAGGCCTAAACCTTTCAAGCCTTAACCCAAAAGGGTTTTACGGTTAAGGGTTCAGGTTTAAATGGCGGTTAAATCTTCAACTTCACATCGCCTCCGGGCCCATGCAAGTATTCAACTTGATATCGCTAAATCATGAAAATACCTAGATCTTTGGGGGGGGGGGGGTAGCAAACATTAATAAAGCCGGTATAAAATCTCCAATTAAAACCAATCTTTCGTAAAATCCCTTGATTTGTTGGGTTCCTTGTTCACTTCTTTCACGCGATCACCAAGAATTATTGAAAAGACGCACCGTTCGTGACAGATGATTCGCTCAGAAAAAACCGGATACTAAATGATGCGTTCTCTGTATTTTCGTAAGAATTCCACAAATCATTTTGTCTTGTAAGGAGCGACATTCATTCCCCCAATCCACCATGCATTTATTATTTAATGAGAGCGAAGTGAACGCGCGCAAAAAAGAGAGGCGCGCTTTGTGATCCAACAATCACAGACGAATGCGCCTTTCGAAGTTTACATCTTAATAGTTCCATTTGGGATCTCCCCAATAATTTTTGTGACTTTGATATTAGTAATCTTTGGTAACCAATCAATGATCTTTGCCATGTCATCTATTTCTCTTTTCGGAAGTCTTGTTTGGGGGCATCATATGTATATTGTAGGTTTAGAAAGTGAATACAAGAGCTTATTTTGCAGGAGTTACAATCTTAATATCCTTACTGTACCAACTGGTGCAAAAGTCTTTAATTGGCTTTTTACATGTCTTGGAAATCTACTCTTATTCCACCTTAGACTTAGTTTTGTCTTCTTCTCACATCCTTTATTCATGTCGACCAGAGGTGGATTACATGATACAGATTGTGTTGTAGCACGTTTTCATTTTGTTCTTTCTTTAGGAGCTATAATTTCCATTTTCCTCTGGAATAACTTTTAATGGAAATAAGATTGTTGGTTAAGAATTTATTATTTTCATCCTCTAGTACACTTTCTCTTTTCATCTACATTCTATTGTTTATCAGTATTCTTCTTACCTTCTCCCGAATGCATTTCTTAGGGTTTAATGTTACGCCAAGAAGAATCCCATCCTTTCCAGGTTCTTTCTTTTCCTGGAGTTCCCTGTCATCTTTTGGGTCAGGAATAATTTTCCTATCTTTTGGTTTACTTCGTTCACGCCTTTAATAAAGTTCATGCATCTTTTACTGTGTTCATTCAATATAATATTATTACATGCATTCACTTCGCGGTAGATTCATTAAGAAAGCGAAGTGAGCGCTACAAGAATACGAAAAGGGCGCTCACTTCGTTCATTAAATCCATGCATTTCGTGCACTTCTTTCGCTTACAAATGCATTCATATAATTCTCTTCATAGTTTTCGTATTCTCTTGCTTCCTTACCAATCAAGTCTTTGTTACCCTCTTGGGGGGAAGTCTCGCACAGGATAAACCCCGGGGGCACTCTGCGCGCGGGCGGGGTTTTTCTGGGGGGCCCCCATGCCCCGCAGAAGAGGAAGCGAGAGCGAAAACAGAAGGATAGGGTCAGATTGCTCAGCCATACTTCGGAGAATCCCCAAAGAATCCGACAAAATGTCTTCGGAGTTTCCATCCCAAAGTCTTGCGTCTACAGTGTAAGTTTCTCATTTGACTAATTTGAGTTGGAGATGTATAAAGTAAGCAGTTTTGCTGTCATCCTTGGCGAGCTTGAACTATACAAGCATTTTTGCACCATTCGTTGTGCTTTCGAGTTGATTTTAATACAAGCCACATTCACATGTGCATTACTGAGTAAGTTGCGTTACTCAGCGTGTCAAAGCCTGAAAGTGAACACGTGCTTGCTTTTTGCAAAGCCAATGTTCAAAGCCATTGCTTGAACAACCAAGATGATTGTCAGTTCTGTGAGGATTTTTTCCGCAGACCACCATTGCTCCCGACACCGCCCCGCAGCTGCGACCTGCGCCGCGCTTTTAATGCCAGCAGGTTCCTTACGCAAGTTTGCATGGTGTAGCAATGTCACAGTAAGCAAATGCCAGTCTGGTGGTAAGATCATTACTCAGGAGGGCACACATTGACAACATGGCCTCTGCTGGGTCGATGGCCTACATCTCCGATGCGATCGTGTAGTTGTAGCACGATTTTGCTGTTCAGGCTGGGAGTGCCCTACAAGTGGGACCATCTGGAGAATGTGGGTGATGCCCGACCCCAAAGACAAAAGAAATTTAGTACGGTCCCGGTGTGTTCCGTTGGGTGACTTTGCAATGTTTTCCTGAGGTATACACACCTCGAACTGGCCATGCAGTGGTGAACGAGGCTTTGCCACCCCGAATGTTGCAGAGTGAGCGTCAGAATCGAGATGTCAGGGTCGTTTTGTGCGGGGCTAAAATGGTGTTCAGGACGGCGTGTTTTACCTGTTCGGTGGTACAGACGGAGCCGCACGGCAAAGCGACGTCCATGCGTGCGCTGCTGGGAGAAGTCGTGTTTTACACGTTTCTGTTCGACTCAGCTAGGCATCGGCTATGCACAGCACCATCTGCTTTGTCTGAGTGACACGCTCTACCAGAAGTGAAGGCTTCGGAGTCTCGGAGGGCTTCTGCACAGGTACAACGTGGAGACCAACCTTTGGCAGGAGATCCGGGCTGGGGGCCGTCCACCGCCCGCCCGCAGTGGTGCCCAGGCGGACCAAAGTTAGAAGCAAGAAGCAGCACTAAGCAACAATAAGCATGTGTCCTTGGTGAGGCTGTGGTCTGGTCCGGGGCCGTGTGGTTCTTCGGTGGCTACACCAAGAAGGACATAGCGTCATATAAGCAGATGTCCAGCGCTGGTGTTGCCTCTGTCTTTAACATGCTGACTGTCGTGACCTCTTCCGTGGCTGCAGATGGCCGGATGGGAGCCTTGTAGCCGATCCCGGTGGAACAGGTTTACAGACATCGGCAGCCTAGACAAGATGATGTCAAGATATTCGGGTGTGAACGTGTCGCCTTAGATTCAGAGCCTTTTCTTTCCCGACATGGCTCGTCAACAGCTCAAGGAAAGTGATGCGAAGGCCCATGTTCACATTGAAACGATGCAGGTTTAGTTCATCGGTCTGCAGTTGTTGGCAGGCCTTGGGCCGCAATCACCTTGGAGAGATCAGAATGGCAGCAGAAGTGGGCCACATGCTAAGAACGTGAGCGCATTGGCTTGTAATTTGTGCACTCCCGAGCCCTAAACTCAAGTGGTTCCATTGAGGATTGGGCGCTATGGGCCTTGCAAACACTTTCACATCAAGCTCTCGCGCCAGAAGACTGCGACGCCGGCGTGAAGGCCTGCTGTCGCAGTGGTACTGAGTTATCTGAGAGTGTTCGGCGTGTCAGCAGCTCAAGAAGACTCCAGACCTACCTACTCAAATTGTTTTCCATCTGCCAACCTGGGCAGCTGTTTCGTTCTCATGTTAACTGCTTGGCGTTTTTCCAGTACAGTTTTCCACTGCTTCACTGCTGGATTTGACACCATCATGATTTGGGACCAGCACAGCTAGTAGTTGAACTTGTCTTGCTTGGAGGCATGTGGGAGGAGCTTGCGTTGGGAGTGGGCATTGCAACTCCTCTCCTGGTCGCGCAAGCTTGCAAGCCTGCACCTCAGTCTGTACCTCACGGTCGCGTAGACCGAATGTTGCGCCGGGCAGTGATATACTTTATTCTACAGTCGTATATGCTACCATACTAAGTTCGGCAACCTTGGAATCCGGCCATCTCAGCATGTGCCTGGCTCTTATTGTTGCAGGCAGTGAGTCTGTGCGTGGCAGTTGCGACGCACCTCAGGCCAAAGCGACCAAATGGGAGCGGGCCCTGTTTTGTCCTTATGGCCGTAGAGTCTGCAGGTGCATACAACACTTGAGATTGCTGCTAGATGAGTGGCATTTCGGCGAGGCTTCTCCTTCGCAGCATGCGCCATCGAGGGCCGAGACCATCTGTGAGCAGCTATGCTGCAGCAACTTGCTTCAATCCAACATCAGTGGGGAGTCCGGACAGACCAGGTCCGGCTTTGCAAACGCGCCGCGCTGAGGTTCTGGATGCCCTTGCACGTGGAGCTGACCAGACCTCAATGAGAACCAGAGCAACTTCTGTTGTCACATGCCCCAGCAGATCGAGAAACAAGAAACATCTTTCCGAAGTCAGGAGTGGGCAAGAGCCATACACCTTTTGTCAGAGATGCAGCTCCGTGTGACCCGGGATCTCGTCGCGATCACGGCCGTCATCACGGCCTGCGGAACAGCCGCACGCTGGTAGTGTCCTGAGAGGAAGTGAGGCGGCACGGAGCTAAATTCAGCAATGCTACGGCAAACACGAGGACAGCCGCCCTCTCCCTCTTCGACGGTGCGCTTGCGGAGTTTCGAGGCATTTGCAGTCCATGCCGAACTGCATTTTGGTGGGCATGCAGTGGGTCGGGAAATTTATGGTAGAATGAGACGGTTCAACAAATTTCATTCAAGCTACCTGGGTGCAGGTGACGTGGTCTTGTTGGGTGCCACAGCAACAGCTTGTGGCCGTGGTCATCAGTGGCAGGCGAGATCCGGGATTGCAGCTGCTTGCTTTTGATTGCCACCGTGGCCCAGGCAGCCTTGGCCATTCTTGAGTTTGGCGGGCAACTTAATTGTTTAAGGTCACAGCTGTTCAGCGACCAATTATGTTAGAACATGTGAAGACACAAGTGCCCCCAAAGGATCTGCAGCTCGGCTGCTAAGCGCTGCGCTGTTCGGAGCGTGTTTGACCGCCTGTGCCAGCTCTTCAACCTGGGTACAGGCCAGATAGCCGTAAACCAACCGAGCGCCTGTGTTGCGTGAGCAGCTGTGAGGCGAGTGCCTTGCTACAGATGATGAGCAGGCACTTGTAACTTACAGTGCCACACAGCGTCCACGACCAAGCTCCGCAGGGAAACCGTCGAACCTGGGGAAGCAGGACTGGCAGCTGCAGCATCACGCTTACCTTACATGCCAGTACATGCTTGGCCGAGCTGGTTTGAAAAACGGCTCATGTCTGTTGGCCCAAAGCTGCCGCTGTCAAGGCGAGTGCGTTTTCAACTGCAGAGCTCTGGCGCCAAGTCGGAATCTGAAATGTTGCAAAGAACCTGTGCGCATTCGATGGGAAGAGTTTGGCAGCGATTCCTTGAGTTCTGTGTGTGTTTTAGCTCGGGTTGGCCGAGGCTCTTGAGCTGCTTTCCAAAGGAAAATCTCAGACAGGCAGCCCGCTTTGGCTTTCCTCCCTTCGAGCTTTTTGGTTTTCCTTGGGTCATGTGCCAGGAGCTTGGTGGGGCACAGCAATTGCAGCAGCTGCCCGTGGTTTTCAATGGCAGCAGGTAGCCGGGTTTTTCAGTGCATTGAACAATGTTGAGCAGCTGCACCTGGTGTTCCAGGCATTGGAGCTTTCTGCGAGGACTTGGCCGAGCACTGCTGTGATGTGCATTGCATTGCATTTCTCCGTAGCTATGAACAGCTCGTGGTTAACATGGACAGGATGCAGCAGTGCGGAATTCCTCCGAATGCTGGCTGTCCGCAATTGTGCATGGGGATGGGTCGAATGAATCCGCTCACCTGAAAGTCATTGCCTTTTGCCGCGCCATGGCAGGAGGCTTGCATCAGACCTGCTCCCAGATGGCACTGCACAACACATGGCAAATGGCCAGCACACTGCCTTGTCAACTGTGCATCCATTCCATGCCTTGTGTTTTGTCAAGGTGCTGTCCAGTCAGCCTGCGTTCGAGCTTCTCGTTGGGAGGTCAGTTTGGCGTTGCTAAGCTTGAGATCTGAAGGCCTGGGGGCACTTGTGAACTCCGGCTTTGACCATTGCTGGTACTGTCCAATCATCCAATCTGTCCACAGTTTGTCCAGGCTCCGACATCCCTGGATGTCTTGGTGCCGCTCTCGAGGACTCGAGGCGGCTGGTGCAGCCTCACTCTTGTTTCTCTGGCTCGGCTCAGGTCCGGTCCTCGCCGCTTGTCAGCACGGTGCCCTTTGGATCGAGGCAAAGCCGACATGCACAAAAGATGCACAAACAAATGCGAAAAATATGCACAAAAGATGCACATCAGAGCGCCTTAATGCACAGCACGCGGCGGACGTCAGCCTGCTCGGGTGCAGGCCTTGCACTATCTTCGTCAGGCCCCGATGCCTTCAGATGCATATGAAAGGCGTTTAATCGCCAACTCTGAGAGAGTTTTGATTTGGCAAGGCGCAGCTGGCCGGCATGAGTGGTGTGGTTGTGCGCGCATCTGCTATGGCGGCTTGCGTGGAGGACTGTCCCACAGGTTTTTTAAGACTCCATCCCACAATTGTCTTTTATTCCAGCTTCTGTTGGAAGTACAGTTGCCAACTTCTGCAGGCCTCTAAGTGGCACTGGGCTCTCCGCCTGTAGCCTCCTCGGCCTTATGCTTTTCTCTGCTGGGCTGAACTGGAAGTTTTCCTGGACGTGAGGTTGCCAGCTCTGTCTGCAAGAGATCACAAGCCAAACGCCGTTTGCTTTGGCGTGGCTCTTCATGCGTGTCGTGGCTCGCCTTATCGAGTATTTTGGGCCTTGTCTGGGACTAAAGGGCACGCAGTCGAGGTAGTAGGTCATCACTCGCCGCACAGGAATAGCCCTGAGCCATGTTGTTAGTGCAGGTTAGTGCAGGCGGATGAGGGCGAGATAGACGTTACCACACGCCACCTTGTCACTGTAAATGCAGGTCAAGCCTTGTAAATGCTTCGTCTGTTGGCGGACTCTGTGGGTGCGTGTGTCTGTTTGTTTATGTGTGGTTTTTCGGTTGGCTTGCCGCAGTCGCTCGGGCACGACTTCTTGTCATTTTGCCACTTTAGGTTGGGAACCTTCTCTTGAGGTCCTTTTTTTCTCTAGAGTCTACAGAGTGCCCATGGTCATGCGGGTAGCTTGCCCTTCGTCCAGCCGTCCCTCGCCGATACTCTCCTCAATCTCTCCTGTTGACGGCCTGCTTGAGCCTACGCCTCTCGGCCCAACCCAGCCTGGTCTGCTCCCGTTGCTGCTGGTTGAGGTGGTTGTTTCTGTTTCTGTTGCGTTGCCCCTCTGCCGAAGGCTTTTTGTTCAGGCTCGTGCCTCGGTGTATCTTTAACTCAGCATATGTGGCTCCAGTTCCTCCCGTCCCCAGAAATGGTCCGTCTGGAAGGAGGGAGTGTACCCTCGATGTCCAAGGGCCGGCAACAGACTTGGGGTGATCCGTCTCGGACACCCAGCAGGCGTTCCAGCCACCGACAATCTCGCCTTTAAATCAGGTCACCAAAACACTGGGAACCTGGAAATCTTCACTTTAGAGAGGTGCACACAAGGGTCATGTACAGTGAAATCCGGGGCGCGATTATCTTGAGTTCCGAACGCCTACTACACTCAAGGGAGCGGTGCAAGGTGACTTGCACCGAGAGCCCACCTCAGCGGGCAACTAAACCTCAACGCTGTACATAGCTTTGAAGAGATGCCCCAAGATGCCCCAAGATGCCCCAAGCAAGCAGAGGGCCCAGTCATGTCCACTCATGCCCGCTCTGCTTATCGTGGGGGACTAGGCAGAAGAGTGATCCTTTCAGGCTTGGGCCGACAGTGGGTGCTGGTGCTGAGATGTGTGGTGTTTAAAGTCAAGCGAGCTTGGTGAGCTGTGTGAGCTGGGTGAGGTGTGGTGTGCTCATGTGTATGCAGTGCTTTGCCTTCGGCTTTTGCGTTCATGCTCGATTCAAGGCCACATCTTTGTGGCTGTTGTGGCAAGAAATGCCACGCAGGAAGCTCAGTTCTCGACATTTATCGATCGTGTCGTCGTGTAAATGACTTGGAAGGATGCGGAGTTCGACCAGATTGGGTGGCTTTCTGTGCTGCGTTGCTGGCATCAGCCCTTTTGCGTGGAATTGGCTTTTGGCATGTCGAGGCACAATAGTCAAATATAGTCGATGCAATCGTACAAGTTTGGGAAGCTCAGGAACGCAGCCACAGGGGCGTGGAGGTTCTGCGCCTCTTGCAGCAGCTTCGCAGAGGCGCTGACATGCGCTTACTGTGTAGGACAGTCGGATTCTTCGACCTGCCCTTTACTGCGAGGTTCGGCCGACCCGATGCCTCGGCTGCAGAGCTCCAGGCGTGCCAGATTTTGCGAGTGACGTGTGGATGCCAAGTCTTTGGGGTTGTGTTGGGGTAGCAGGATGGGGGAGCGACTTGCCGCAGCGGCCTTGCCCAGTGCTTGGAAATCGTTTCGGCACTTTGTGTGCTCTTCTATTGGTGGTTTGGCGCTCTTCGGCGATTGGTTGAAGTCGTTGATCGGCCTGCCGCCGTGCGAAGAAGTTATCGCATGAGCTACCAGTTGGGCATTTTCCATATCCATGGCTTTCAGATCTGGGACATTGTCCTTGAACCGACAAAAGCCACTCCCGCTTCTGAAAGATTCTGGGGGTTGTGGAGCTCGCCTTGAGCGTTACCTGGAACATACCTACTTCGAGTCTGTGTTGGAGTGTTTGGGGTGCCTGTTGATGTTCTTTCGCTCTAGTTGATCCACTTGAAGTCTTGAAACAGACAAGTAGCAGAGCGCAGCAGCTCGAGTGCAGCAGCATGCCTCTGTCTTGGTAAGGTTAGATCAACACAGTTACCTCAGTTCACAGTGCAGTCGTCCGGCACTCTGCTTGGCCTGTCAGCACTCGACTTGCTGGTCTTGCAGGATTTGCCTACGTTCTGTGTTTTTTGATAAGTCTGTGATATATCTTGAGGCCAGATCTGGCGCGCCTGTGACGTCATGGTGCAGGTGGCAGCCAACAGTGTCTGCGAAACTCGTCTGAGCACATGGCGTGGTATTTTCATGCTGCAGGCCGTGGTGACACCCCAAACAAGCCTAGTTCCCGATGGTGTGACGAGCCCGCGCTCCCGGATGTGTCAATGCATACTTGTTTTATGGGGCACAGAAGGATTGTGTACTTTGCACATCTTATCATTTCTTGCTAGTTTTCGCTACTTCGGGCAGGTCTGGGTGGACCTCAGCTGACGCGGTCTGCCTTGCTGACCTGGAGCCAGCGGGCGCTTCGCATATCCAGAGTGGTAAAAAAAGGTGCTGAAGATGAGCGGAGTTATGCGTCAGACTGTTCAAGAAGTCATATCTTCACTGTTATGATGAGGATGGGGACTACTTCAATGACGTCTACAAGTATGACATTGCCACGAGCATGTGGGGCTCTGTGCGCTTGTGTCGAAGCTGTCAGGGATGTATGTGCCAGTTGCTAGATCTGTTAGCTGTTGGGAGGTACATACCTTGGGAGAGGCACCAACGAAGAGAACAGACCACAGTGTTGTTCTTTTTCGTGACTCTCTTCTGGTCTTCGGGGGCTTCGACGGGCACAACAGGCGGGAATCTGCAGAGCTCAGGTCGTAGAATCGGTTTTCCATCTGCGCGTGCTACGGCTCGTGCTTGCCTCCTTTTCAGAAATCTTGGTGCGCAGGTTCAACGACCTGAGGGAGCTGCATCTGAAAGACAAGCGCTGGAGTCAGGTCAGCGTGTGACGCTCAGCTGCCTTGAAACCCTGCTCTCATTGTGGTCTTTCTGTAGCTATTCAGGTGCGAAGTCAAGTGCCCCGAAATCGCTTTGGGCACACCGTCCGCCCTCAGTTTGAGAGCTTGGTGGGGTCTCCCGGCCCACAAATTGGCATTGGCCAGGCTGTGATATATGCCCACTCCATGTACATCTTCGGGGGCTGGGATGGGCATGACACATTGCAGGACAGCTCAGTCCACTACACACCTTTATGATCGCCTCATGTGGCATGCGGTGCAGGAGTTGTTCGAGTACAATATCTCCTCCAACATGTGGATCCAGCGGTTGTCTTATCAGATGGTGAGTGTAAGGATGTGTAACGACCGTGAGTTGCTCAATGGTACCTTCTCGCTATGATAGAGAGGCGTCATTGGTTATCCTGCTGAAGTTCATGACTGAGGTTGCCACTTCGTGGTACAGCCCCTCGTGCTGGAAGCCAAGATATGCCGCTAGAGCCTACCTTTTCACGGTTTCTTGTGGCCTTGTCTCCTCCTCCTCCCATTCTCTTCTGCTTCCGAGGCACGCTATCGTCACACTGCAGTTGTCTGTGGTGATGCAGCGCCTGCCTCAGCAAACAGAGACAGGTTCAGCCTGGGATGCGGGGGTCATGACTGTTCCTTACATTCCAAGATGTTCACCTTTGGCGGCGTCGACAAAACGCAGTACCGTTTTCCAGATCTCCACGAGTGCCCAACTATGATGTCTACGGTAGTCCATGCTGATTGAACCTCAGGATCGGGTCATAACTAGTGGTTTCGACAGCACCTGAGTCTAGAAGCCCTCCTGCTTCAGCCAGGTACAACTTCACCCACCGGCATTGGTTGAAGGCATTGTTGGTGCGGTTTGTGAATGCCCAGAGAGCGTTCGTGTTTCCCCCGAATCCACACTTTCGAGTTTCCCGAATCCCAGGGTTTTGAATCCGTGCCTTCGGGTTCCCGAATCTGCCTTCTCCAGTTTCCCGAATCAGGCTTGTCCAGCTTCTGAATTCGCGCGAGATTTCTTCCGAATCAGCTGCTGACCAATGCAGGTTGCGACAATGTCTGTGCAGCCATCTGCACGAACTTTTCACAAGACGGTCGTTCATGAGGCCATAGGCTGTGTGAGCTGCGCTATCCGAAACATACGGAATGTGAACTAGATGTGCGATCGCCATGCTCTTCTTGTGGCCATGCAATGTCTCTTTTAGGGCTACATGTACATCCTGGGTGGCTTTGACGGACGTCGCTTGAACGATATGTGCCCCTGACCGATTCTTGTTGATGTGCTACCAGCATCGCATAAGATTTTGGGCCATTCGCTTGCAGGTACCGCATTCTGCTTCGAACAAAATCCGAGCTACAGCGATGCCAAAAGCAACTGGCGGACCAGGTCAGGTGTGGGCAAACACAGCGAGTTTGCGGACCACGTGGGTCTGACAGGCTGCAAGCAGCCCACCCATCCCGAACAGTTCTGTGCGACCAGAAGGCAAAGGTTCTCTCGTCCCCAAGCATTGCTATGCAAGAGATTCCTGACACTCGCCAGACGTTCCCGGGAGCACTGGGGCGGTTGGTGATGCACAGGACAACAGCTAACCTGCAACACCGGCAGAATCTGGCCAAACGTCCGTGCATCAGGATGCAGCTCAAACACTGATGCCCGAGGATCTGTGGTGTAGCAGCCTCTACTTGTTTCTAGCCGGAAGCCTGAACGGAGTGGCGCATTGGATCGAGGTTGGACTCGAATTGAGGACCAGCAGGGCCAGGCAAGATGCGGAGCATGCAGAAGGGTTCTTCAAATGGCGGTCTTTCCCCCGTGTAACATGCCAAGGTGTACACCCCGCGAACCGGCCATGCGGTGGTCGTTTGGAACCATTGCTTCTACTTGATGGGAGGCATCGCCTCGGAGCCTAAGACTTCGCAGCTGTTTCAAAATCTCGGATTGTTGCTTCTGCTCTACTCTGGCAGTGGGCTCAAAGAAAGCCACAATACCGTAAAGAGCATGGAAGGCAAGGCTGTTCGCAAGAGAGTTAGCTCCGAGGCAGTGCAAAGTGGCGTTGTTCAGGACGCGGTGCTAAGCGGAATTCGAGATCTTGCCAATTGGTTTCAGAAAGTAACAAGGTGAGTCTCCCCCATTGAGCCATGGATCTGGGAAGCCCAGAATGAGGTTCACATCTTCAAGGCAGTTTCGGAAATTTTTCTCGTGCTTCAGGGGAGGCTGGGCCACGTTTGCTTTGACGAGGATAGCCTCTCTGTGGCGGCCTTCACTTCCAGCAAGGGTGCGCGCCACAGTGTTCGGATATGAAGCACACCAGGCCTTGCGGAAATGTGTAGTGGCCCTTCAAGGCATTTTCCTCCTTTCCGCCTAGACCTCAGGCAGCCAATGTTGCATGCAAGACATCGCAGTGGCAGCCCTTCAGAACTTTCCACGCGTGCTCTGTGAATGCCGGCGAACGTCTTAGCATCGATGTCCAGGGACGTATCAGAGGTCGTTGCAGGTGCTGGGCACATGTACCACCAACATTGCCTCCAACCTTATCTCCAACACTTGGAAGCATCGTTCGCAGGAGAGTACGTGACGCGGCCTTCAGTCAGTTCCTTACCCCAAATCTAGCGGCTGGGCTACCCCCACCCAATGAACCGACCGGAAGTCAAGCAGTAACTTAACAGAGGTCCGCCAACGAGTGTGGGTCGCAAGAAGCTAGAAACGAAATGCGAGTGGACAGACCCGTTTGAAGACGACCTCCGAAGATAGTTTGTGTGTTTGCAAGACCTTGGGGAATTGCGGTTTCTGAGTGGCCGCCTTGTATGACGACTGGCCAGGCCCGGTTTGCTGCGCCTGGGATTAGCCCCATCGCTCCTCGATGAAGCTCATGCTGTAGCTTTGAAGGTGCATCAGCCATGTAACCTCGTGAGCGACCATTACAGTCCGTGGTTGTCATGGTCAGGCGGGTCCATCTCAAGCTCTGGCTTACCTGACCCGGCTGGAGGCGAGCGTCTGGTGGTCTTCCTCTCAAGCTTCGCATCGCTTCGCATCGCTTCGCATCGCTTCGCATCGCTTCGCCTCGCTTGTTGCTTATTTGCTCTCGACAGGCCTTGGTCCCGGACACTGTGCAACAACAGGTGGCGCAGCGGATGGATGTGGTTCGGGCCTCGGGAGGATGCGGGAGGTGGTCTCCTCAGCGGTGTCTTTAATGTTCCTTTCCTGGTTCAAGTTACAGTTGCATCAGTTGCAGACGGGTTTGAGCTTTCAACAGATTCTGCCAAAAGCGAGGCTAAGCAGTACATGCTCAAGCCCGCAAGCCATGAGGAAGCTATATTTGAGAAGGCGCCACGAACTGCACTGGGGACGCCCCTACTTGTGGGTCAGACCTTATGGTCAGATCCGGCTGTCGAGGTGGGTCCAAAGCATGGCCCATCTATGCCTGAAGGCTTGCGATATATCCGCGACTTCGTGACCTGTTCCGAGGAAGAGGAGCTGGTAGCGATCACGGAACAAGGGGATTGGCTAAGCCACCTAATACGGGCGCAGCAGTTTTTTGGATTGGTCTACTACCAGACGCGCCACGATATGGCCAGCTTGCAGCCTGCTTCCCTTGAGATGCAGCAGGGCAGGCCCCTCTCCGACCTGCCATCATGGTTGCTGCCACGGCTGATCGGCACCGGCGTATTTGTCCCAGGCGAACTCAACCAAGTTGCTGTGAACAGATACACAGGCACGACCGGCATCGCTGCACATGTAGAAGACCCACATTCCTTCGGACCAAATCTGGCAACTCTGTCCTTGTTGCAGCCTGTTCAGATGACGCTGTCTGTGGCTTCGGAGGCAAAGAACTCCAAAGAGCTTCCGGGAGATGGGATCGACCACGGCAATTGGGTCAAAGTGCTTCTAGAACCCAGAAGTCTGTTGGTGCTCCAGGGCGAGAGCAGGTACGCCTATCGCCATGGCATCAGGCGCTCAAGGCTGGTACGTTTGCGAGATGGAACGGAGCTGAAGAGAGCAGCAGACTACTGCCGAATCTCGCTGACGTTCCGGCAACTGCTCGAGACCCGAAGAATGGTGCAGGTTTCCCATCTTTCACCCACGGAAACTGAAGACGTCCAAGAAAAAGAGACAGCTGCACAGCACAGTGCTCATCAGTGCTCATACAAGACCGATCAGCAGCCCATGGCACCTGCAGACATGATTGGATCCAATCTGCGTGCCTGGCCGCTTCAACGTTCTGTGGCTTGTTGAACCCTATAAGGTGTGGAGGTCGACCTGGGCATACACGGAGGCCCTTGACCGGGAAATACTTGCGACCACATCTTTTTAGCTCTGAGAAGCGTTCTGATGGTAGGCTTACGACCTTTGGAAGCGGAAGCACCAGGAATGGGAGGCTGTGCGCATCCTTGCACTTGCTGCACTTGATAGGATCGTTTTGTTGACGCAACAGCTGGAATGCCGAATGTCGGCATGACCTTTCTCACGTCAAGTATCTGCAGGCCGAATGTGCTCGAAGAAGAGCCGAACACGAACAACAGCGGCTCAAACGCCGGAAAGATGGCCAGAGGGATGGCAAGTCCGATCTTGCAGAGGAAGAGGCAGGTTCATCAGGGGCACTGCGTTCTGCGACCCTACAGGTGTGTTTTGTGGAGGAAAGACATAACCATACCCATGCCGCACCTGGATCACGTTTTTCTCTCGGCTTTCTCTGGAGGTTCCTTTGGTGCTCCCCATGGAGCCAACGCAGTGGGGTCTCAGAGCACAAAGCCTGTAGCCATCACTTGCGCTGCTTTCGGTAAGGCCCTCTCTGCAAAGTAAAGGCTGCTATATTTGGGGCCAGGCGCTTGCCGAGCAGCTTTCGCACAATGTTGCAGTTTGCAGTTGTGTGTGTCGCTACATCGAGGGCTGCTCTTTGCGTGACAGGTTGGCCGAGGCAAGACTCTGCTGATGGACCTGTTTGTGCATTGCCCAGGGACCTGTTTTTTGCACAGCTGACTGTTGTGCTGCCTACGACAAAGGCATTGTCTTTGCAGCCTGAGAGCCCTGAGCCCGGCGATGCCAGCTCGATGCTGAAGGCCAGATGGGGGAGGGCCTCTCCTCTGGGAACAGCTGTTCAGAGCCTGCTTCTGTCTTGTTGCTCTCTCTTTTCGAATCGTGCTCATTTGTCGTTGGTTTCCAGGTTGTGTTTTTGGATCTCTGACTTTTTGAGTTTGCCCGAGCTCAATCCATCTACGATCCAGCTGGCATCCTAGTGTGAAAGTTGCCGGATCTCATAGAAAGATGTAACAGCTGTGGACAGGCGCAGCTCCGGCGAGTCCATTTTCATGAGCTGGTGCCCCAGCTCCTCAAAGGGAGAAGTTGCCTCCGACATGTCGGTTCTCATCACGAGGTTCGTGCATGGTCTCCACCGTCAGCTGCATCGTTCAGGGGGGCAGTCTGGGCTGGCTGCCGCAGTGGATGACGTGATGGACTCGGTGGCTTCTTCTGTTGCTCTGTTGTTCTGTTGGCAAGTACTGGGCAAAATGGGCAATGGGCTATTGGAAAAGCATGTCGTTGAGATGGAGGTCGCCTGCGGCCAACCACCTGTGTTATGCTTCGATGAGTGCCGAGCCTAGCAAGTCTTCGGTCATTTGTAGGATGGTGCGAACAAACCTGAGTCGAGGTTTCAGATCACGACCATCGCGGATGCATCGACAGCTGCTCGGTTTTTTCCCGTCAGTCGACCCGAAACTACTTGTGGTACTTGTAGACAAGTGGACTCTCTGGGCACGGACTTTGCATGGAGCCAGGTTGCAGGATACTTCTGTTTTCTGAAGTCCAGCTCAATTCAGGTGCGTCAGCTAGAAATATCCTCGGAACGGGATGTAGCTCTTTGACGGAGGTGTCCTCACATTTCTTTTGATGCTGAGGCTGCTCACGCCGCTTTTCAGTTCTTCCTGCCACCTTGTGGATTGGATTTGAGACTGTCGACCGCACCTCTAGACTTCAGTGACGCTTGTGATCGCTGCCAGGTGACCTTTTGAGACGAGAGGTCGTTGTGGTCATCACCTCCAACCGTCCTCCAAGCGAGCAGCGTCCTTGTTGTGTGTTGTAGATGCTCGAAAAGAATCTAAAAGATATCTTTTAACATACTCTTCTTCTGTTTGCCTTTTGCAGAGGTTATACAAGGGAGGAGTCGGTCGAGATGCTCATCTACCGGCTTTCGAATCCTTGCTGCAGTCGGCCTTGGAGGCCGGTGCGGGCGCAGTGAAAAGAGTGAAGGCAAAAAAGAACTATAAAAGACTGAAGCAACAGGTGAAAGCAAAAAAGGATTGTTCAGGTTCAGCGAAAGTTCAGTGCTTTCTTTGGAAGGTACACCATCTTGACGCTGGCACAGACTATCGTCTCAGGGCGCCTCTTCCAATGCTGGGTGTTGCTCAGTCGTTGGTCAGTGTTGCTTTGTGTGACACCCGCAGGGGACCGGTTCCGCAGACCAAGCCGAGTACTTGCAGGGAGCAGGCCGGAACAGAAGACATGGCAAGATGTGGGAAGATGTGGGAACATGGTAAAGGAAGCCAACGCTCGAAACTCATGGCTTGCACCTGCAGGAGCCAGCCAGCTTGAGTCAGCCTTTATTGCTGCTTGTGGCGGAGTGACAGTCCGCGGCTTATGGTGGCTACATGCGTGTTCAAAGCGTGACCCAAAGCCATCCTGAGGCAGGTCCCATGCACTTGCGGATCGCTTGGGGACGTTCCTTGTAGGGGTCTTTGAGACCCAGTCTTTGAACCCTGCACCTTTGCAACGTCTCATTTCGTGTGCTGCGAAGTCGTGTGGCAAATGTCAGCCCAAAATAACATGGGTCAAGGCTGTGCGAGAAGGTAGCCAACGGTGTGGCCAAGTTCACTTTCGAAGAGCTGTGTGGCACCTCGGCGTAGGTAAAGCTGCACGACGCTGGGCAGTTCTGTCTCCATGCGCTATGCAAGGAAGCCCGCTGAGCTCAGAAGACTACTTGGCACTTATCCAAAGCGGAGGCGCTAGATTGAATGTCAGATGGAGGAGAAGTAGACGCTGTCCTGATGTGATGCAGGCATCCATACGTTCGTGGTCTCTGACGTCCCTCGATTCGGGTTGAATCTCCACAACGAGGTTCTGAAATACAACAAATGAGGGCGGGTGAACAGCGGTAGACTTGCAGGCACGCCGCTTCACAAACTTCGTGGATGCTCTGTACGAGCAGCAGTGCCATTCTTAGACATTCGGCAACACATGCCTCAGCCATCCCACACCTTGGTCACCTCGGCAATCACTGGAGGTGTCGCCTCATTTGTTCGTCAGATGCAGGCATCGATGATCTCCTCACAGGAGTCATCGGAACTCAACTGAGCTTGCCTCAATGTGGCTTGAATGGTTGAGCATTGTCAGCATGTCTTACCTGCAGGAATCGATAGTTTGTGTTCTGCCGAGCTGGAGTCAGATCAGCCGGCCATGGGTATCGGAGGCCCCTACCGGTGTATCGCATCCTCAGCATGCAAACCGGTGATTATTCACGCAGGATCAGAAAACTCACTACGATGGCATCGGCATGGGGACGTCTCGTTTCATTCTTCCGGATCCTCTCCTTGCAGGCGGAAGCTGTAGACATTGTCGACACATGAGAGAGCTGTGAGTCTCTGTTTGGCCCGGGCATCTGTTAGGCCTGACACCTTCGCAACGGCCGAGGCTCTGCTAGGGTCTGGAGCGAACAAGCATTGAGCAGCTGCTGACACCCAGGCGGATGCGGAGGCAGGGACATCCCTTCGCACAAGCCTTAGTGACACACAAGGCCTATGACTTCATGATCATTGCCAGATGACGCCAATCCAGCTGGAATGCAGATGCAAAGGGGCTATAGGAGAAGTATAGAAGTGCTTGAAAAACCTGTAGAGACATGTCTCACGAAAAGTTGCCCTGCAGAAGTGGATCGGTCTGGGGTCCAAGGATGTATTGCATAACAGCTGCCCACTGGTTTCTTGGGATTTGTTTTTTTCGGTTGAGAACTGAGGAGCGGGGCAGCCGGTGCTAGTTTCGGGATGGGTGATTGCCACATACCCAAAGTGCAGCTCATATCTGCGTCACATCATAGGAGATGCACAGGGACATGAATCTGTTTTGGGGCGCACATGGAGCCTGTGCTGCGAGACACGGGCCTGAGTTGTAGCCCGCACGATGGAGTCACGGACTGGAAGCTCCTTCTTGAGTTCGACTGTGACGTGGCGGGGAATCAGTCCACTGCAGGAGCTTGTGGACCTGAAGCAATTTGGTGCAGCTCTGCTGATAACCTCGGAATGCACCCTGCTCGCAGAAGGTCTGCAGTTTGCCCTTCATTTTAAAACCCAGGCCTCCTGCTCTCTCTGACTCCCCTGACTCCTCCGATGCGTTTTACGCATGTTAGCACATGTTCAAGTTCGCACCAGGTGACGGCGCGGCCTGGCAAGCCGGTGGCCCCTTTGAAGACGGTCCGAAGCTCCTTCTTCCTGGTGGCAAGTATATCAATCGTAGCCGGAGCCGATACCGCGAGCAGTCGAAGATTGCAGTAGAGCTTATTACTATGGCCTTGCTGGAGGCTGGTGTCCCTGAGGAGCATATTGAGCACTTGGATTGCTGTGACGACCACGGTGACCACAGAGATCCCGACTTCGATCCCATCAAGCTTATTCCGCAGTTCTGGCGCCGGCATCTAAACCCTGTCACCAGGTTCAGGGATGCATTGATCTATTATTTCGGCTTCTCGATCGAGGGTGGTGCCTGGGCCCTGACGTGGACCAATGCTAACCAAGAGTCGAAGGTCTGCATTATCGAGCCAGATTCCATTCTACCTCCGCAAGGGGTCGAGGATGGCGTTCCAGGTGACGCGGGTCCCAGTCTCCCAAGTGCTCATTCGTTCTTGGGGGCTTGGCATCGGCATTAACAGTTCTCATGTAACAGATTGCAACATGAAATTCCATGATGGCCTTGGAAAGCCCCATACTCTAAGAGTGATGAAGCCAGCAAGCGAGCGGGAGACGGAGAGAGGCCGAGAGACAAAGATGCCTACATTATATAGATGAATCTACATGTGCATCGGTGTGTGTACATGTGTGTATACATGTGTGCACACCTATATATATATATACATATGCATATATATATATATATAATTACATATATATATATATATATGTATATGTATATGTATATGTATATGTATATGTATATGTATATGTATATGTATATGTATATGTATATGTATATGTATATGTATATGTATATGTATATGTATATGTATATATATGTATATTGCATGTAACGAGGGAGACATGCTTGAATTAGAAGCTGCGGATGTGATGCAAAGGAAGCTCCATCGATGACTTGCCTAACGGGCATTCCGCGAAGACATGGAAAGCATAGATATATACCCGTCCACATAATGAAGAACACATAGCAGGCATATATCCTTCAGAATCAAAACCGAAAAACAAACACAGCCAAAAACAATACACACAAAACAAACAAACAAAAGTGCGAACACAATGTCTGCCACAGCTTTGGTGTATCTAGTTTTGGTTGTTTTGTTTTTGGTTTTGGTTTGAGAGCATTCCATCTGAGATTTTGTTGTTTGACTTTGTTCGGCTTTGATTCAACCATGTGAGAGAAGGCCACAGATTCCCTGCTCAGACATAGGAGCCCAGAGACTCCCGCCCCACCTCCCGGAACATCCCGAGATGAAAGGAACTCAGAAGGCAAACCTGGTAAATATGCAGGTGTCCGGCTGGTGGTATCGGATGCACCAGGGTCTGCTCGGATGTGGTTGCGGCCTGCCTGCCGCTTGCGTGGCGTGGCGGCTTGGGAGGGTGACGCCATGCCAGGATCTGCGGGTGGCCCGCCGTTGGCCCGTTGGCTCTGCGGCTACATGCCCGAAGCACCCAAAGGTGTGCAAGCTTTTCTGCAGCCTTGCCCAGATGCTGGGCTGGAGGACTTACCGTGTCACAGGCCGCTCTTCTGGGGTCCTTCGCCGGAAAGTGTTGAGGTGGCAAGCACGTTGCTTTGGGAACTCACGGAGTTTGTGGGTGCTGAGACCATGAGATCTCACAGGTCAGCAGCTATTGAAGAAATTCTTGTGAAGGGAGGGCCGCAGATGCTGCTCGAGATGCTGCATCTTGTTACCTCTCGTGAACATGGACAAGAACTTGCACTGCAAGTCTTGTGGCTCTTGCAAGCACTGGCTGCAGAGTCCCCTGCTCATCGCTGGGCAGGTACCATGAACGAGTCTTTTAATGCCGTCATGAAGCTGACAGAGAGGCTCCTTGGTGGGTTCTCCAACCACGAGCACCCACACTTGCTAGCTGCTATCCTTTCCTTCTTTGCCAGTTGCGCATCTCGTTGCATAATTTGTAGAGAGGAGTGCTCAGCAGGCACAGGCAACTGGGCTTCAGTGCGTCAGCTGATCAATGCTGCCTTTGAGAGCCTTGACGTCGAGCATAGCCGGGATGCCAAGGCTGCCGCGCAGGCTGCCTGTCACATGATCTCACAAGTTGCCTCACACAGAGCACTTGGTTCGGAACATCTCCTATTTGTCAAGCTGCTTGAGATGTTTTCGGCGAGAGATGTTGGTGAGCCTGTGACAGAAGCTGCAGCTGAAGCGCTCTTGTACATCACCTTCCGGTGCAATGATCAGAAGCTTGAAGTCCTGCGGCTAATCAGCCAATTTCAGCTCGAGGAAGCTTTGAGCGAGGCTCTCCGAACCTCACGGGTTGGCCTCAAAGAGAAGCTCCTGGCCTTCCTGCGAAGCATCGCCTCCGCACAGCCTACGTCCGCTGTCATGGATGCCTTTCCCAGTGGCTGCATTGAGGGTGGGATCATCGATGTTATCATAGGCACTTTGAGGCACTACGAGAAGGAGCCGAGTGTGCAGCGCTGGGGGTTGGCCGCGTTGGGTGCGATCTGCAACGTTGACGAGCGATTTGCCACAAGGGGGGTCGATGGAGGAGCAGCGACTGCAGTACTTTGGGCTTTGGGTGCAGACGATCTGTCGCAGGCCCTTGGGGTTTTTATTCGCCAAGCCCAGCGAACCCACAAAGCTTTGCAACATACAACAAGTGTCCTCGAGTTAAATTCTTAGAGGTGTGCCGCTGCATCTAAGGCCAAGTCGCTCGAACAGGATGCGCTTTTCTGTGCCTTTGCGCTCCTGCAGACGCACTCTGGTCATGACTTGATGAGCTTGCTATCTCCCGAGAAGCTTGGGCGACTGCCAGCACTTGCGGCCTCTGCAGTGGCACGTGGGCTGCGGGAGGAGGGTGGGTCCTCTGAAGCAGCACTGTGGGGACTTCGAATCTTTGAACGGATCTGTCAACAACATGCCTCCGTCGTGGAGCCGTTTGTGGATGTGATTCTGGATGCCATGCTGGCGACGAGTTGTTTGCATGGAACCATGGTTGCAGGAGCCAATGCTGTGAGCCACTTGGCAGTTTGCCCTCGTGCCCGAGTGAAGCTTTTGCGGAGCTACGTGGACTTGGTAAAGGCCTTGCAATCAATGGGCCACTTTGCAGCCTGTGAAGGCACCGAGGAGGGGAGGGCACGGGAGGAGGAACTCATGGACTGGGTGCAAGTCCTGGTCGACATTTTGGGTCCGCCGAAGCCTGTGAAGTCCGATGACCAGATTCTCTACGAGCAGCTGCAAAAAGAGGAGGAGATGCAGAGCTCCGCCAAAGCGTTGTCGAAGCCAGGCTCCTCCAAGGCAGGGACCAAATCCAATCAGGGCACCAAGTCCAATGCGGGCACCAAGCTGGAGTCCGCTCATCCCGGACATCCTGCCAGTCGGACCGGAACCAAACTGGGAACCAAGGAGTCCTCTGGCAAGACGCGGACCAAGTCAAAGTTGCAGTAGAGCACCTCGGTCTCACCCCGGCGCCTCGCGAAACGCGACGGCCCTGAGATAATGAGTTGGCACTTCGACAGAGTGCACCAGTCTAAACTAGATGCGGCCAAGCCCCAGGCTGCTATCTTTGGCTGTTATCTTTACTTACAAAAGCGATGCAGAAGTCGGCTTTCCAAGGCTTGTCCGGCGACGAGGCGCATGTGCTTTCATCCTTTGCCCTTCTGATTTTTTTGACTCGCTCTCGACTCATTCTTCTCAGATCAACGCAGCAGGACAGCGTTGCAGGCGTCATGTCTGCTGCAGTTGACAGTCTTCGCACGGACCCTGGTGAGCTTGGCTTGCTAGCTGCAATGAAACTCGGACAGCTGCGCTCTGATGGCTGTGAGGCGAAACTGGGTTCGCGGCCCGCAGGTGCACCTCGCGGTTGCATGCACCGCCCTCACCTGCATCTCCTGTGCTGCATCTGGGCTGCTTGGGCTCTCGGTTTGCAGCACTTTTCCATCAGGAGATGAGTAGCAGCGCCTACCGTCAGGGCCACGCTTTGCGATGGGCAGTGTCACCCAAGTCTTCATCAGTCGAAGCAGCCTCGTGAACAGTCTCACAAAGACATTTTTCTGCCCAACAGGCAAAATGCTGCCATGTGCTGCAATATGCTGCAATTTGCTGCAATCCTGTAGTTTCTCGAAGCAGTATAGGTTGCCTGCAGGCACCGATGAGAACGCCCGACAGAACGACATCTATCGCTACGATGTTCGCCACAAGTGCGCCTTGTGCACATGAATGTAAGGTGCATGCTACAAGCTTCCGCTCGCGATTCTTAGGACATGGGCTTGCATCGAGCCGGTGACGGGCAGTCCGCCTTCGGCACGATCTGGTTCCAAGGCGGGCATGTTGCTGGCAGTCGCCGCAAGCGCTATGCCCCTGGAGGGGAGATGTTCAGGTTGTCTCTATTGATTGGCAGCTGGCTCAGGCAGTGGTGTGCCGCGACAGTATTTTCTTCTTCGGCGGCTACACGAAGAAGGAGAGATCAACAAAAAGTCAGAAGAGAGAGGGAACGCAGACACTCGAAGCACTTCGGTGCGGCCGCCTCCAGGGGACTGTACTCGCAGAGAGAGAGAGAGAGAGAGAGAGAGAGAGAGAGAGAGAGAGAGAGAGAGAGAAAAAAAGAGAGAGAGAGAGAGAGAGAGAGAGGGGAGAAGGAAAGAAAGAAAGAGAGAGGGGAGGGGAGGGGGAGAAGAGGGGGAGGGGAGGGAGAGAGGAGGGGGAGAGACTGCGCCGGAAGATCAGTTTGGAGCTAACCATGCAACACTAGCTCAGCAAAGACATCGTACAAAGGCCGCATATTCCATACCACACTGTCTGTGTCTGTGTCTCTCCCTCTCCCTCTCCCTCTCCCTCTCCCTCTCCCACTCCCTCTCCCTCTCCCTCTCCCTCCTAGTTCCAATTTCATGAGTTCCGCGTAGTGCTTCTTGCATCGCATTGTTGCAAGCTCCAGCTGCCGAGGGCTAGGTTGTCAGGGAAATGGGCCCCCTGAGCTTCGTCGGACTCGAATAGAATTGACTGCCACAACTCCAGGATGGGGACTACTTCAACGATTTGTTTGAGTTCAACATCCCGAAAGCCCATTGGACTCGCCAGAGTCTCAGATTGGAAGCTTGTTTTCAGCTGAAGGCTGTGATTTTGGTTGCAGGCCTTGATGCTGCACAGAAACCATCAGTTCGAACAGACCATTCCTGTGTGGTGTACGAGGCCTCAGTGGGCTGCGCTAGCATGTGCTGGCAGGTATTTGTCGCACCATCGTTCCAGGCAAGTCTGTATATCTTCGGCGGCTTTGATGGCCGCACTCGGTTCCAGGCACGGAAGTGGGCTAGAGCTTGGCAATTGGTGCGCTTCTTGTCTGGCAGGACTTGCATCTGTTCAACACCGAAGAGAGGGAATGGATGCAGGCACCAAGACCTAAGTGCAGGCAAAACGAAGAGGGTTCTGCAAAGCCTGAGGTGTCGGACACAGACAATGTGCCAGTGGGCCGCTTCGGACATTCCGCTGTGGTTTACCAGTCCAGCATGTATGGAGCTCAACGCACGCATGCGGGTCGTTTATTTGCAGCTCGTCATTAGGCTTTGATTAGTTGTGCTGTGCAGGTTCGTGTTTGGAGGATGGGATGGCCATGACACACTGGATGACTTGTACGAGTTCTCCATAACCACGAACCAATGGCACGACGCACAGAATTGTTCGATGTCTGTGTTAAGGAGCACTTGGTAGTGGTCTGGGTGACGCACTTCGCTTATCAACAGGTACAGCGTTCCTGGCAGGGGAGACGTTCCTCCGTTTCCTCCTTGATCAGCAAGCTGGATGTAAACTAAGTTTACGTGCTATGCAGATGCGGCGAGTCACCGAGGTCCCGATACCGTCATAGCGCTGTTGTTCACGGGTGCTGCATGTTCGTCTTCGGGGGCGTGGACAAGCGACAGGAGCTCCTTCAGGGTCGTTGCTCTCCGCCGGGCAATGTTTGTCAAATGTCGTCCAGTACATTGCATCCAATCACACCAGTCCAACAGGCTCGCTTTGCTGACTTGTGTGAGTTCAGTTTTGACACTCGGCCTGCGCCCCAATTTGCAAGTTGATTCTTTGATGGCCCCAGCATGCTTCAGCTCAAAGTAGGACAGAGGTGCTTCTAGTTGGCTGGCTTTGTCCGTGTGTGACAGGTCGTGGTCTCGTGTGAAGACTGTCATGGCCCTTGATCCAGCCCGGAGTTGATGGTTTTTGAAGCAGAAGGCGTGGCAGCAATGATTGCTCCCAGTCTGGCGATCCACCATCTGCGAGAACCTTCCACCGCGCCTGCATGATCCAACCTTAGTCCTTTGGGAAGCAGACCTGCAGCATTCGAAAAGGTTGTTTCGTAAGCGCAGAAAAAAGCACCCAGGTACGGAGGTTGCATGTACATCCTCGGAGGGGTGCCGACCTGAGCTTTCGGCACAGTGGCGCTGGCGTATGCTTGTATGGTGCATTCCCTGAGTTCGATGGAACACGTCGCAACGACATGTACAAGATCGTGCTTGGCCCCAGAGTGACACGTCACCGCGCAGCAGAAGAAAGGTTTGCTAGTGCCAAGAAGCACATTCGGCAGCACATCTGGCTCAGGCCCTTCCCGAACAGCTCCCGCGAGGCGAAGAGAAGCGCAGGCAAGGGCCTGGAAAGAAGCCACCCTGTTGCGGATGACATGGGCCGTGACTGGTAGTGCTCTAAAGTGCTGTGGTAATTTCGATTAGTGGGGTTGCGACATGATTGCTCGGAGGCGTCGATTGCAAGGCTCAGGAGAAGGTGACGCAGAGGCCGGGCTAAAGTGAATGGGCTGTCCAGGGGCGCGTGGCATCCTTTGCCATCGTGTGACGTGTGTCTTGCGTGCGTTTCGTGGCTCTGAGAGGCAGCCGCCGAGCCGGACATAGGAGAGGTGGAAGGACGGACCGTTGCAAACTATGGAAAAAGTTATAAAGTGATAGAAAAGGTGATCGCTTTGTCCCCAGGCCCCCAGCCTGAGAACAGCAAGGAGGTCACAAGGCTCCGGCTGCAGGCGCCGTTGGGAACAAGATGGAATACGTACCGAGATCACGGCAAAAAAAGAAGTTACAGATCAGCACGGCTTCTTTGAAGGTCCTGGAACTTCAGAAGCGCCTGGAAGCTGAGCAAGAACGCTGGACCCCAGGTTTGAAGGTGACAACGGGATTTCAGACGGATGTGCTCACAGGATGTCGTTGCGTTATATCCCAGGCCATCTATGCAAAATCTGCTACGAGCGCGAGATCAATACGGCCAACGGCCCAGCAACAGCGCAGGAGTGGGTGTCTCGAATCGTTCCATCACTCCTCGATCCAATGTTCAGGTCATCCTGGATTGTCAGCATCGAGCAGTGTGCTCGAGATGTCTCGACCAGGCGGGAGTACTGGGTGTCTTCCCGGAACTACGGAAGGAAACTTGTTCAATCTCGTTCAGTTCCGTGTGGTCGAGGTGAACAGCTGCCCTCTCTGTCGGGCATCCATCAGTTCGACGGTCATCACGTAAGCCGGACAGAAATTCGAGAGGGGAGGGTGGTGAAGCCGCGCTGCAATCGTAATCTTCTGCTTCTCGAGAGAACCAGGTACAACGCCTAGGCGAAGCCCTGGCTCCTGAGCCGGCTTCAGCTTCAGTCATAGCTGTCAATAGCAAGAGGCTGCATTGCTGCATCATATCTTCTGGCAGTGAAGTGTAAAGCTTCTCCAGAGCTGAATCCAAACCGTTCCGCTCTTTTCGCTCCAGCAGCCTTTGTGTGCCATTTGGGCCGAAGTGCCAGGTCTTGTGGCTTTGCGTTGTCGCTTCATGCTTGCGGTCACAAGAGTGATCCCAAACCTTGTATAGTTACGTTTCTTCGCGAACTGGCCAGCAGCTTTTCACATTAGGTTTCTAGGCGCCGAGCTCAGCAAATTCAGCAGTGTCTGCTTGTATCTGTTTGTACTTCGTGAGTCACATGAGTACAGTGGTGAGGTTGGCATTTCTGTCAAGACTATGCGCTGAGTTCATGCACCACTTAGGTGGCATGCAGCTGTCAGGCTGTTGGCTGCATGTGGACGTGCCAAACGCCGTCTGTTTGAGACCTCCAATGTCTGGTGGATCTGGTTTGTTGGATCTGCATCAGATCATGAGGTCAGGGCTGGCCTGGGGAGCATGCAATGGGGGACTCCCCCCCTTTTGAGTTCGCTCTGATGTGGTTCTAAGTTGGCTCTCGATTCACGAGTTCTACTCCGGTAATCCATGCAATTGCTCCGCAAGCTGGTGCAATGTGGTGCAAGCCAGGTGCTTTTAAGGTACTCAGCTGCGCTTGAAGGGCCAAAGCTTGTTGATCTTATTTACCTCGAGAGGTGAAAGCCTCTTAAAGGGTGGTAGCGTACACTCTTGAGTTCTAAAGCCTTGGCACCGCAGCTCGAGCTCTAGCAGTCGTCCAGGTCGTGATGCCCATCTCTGTCCTTCGCGTTTGTTTACGGTGACGTTAGCCTTGTGTGGCGTTATCCAGGTCTGATATGATGGGCTTCCAGCATTTGCCAGGTTTCACTGTCAGGAACATGAGGTTCTTCACACCCTGTCATGGCCCAGGCGGCTAGGCAGAAGTCAGCATCTTGCCGTGTCGGATCTGATGGCCGGAGCCATGCCAGGGTCATCATGCCATCAGTAGTACAGGTCACTCAGGCAAGGCAGGGGCCGGAGAGCTGCTGTCGAAACCAGCTGCAAAGAACCGATTCCAAGACGTGCAGCCTGGCCCCTGCTCTCCCGCAAGGTTGAGGTGCCAAGATGCAGACTGCAGCTTCTATCGTGTGATACCCCCTACAGAAATCTTACATACTCCAAGTGCTCACTGCTGAGAACTTGACGAGAGGCAATAGAGGCTGCAAGCAGTCGCAGGCGACAGGTGTCAGGTGTACAAGGTTTTCCAGTTTCAGTGCTCAATGTGAGGTGGGTAGCTGTCCAGGTCTGCAAGCTGGATCGTTTTAAGCCTTCGACGTTTTTTCCCAGCGCAGACCTGAACACCAGTGCTTTAGGTGCATGTTCAGGTGCTCAGTTTCAGAGAAGTCCAGGCAGCTTCATGGCTCCAAATCACCACATCTAGACTTTCTATGCTTGAAGCCTCCAGCATCCAGCTGTCAGGACGGCACATGGAAGGGAACCTGCCAACAAAGTCTTAAACGCAGCCTGTTGGCTCTACCTCATTCATCACGGTGCAGGTTCCTCGAACAGGCAGGTTATTTCCAGGTCAGGTGCAGGCTCGCAACAGCAAGCTGGGCAAGGAATGGCAGTGTTTGAAGGCACCAACTCCACAACGAAGTGCCAGATTCAGCGGCTTTGAGACTCCAGCTTGCGTACCAATCGGGTATCTCAGGTGGCCCTGGCACATATGTGCAGGCCGCAGTTCCAGCCGCGCAGTGTGAGGCAGTTCTGAGCAGCAGTGCCATCTGATGCAATTTGCTGTCAAAACCGAGAAATCCACGGCGCAGCTTGTGCCCGCAATTGCATCACACTGTCCAATGTTTTTGGTCACGGGAAGCTGAGTCAGATGCCCCATTCCAAAAAGGGGTCCATAGTGGAGTGGTCACTGAGTAGTCGTGGGGCTGGCGTCAGCTTCCTTCAATTCATTTCTGGTAGGTCAGCTCAGGTCAACTCTCCAGACTTAGGTTTTCAATTGCGTCAAGCAGGTTTTCAATCCCCGCAGAGCTTACAGCTTGCATCGGAGCCTCTGAGCACAGAGCGCCCCACAAACCCCAAAAGTCAGAAAGGAGTGTTAGAGTGGTGGAGTGGTAGAGTGGTAGGAAAGAGTCTCACGATGCGAGCTGTAAGGGCCGTAGAGTTCCCAGCTAGGTACAATTGTGTCGGGAAGTCAACGTTTCAACGTTTCAGACCGTGAACTGTCGGCCACTTGGCAGAGAAGCTTGGAGTTCCCTGAGTTGTGAGTTTCGGCTACGGTTGGATGTGATTTCGCGATAATCTTCCCACGAAACGGTCCTCTAAGTTTCGGCAAGCCGCTTCGAGCACACGAGCACCCTTTCAACTCTCAGGAACTGCGGTCAAAGACTAAAAAAAGAGTGTGTCATGCACCGTCCTCATGACCGTGGGAACATGGGACAAGAGCTTGCGCACTGCCAGACTCACAAGCACTGACCAAAACAGCACATTTCTCCCCAGCAGCATGAATGTGGCATGTAGATGCTGCAAGGTGGCAGACCTTCATGATGTCCGTGGGTCCATGCTAGGAGTCCGGCAGCTTGTGCTGCAACACAAGATCTTGCAAGTCGAAGCTGAAGTAACATGAAGCCCTAGCGATCCCTAGCGGCACGAACAAAGAAGCACTGGCAACAAGCCTGTGGCGCGATGTTGTGTTGCTTCGGCGGCCTGGTCTGAAAGAGGTGCGTGAGTGATGCAGGTAAATTCATAACTTCTTTCTGATTTCGATACTTGTTGAGTACCTCATACAACAGAGGTGGAACAGATGAAGGCTCCTCTGACAGCTCGGGGAGGTCTGCTCCACTGGAGACTGCATGTGAGGAGACAGCTGTGGAGACAGAGAGCGAGAGAGCTGTCCTTAACACAGGTGCGCAGACCTCGACTCGGGAGCGGCATGCTTGGAACGAGTCTGAGTTGGAGGCTGAAGCTCTATGCAGTCTATGCAATCATGCAGTTGGTACAGGTGCAACCGGGGTTGCAGCCGAGGGTGCACCCGGGGGGTGCACCCGGGGGGTGCACCCTGCACCTTGGAACTTGCAGCATTTCGTGGCAACATGCCAGGGCCAGAAGGTTCACAGCCGCAAGTCCTTCGGGAAGGCACAGAGTGCATCACCCCGCCCACAGCGCCGGGACCTGAGATTCGTTTCAGTATTCCCTGTGAAGTCTGTCGACGGCAAATCGAAACTGGTGTCCCTCTGAGCGCAGGATTTCGAGCCGTTGATGCTGTGAAGCTTGCAAAGCATGAGCTCGAGACACAGACTGGGTCGGAAGCTCAAGCAGGGACGCCATGTTGCGGTTGCCAACTTTACTGACCAAGTTTATGCGCACAGCCGGCATAGCCTGCAGCAGCCTCACAAGCCAGCAATCCACGCGGAGTCCACCTGCCGCCTCCACTCTATTCCACTGCTCGGACCGCTTGGATCTAGAATCTAGAAGATCTTCGCAGAGATGCGGCTGGAACGTCAAGACAACTCCATTGGTGCTGGTCGCGCTCCTCGCTCTCCTTTTTTTGGTATATCCTTGCTTGCTTTCTCTCACTCTCTCACTCTCTCCCTCTCTCACTCTCTCCCTCTCTCACTCTCTCACTCTCTTTCTCTCTCACTCTCTCACTCTCCCGCTTCTATACTTTTTTCTCTCTGTCTCTCTCTCTCTCTCCCTCTCGCTCTCGCGCTCTCTCTCTCTCTCTCTCTCTTTCTTTCTCTCTTTATCTTTGGATCTTTCTCTGCAACGTGAACGTCGTCAGAACCTTCTCCAGACACATCGCTCCTTCGTTTTACAACTGACAATCGCACTTCCAGCGGCTGCCCTAGAATGCTTGCAAGCTCTCGCTGCGCCTCGTGGACCTGTCTTGTCGGGGTTTAAGGCTATACCAGTGTTACGTTCTCCGTCGTCTCAATCTGTGGGCTCGTGTCGGGAGTCGGGTCATTGTGTGGAGGTGCTGGTAAGACATTCCAGATTTTCATTCGCGTTTTTTGTACTGGTACTGGCTTGGACACAGCTTTCGTCTTGGCTGGCTCTCGCTTGGCTTTCTCCGGCAGTTGTTGCGATGTCTCGCGTTTCTGAAGGCCCATGGTCAAGGCAGGCAGACTTCGACTCTCCCAGTTCTCGACGTTGGAGGAGTGTGTACCTCAGAGTGAGGCAGGTGCGATAAGGCGTCGTAAGACACGCCATGGCGCGAATGTCGTATGCAATCCACTGGAGATGTCAGAGCCAGGAGAAGCCTCAAGCTAATGCCCTCAGTAGGATGCCATGTCGTTTGCCTGGTCCCCGCGGTCGCTACGGCCGCGGAGGACGGCTGTTGCATGCTGCTGCACTGTCACACTGTCACTCGCTGTTAATTCTTTTTCCTTCCAAAAGTTTTCCGTGTGGTTGTCAGTGAAGGGCAGTGCCGCAGGTGTTGCAGATGCTGCCCTTGGAGGCCCGTTGCTCGGGGCTTCGAGCGGGTTGCTGCCACTGTCTACGGATATCTCGATGACGATGATGACTCGGATTTCAGCGAGGATCCGGTAAGCAACAAGTCGCAACAACGAGCGTCCGAAGAAAAAAAGGAGGAGCCGGAGGCACGCAGCAGACAGGAGACGATGGACGAAATGTTTGAGCAGTTTTTCGATGCCATCGACGACCTTTCGGACTCTGAGCTTGGGAACACTTGTGGCACAGGTTTTGGGCTCGTGATTCCAAAGCTGAAAAATGAGAGCGAGATTGCTGCTCATTACAACGTTCCGCTGCAGGCGATTCATCAGCTGAAGGCCTGGCCATGTCCAATCTATCAACAATAGCGGGTGGATGCTTCAGGCAGTGCTATCTGCTCACACCTTCTAACTTTTGGCGATGCACGACTTAAGAAATCGAGAAGTGTCGTCTTCATATTTCGTGGTATTCCTCTCGTCAGGCAAGGCCCGTCTAACAAAACTGTTTTTTGGATAGCCTCCAGCATTCCCAGGCTCAACATGATAGCGGCACATCTGAGACCAAGCTCATGAACGAGACTAAGTAATTCCACGCCTTGGCTCAACAAAGTGACGTCCACTTGTCGTGCACAGCTCCTGGCATCCCCCAGGGTTACAGTCCTATGTCCAACCCGTCATGCAGGTATTGTCGGTATTGTGTTTGCAAACTGGCAGGGGGCTGCTTCCCCCCCCCCAACCCCGCTGAAATCTTTAACTGTCATGCGAGGATTGTGTTTTCAATGTGGGGGCGGCAGCCCGTTTGTTCATTCCTGTTGAAGCCTTATTGCAAGCTTGCGTGCTTTATGAAGAATATCATGCCGCAAGAAAACATGCGCATCCTTTCCTAAACCTGTCACGTGAGTATTGTGTTTGCAAATGGGGGGGGGACCCCCCCCCCCCCAACTCGTCCCCCCGCTTGTGTGTTCTTCAACCTCGCTATCCTCTTTATATCTATTTCAGTTTTTTTGGCATAGGGAGTCCTCTATATTGCAACAGGAAAACCTCTGTTTCCTCGGTGTTTCATTAGGAAGACCTCTGCTTCTTCTGTAGTTGACAGAGGAAAGTTTCTGTATTTCAATAGGAAGCCCCAGACCAAAAAAAGGGTACAAATCGCACAGAAAGGTACAACGAATTCCTCGCATCCGAAATTGATGGAGTTAAGGGCCGTAGTTGCAACGTGTTGCACAAGGGTTCATCGCCGTCCTGACAAGGTCGACTTCCCGGAGTGCCCCCCTGCGGAACTGGCTCGCTTCTTGGCGCGGAAAAGCGTCTCCGGGAATCCTGAGAAGGCAGCGAAGCTCATCAGTGCTTATTTGGAGTGGCGCAGGGGCATCCCGAAATGGCCGGCCCCGCCGCCCGACTTACCTAATCCATTCCGATTTAACGGCTTTGCCCGGGACGGGTCACGCCTGTTGTTACTGCTCCCATGCTGTATCAACATAGACTTCAAGCCGGATGCCTATTGCCAGCAGCTGGTGCGGCACCTGGACATGGAGGTCGAGCGTGCAGATGCCCTGCGCTTCACAGTTCTTTTGGACTGCCGGCCCCACAAAGCCTTGGGATACGATGCAAAGCCGGTTTGGCGACTCTGGACACACATCTCGGCCATGGCCAAGATGTTCCAGGCCCATCGGCTGTTTTCTACTAGGCTCGATTTTTGGCTCGATTTCTCGATAACTCGTTTTTTCTGCATGTGTCAAAGCCCCTCGGGACCCTCGACCCCTTGGCAGGCCTATTTCCCCGAGCGCCTGCAGCGGTTTGCTGCTGGGCTTAAATGGATGAAGCCTGGCTGAAGCTGTCGTTTGTGGCTGGACATTAGACCTGCGACTGGCACCAAGGTCATCTATCCGGCCGGGGACATCGAAATGGGCGCATTTCGGATGTTCAAGGGTCTGCTTTCTACCGAGACGCTGAAGCGCGCAAGATCCTCAGTCCGTTACATGCTGGGGATGGCGCTAGTTCGGTCCGGGTTCCGTTATTCCCGGCTGCAGGTGAGGCTGCTTTACAGCAAGCTGGGCTATGCGGCACCTGCTCCTCCACGAGAGCTGCTTGAGATCCTCGATGTCAGAGAGGTCCGCAGAGAGAACAAAGTCTTCTTCACAGGCTTGGAGGCCGAGTGCGCTGATGTACAGTTTGGCACAGGCGTATGATACTTGTGCCCCTGAGCCCTCACCCAGCCCTCAGCATCTTTGTAATTTTGTACGAAGGGCATCATCTTGGACACTCTCATGTCTCACCATCAACCCAAGAGCACAGCAGTGAGCTGGGCTCGAACAAGAATCACCAGACCAAAGCTATAAGGCAGTCTGTGCTATGAGAAAAGCCGCCTCTCCTTGACAGACTGCAGAGGCTGCTTGACATGCTTCCTTACTCCACAGCGCCATGTGATGCGATCCAGGTGCAATGCTGGCGAGCTTGGTCCTGTGATCCATGAAGGCTTCTACAAGTTGACCGCGGCTGTAACAAGGCCGGGCTTGCAATGGGCTTGCGTGTAGCGAGGGTGACGCCTCCGGTAAGCACAACTTTTTCCAGGCCCGCGCCTTCGCTTCGTCAGAAGGTCCGATGAATCACGTGCGATCACAAAACGAGACGGTGGCGCTTCTAAGTCCGTGCGAGCTCTGCAGGCTGCCAGCTTGCAGGAGAGCTTTCAGCAGCGGCTAAGTAACTTGCGCCACCGGGGCCGGAGCCTGAAAAAACCGAGTGGCACATCTGTTTTTGGACTTGAATTAGGAAGCTTGAACAAAGCCCCGGGGTTGCCGGGAGGTGGGGAGGGCGACGGTCCGCATGGTCATGGTCCGCCAGCAGGCCTCTCCACGGTACACACGTTGACAACCTGTATCACGGAAACTTGAAGTAGCTAGTCGAGCTGCATAGAACGCTAAGCAGGTGTGGGCAACGTGGCAGCGACGCAGTCACCGCGGTCTCCAGAAGCGGGAACGCTGTTGGCTTTGGAGGGTGCAGGCACTTCTCTCAACGCATCTCCGTGTCTCTGCTCTAGCACTCGCTTCAACGTGTTGGCCAAGATGACCTCCAAAGTGCCAGGCTCCCCTCATGCTGGGGGTGACACCTTCATCACTGCCCATGAGGCGAGCCGCGGGGAGCGGGGCCGGTGGCACGACGAGGCGCATGATGATGGTTCCCCTGCACCGGCAGGAGCATCAAGCCTCTGAGATTCTCAGCGATGCCAACCATCAGCTGGTGTGCTGGACTCAAAGCATCGGCAAAGAATATGAAGATGTGAAGCTGAAACCCGGATGACGGTCCCGAAGCATCCTCCAGCCTTGGGCATCGGGCTTACGAGGTCAGTGCCGGAGCGTCCGGAGCAGCCGGAGCTGGCTGGCCAGCACAAGGAGGAGACCCCATCAGCGGTGAAGGAGGTGGGGGGTGAGGATTGGGGATAGGGATAGGGATAGGGATAGGGGAGGTGAGGGATGGTGAGGGATGTCAAACTTTGCCGGAGTGCACGAGTCCATGGTTGCCATGGTAGGCAGAGCTCGCAAAGCAAGAGCTGGCGCTGTGTGCAGGGCTCTCAGCAAGCACTCAGCAAGCACTCGAGCCTTGATGCAGAGCAGGGCAAGAAATGGTTCGAGGTTGAGACTCTGCATACCTACTCCTGTGAGACATCTTCCGAGTCACGAGAGTCGAAGCCCCAGAAGCTCAATGCATCAACGGATATCGAATGACTCCTGAAAGGTACATGGAACATGAATGTGGTACAATCGCAATGTCGAAAGACGTTGCAGGGCTCGGCGCTTGAGCTGCAGGCGCTCTGCACTACTCGATGCCGCGACGGCGACAGCATCTGCATCCATCGAGAAGCTCATGCAACTTATCGAAAGGTGCCAGCTTTCAGTGGCTTCTCGTTGTGATTTCGGTTTGCCATGTCGGGATGAGGGAACTTTGTGAGAGCTTCGCAAAACCCTCTCAACATGCGCCTCTGCGCAGCTGTGACGCGTGATTTGTGAAACGAGGCAGGCCACGGAAGCGAGGGAAGCTGCCCAACAACGACGCGAACTGGAGGCCAATGGCTGCAGCCAGCAAACCCCCCATAATGCCTTCTTTTTGTCAATGTTTGTCGTGCATGCCTTGTGACTCAAAACCAGTTTAGGATTGGCACCTCTCAGCATTCTCCCTTAGGCCAAGATTGCCGAACTGGAAGGGGACGCCGACGGCTTGAGGAGGATGGCCTCCACCTTAGCGAGCTCGTTTTCTCCCACGCAAGAGTGTGGGGGGCTTCCCCATGTCCTCTCGGCGTCGCCTGTGCCGAGGTGCAGCGAGGCTTGCGAGAGGAGGTGCTCAGAGAAGAGTCCCACACACACATGCACATGCCTCTTTGCGCCATCTGAAAATCGCAGCTTCAACCTTGCCCCAGGCGGAGCTCCAGAAAGAGAAGGAGGAAAAAGCGGCTGAGGTGCTCGAGAAGCAGCAAAGCCTCGTCGAGGCGCAAGCCTAGGGAGGCCCCCTTCTAGGCCCCTTAAAAGCCCCCCCAGATTCCCTTTTTTGTGTCAAAAAAAGCGACTGGATCAGATTCTCTCTTAGATTCTCTCAGATTCCTCTCTTTGGTGTCTGAGAAGCGGGATCAAGCCTCGCTCTCAGGCAGAGAGGAAGGGGGAGAAGCTCACCGCCCAACTGGAAGAGGTGGACGTCAGCCGTAACTTATCGTAACAAGCGCACCTCGCGTGGCGCGCATCCTTTTGTTGCCTCGGAGGCCTTGGAAAGGATCAAGAGGCGTGAGGACGAAGAGCGGCAAGCGCAGGAGAATCTACGTTTGAGCCCCTGTTCGTCCTCACTGTGCGTGGCGGTACTGGAGCTTTAAGGGAGAGAAAGGTTAGTGTTCATGTCGTCGGAGAAAGGAATCCAGGGTCTCTGAATGGTGTGAATGTGAGTGTGTGTCTGATGGTGAGGCAGAAAATGTGATACTGTAGGTGAACTGAGGCGGAGATACTTGCATGGGGACGTTGTCCTGGTGAAGTCACGAGCCGCAGTCAGGTGATGGTGCCAATTCTCCGATGATGGCATTTTCCGCTTTTGTTCTTGGGCCGGATCAGGCTTGCCGGCTACCGTCCCTTTGCCAAGCGCTGCTTGGAGTTTTCCTGAGACACAGGTTCCGTGTGGCCTCCCGACAACTCTTGCCAGTATCAGCCTGGGACTCATGGTAGGCACCAACGTGGCCAAAAGCAAGCTTGATCAAATTTAACGGGTGGCGCTCAGGTGGTGATGTCTTGAAGGAGAAACCTGAACACAAGAGGCCACTGGCAGAATTCGGCAGACCATTTCTGAAGTGGACGCATGAGAAGATGCACTCCGGCACCGTTTCTCGATCTCGTGAGAAGAGCAACCAAGTGGCTCACAGCCTTGTGTTAAACATGTTCGACAGTTTTGGCACTGTCTTTAAGACTGCCTACCTCTGCAGCTTGATTGAACTGGCCAGGCTCGAGCGGCACCAGACCAATCTGCTTGCTACCCAGCATTGCACCTGCACTTCGTCCGAGCTTTCTCTGCTGCCGGCATTCAGTTGCTTCGCATCCTCGGTTATGAATCACGGTGCCTTCGGCCTAGGAGTGGAGCCAGCTCGACAACAAGGACCTCGCTCCTCATGGCAGCAGGATCTGCAGGTGAGCAGCCGCGGTGGGAGATTTTAACCAGTCGGCACGGTCCTGGTGCATCCGGGGGTACTTTTAGAGGTTCCTCTGCAAGGCTTACATGTGCCACCAAATGGTCGCCAGAGTGGGCGGCTGGATGCAGTGCAGGGGCACCCAGAAAGCGGTAGAAAGATCCGGCAAAAAGTACACAGGTTAGTGTTGGCACGTCTCGGGCAAACCTGCGCAAACCTCACAAATGCAGAGGCCTTCCCAGAACTTGTCCAGGCCGGAGTTGTGAGCTTCCGTGATTGTGAGAAGGCTTAGGCAAGCTTTGGCCTCACGCCATGATTTGTTGATCTCTGGTGCTGTTCAGCTCGAACCTGCAGCCGCCATGGTGAAGTGCTTCGTTTGTGGCTGCGCTGAGGTCAAGTATCGCTTTCCATGCTGCCGAGAAAGATACTGCTCCTTGCCCTGCTATCGGGTGCATGCTGCTGGGCAATGCCCTGCCCGTCCAGAGGTCGAGGTTCCAAAACGGGCTCGTAAGCAAGAGGAGGAGCCGGAGGACTTAATCTCTGAAGTCCGGCTGTGCGCACTGCGAGGTCATACAGGAGTGCGTGCGGCTTTGCAGAGCGAAGCCTTCCAGGAGGCTTTGCTGGCCTTGGATGAGGCTCACGATCGCCGTCAGGCCCTAGAGCGATATTTGGAGAAGGACAAGTACTTCGCCAAGTTTGCTGAGGACTTAATGGAGGCCATTGACTACTTTCCACGAGGGGAGTTCCTCAAGCATGCCAAACTTGCCAACAGTTAGCACGAGCAGGGCACATCCTGATCAGATCCACAGCGCGGGCTTGAAAGCTTCTGTCAAGAGCCGTGCCGCAAAGACGCAAAGACATTCGCGTGGATTTTCTAGCCGCCGGCTTTCTTGCTCCCCGTCCTTTAGACAGAGGTGCTGGACCAGAGTGATGAGCTTCAAGACAGATTCAGGTGATTACTTGTGGGCGCAGACAGCGTGTGAAAACAGATGCAGTTCCTGTTTTGCAGTAGGGCTTTTAGCAACTCGAAAGTTTGTCGTTGTTGCTCGCCGCATTCAGATCACTCGGCCAGGAGTGCATCACCAGATCCAACACAGGCGAGGCCTCTCACCGATCCTCCGATCCCCCACATACTCAGAGCCTCACCACCACGAGCAAGCGTTGCAGGGAAGTTCCAATCACAGCGAGGACAAGGACCCCCCCATGGTGCTTAAAATTGATGAATGCAGCATGTGCGACCGGCAGTAGCGACTGTATCGGGAGGACAGTGCTGCGACGCCGCCACAAACGAAGAAGCTTGGCACCAGGAGACGTTCGGAGGAGGCGGGGATGTGCAATGTGATGGAATGATGTGGAATGTGTGTTTCGTGGGGCAAGACCTTTTGGTGCCTGCAGGAGGACAGCACGGACTCCGAAGCAGAAGCCGACATGCCCAGGCGGGGTGCGAGCTCTGAGCAGCTAAAGCTCGAAAGGCTGTAGCTCGCGGCGCTTAATTAACGCGGATGCATTCGCGCAGAAAGATTGCATGTGCGAGCTCTCAGGGCCTCACCTCTGGCATCTTCGTTTCCTGCGCTTGTGCCATATCTGGACTTCCAGAAGGTCTGTGTGCCGGTAACGCTGAAGAGTAGGACTTCCCTTCACGGATCCCTGTGAAGGCAGATGTGGACGCCGAGAAGATTAAGGCAGAAGCCCAGCAAAACCTTGCTCTTCGCTTTATTCTCTGCTCACGCCAGTTGCTCTGGAAGGCTCAGACTGCGTCTCAGAACCATGAGCACTTGGAGAAGCACATGGTGATGCTTCAGGCTGGGAACTGTGGCACAGCTGTGCCTTCCTTTTGAGACAAAGAACTCGTAGCTGTTCGCGTTTGTGCTGCAATGTGTCACACCGCATCACGGTCAAGAGTCCACCAATTTCAGGAGGAGAGGCAGCAGCACTTGGAGCGGAACCAGCTGCTGCAGCATGCTGTTGATGCGTGCCTTCCTTGGCTTAGGATTGACCTGGAACATTGCCACCTTCCTGCGCGCATGATGTTTGATTCTGGTATAAGGACCCTCGAACGCATCCTTGTGTGGGTGCAGGCAGCTGGACTTACTGGGGTGTGCCCTCGGTTTGGATGCACCACTTGCTGTCATCTTGAAGCCACTTGCAGGCAGCGTATGACTCCTTGCACGACTTCGGTCCAACGTCGGTGCAGCAGGAGTTGAGAGTTTTTACATCCGAATCTGAAGTATACGGTCCACTACCGCAAGTTTTGTCGCGATTCCTAGTGGCCCGAGTACCGCAATATTGGTGCCCTTGTGATTCTTTTGCCGCTTGGAGAGCATGAGGATGCGGAGGCTCTTGCAGCGATTCGAGACATGCTTGCATGGCCCTAGACCCAGCCAGTTGAGCTTCTCCAGATCCTGTCACATGCTATGGAAATGCTCAGGCTCGCACAGCGTTCCTGCAAGGCACAGCATGCTGTGCTGTGGATGACAAGGGTTCAGGCTGTGAATGCGATCAGCAGTTATCATGACCGCTTGTCAGGCATGGGTCGATCCACCCGACAACCTGGAGCAGGCAGGTCTTGTTCCCTACGTCTGGATAGAGTGAATAGGGCTGTATCCGAGGCCTTGGCCAGCCATGAGGATCGTCTGCGCTCTGCTCTGGCTCTTGCAGAGAACCAGTCCTCATCGGGCGAGGCAAGATCGTGTTTTCTAAGCCACCGCAGAAAATCATGGAGTCCGAATCTATCCGACTGAAACCAGGTAGAGGAGCTTCGCAAAGCACTTCAGCAACAGATGAAGCGCGCGGAGGACCTGTCTGCAGTCTTGCCTTTAGAGCTGGAAATATCTGGTGCCCTTTACCCGTGGTCGCAGGACCTGGAGAAAGACTTGAAGGCTTGCCGCGCGTGCTTCACAAATGCTGTTCCTGCCGCGCCATATTATGCCTGCGTGCCATCATATGATATGCCTGCGTTTACCTCTTGCTTTGAGAAGCCAACCCGTTTGCCTAACGTTTGGCGCTGCGGCAAGGCCTTGCAAAGCAGCGACTCCGTGCCCAGCACGAAGCTCGAATTCTGGTTCCTTTAGCACTCTGTCTCTGTGCGCTCGCGTGTGTGCGAGCTGGTGTCAGTCCCGAAGTCAGTCGTACCGTGCAGCTGAGTGGAAACGAAACATCATATATGAGGTCGGACAAGCACGAAGGTCGTCGAGCCGCGTGCCTCTGTCCCGATCTCAAACTGGGACACCTGCAAACAGGGACTTTGTCGGTGAGTTTCAGCTTCCAGGCAAGCGGACCCAGCACGTATCCAGAACCTGACGCGAGCACTGCCCATGAGCCAGAGTCAGGATCGATGGAGAGGGTTCCGGGATGTTCCGGGAATGTTTCACAGAATCTCGACGCGACGAAGTTCATGAAATGCTGGCAGGCGCCGTTGGCACCGTGGCTATTGCCAGCCCAAGGAGCTCCAGCCCACATCCATCCCTGCCACGCACCCAATCACTGAAAAGGTCCCTTTGCCCTCCAAAAGCACAATCGCAAGGCCGCCCGACGCCGGTGAAGCTGGGCAGGAGGAGGAGGAGAGATTCGGGTTAAGAGGGGGGTAACACTGTTGGTGTTATGAGGATGCGTGGTTGTCAGCACTTGTATCATAGCATATCATAGCAAATGGGTGTGGTGTATCGAGAGAGTTTAATGGCGCAGCCTTGCGCCTTGAGCTCTCAGCTCTCAGCTTTCTGCCTGTTTTATTTTGAGGGCAGACTATCTCCTGCCATCTCCTGCACAATGTCGTCTTTTTGAGCAGTCGGGCGTCGAAGGTAGCCTAATCTTTTTAGAGCACATGTCCTGAATGCGCCTCGTGCGCGGGCGGGCCTTCGGTTCATGCCCTCTTCCGTGACCGCTCTCTTCAGGGTTGCGCAACGGAACGACCTTGAATAGGGGTTGGTGGCGGCCGCTGGGGTGAGGCTGGTGGATTCGACAGCGGGGGCATGTCGGCGAGCGCGGTCACAGCCCGACCGCAACCTTCTTGGGTGGTAAACTCATCCCTGGGCGGCTGCTTGGGGTGGTCCTGCTTCACCGAACTTTATCAAACAGGACCTCTCGCAGGCGGTGGACGACCTGGAAGTATGCACTCATGACCTGAGGCGATGGGCGGAAGACAGTCTGAATACGGGTGTCGGGGCACCAGGTGGGACAGTATGCGCCCTGTCCGGCACTTCTTCTCCGTGTGAAGGTCGCTGTCTGAAGGCAGAGCAGTCTTGCATCGCACACAACATAAACCTAATGTGGGTTGTGCAACTCTCTGGCAGTTCTCGTTAGAGGATTGTAGACCGTGGCTTTTTGAAAAACAGATGCCCCGCACAGCGCATTCAACAACTCGCATGAGGGTGTGTACGTTTTGTCAAGGAGCTTGCAGAAGGCTTTGAGCCAGCCGAGCCTGAGCAGGCCGGGTGTTACAGCACTTGCACACAGTCAGATTTCTTGAGCACACTAAACCTTGGAACAACTTGCCGCAGGACCGCGCTGTCTCTGCGGGCCAGGTGGCAGCTTCCCACCAATGTACTGTAGGGCTTGATGGGGTTGGGGACAGTTTGACGCGAGGGGAAGGATGCAGCAGAGGAAGCCGAGCAAGAGGCCACATGGATGACCTCTGGTTTAGAGATGTTTAGAGTTTAGAGCAAACATGATCCAGCCAACAGGCACAAAGGATGCGGCTCTTCAGATGCCCTTTTGCCCAAGCTGGGAGCCTGTGTCGAACTTGTATCGTGCTGTCGCATGTGGGTTCTTCGCTTACGAGACTCAGGCAATTGATCTCACTGCTGCCAAGCGTACGAGGCCCGTGCCATCCGCGAAGTTTTGTGAAGGGACAAACTAAGCTCGTAGCTCAATGGAAGTAATATACATGGTTTCATGGCTCTACAACATCCGAAGCGTTGCCACATCGGGGTGCTTTGGCAAAGGAGTGTCCAAAAGTTGATGAGGACGAAACTCACACCTAGCCTTCGGGGAACCTCTGTCTAAGCATTGAGCTCCGGTCCTTTGCCGAGCGACGCAGTGCTATGGTCGCCTGCTGTTTCAGGTTGTCAATTTCAGGCACTGGCGTCTCGGAGGCCAGCTTGGCTGCGTTGTGCAGTTTCCTGATGCAAGGTCACGCAGGTGATAAAACATTCTGCTGAGATTTGGGAACTGATGCCAACAAAGTGTCAGGAAGACGACGGGAAGCACCTGGGACGCAGGTGGGAGCTGTTGATGGCTGCAAGGGTCAGAACGCCTCATCTTTAAGTTGGAAATCGCTGGCGAGCAGGCCGTTACATCAATCTCATTCTCTCAGAGAGCTCTTGGCAGGCAACTGCGAGGCTTCATCGCGGAGGTGTACTCTGCCAAACGCTTCTCAGCCGATACTTCATACATCTTCATACATCTTCATACATTTTCATGCCTTGGAATCCGCTTTGGGTTCTGTATGTTCTGTGCTCGCCGCATCTCGCCGCGGCGCCTGGGCCTAGGCCTCGAAGATCGGCGGCGTGACAAGACCCAGCAGCCAAGACGGCAGCTGCACGCGGTCATGCAGGACACTCTGTTTTGCGCTGTTGGGCGTACTTTGCGTTGGATTGCTGAAGCTTCCTGGTGATCCTGATCCTAATTGTCCTTTGACATCGCAGGAGATCCTGCGAAGGCAGCATGGGGTAAAGCGGTTGGTGCATCAGAGATCCTGGCAGTCGCGGGCTTGGCAGTTGTTGGACTGTGCTGTGGCCATCGAAGGGCATGTATCCGATGACGTTTCACGCGCAGAGAACGTACGTTTGTCGTGAGGCTTTTGGAGTCTGTGGCGCAGCATGCCTTCACGGCCGGTTGGACATGTTTTGACATCTGACAGTCGTTTGCCTTTTCAACACAAGTGCGGCCGCTGGCAGGATGTAACGGTGGGCCTCTTTGCCGACTTTTTGGATGGCACCCGTGACCTGGAGGAGTCGGGGCCCCAACAAGAAGGTGCTTACAAAGCAATGTACAGCTCGGCCTTTCTGCATGGGCCGCTGATCCACACTGCAGTCAGTGGAAAGAGGAGCTGAGGACTCGGCTGAGGATTGCTTGGCCCATCTGAGGCTCTCCTTCTACCTGTACTGCTCTGCCATGCTTGCCTCAAGTATCCCGGAGGAGTCGCAGGCCGAGAAGAATCAACGAGTTGCCATGAGATCTCATGACATGGTGTGCAGGCAGTTCCCCCTTCAAAGCTTCCACCTGGGTTCGCCCAGCCCTGGGAATCTGCAACAGAGCATCTAGGACAAATTCCGGATCTTGCCAGAAATTCTTAGGTCAGCAGGTCTCGTTGCACCCGTCTGGTGGACCTCCTCTTTTCCGATATGCCAAAGGTGGGAAGCATACAGAAGTATCAGCGCAAGAGAGCTTGCTTGGCAGCCTGTCTGCGGCAAATTCAGGCACTGTCGGTTGTGCACGAGGAGATCGAGCGACTAGCAGGGGGACCTGGAAGGGGAAACCTTCGTGATAGCTCCTAAGTTATAACTTCCAGGCCTCTCTCAGTATCGGAGTATCGACTTCGCCTCGGCCTGTGGCCAGATGCGGTTGGTGCATTGGAGATGCCTGTGGGTGTCGTTCTCGTTTTGCATTTCCAACGAGCTTGGCGGCTAGATGATGGAACTATTGTCCACGGAGCTTTGCGCTGATTTCTGGAGGACCTTCAAGACATCACCGTGAAATTATCACTTTCTACCGAGACCCAGAATGAAACAGGAACTCATCAACAGGACAAGCTGGAGCCTCTCGCTCCTCTCTCTCTCTCGCTCTCGCCTTTGTAACCCCTCCCCCTCCCTGGACTGTGGAACAGCAGCTAAGCTTGATCGAATGGCCACTCTGCGCCAACGAGGCGCCCAGCTTTGCAAGTCCAGTGGGCAACAACCTGTCCTTCGAGGCCCCCTTCCTGTCACAAGATGTTTCGTATCTGGCCATGCTAGTTGAAACAGATGCGTTGCAAAAGGAGCAGTCCCAGGGTGTATCTGCAGGAGCTCAGCAACCAAAGCGGCAGCTTCTATGGCAGCATCGGTGGGATCGAAACCGATGGCTTGTGGCGGCCCAAGAGAGCATCTCTTGGAATTTTGTATTCAGTTTCAGTGAGCTTCCTGAGGTGCAGAGCATTGCTAGAGGGCTGGAGAGTGCCCAGAGCTTAGCTCAAAAGAGGGGGATTGTAGCTCACTGCACCGAGACCGAGCTCGAGCAAGGTGCAGTCTGCTGCTGAACAAGACCGCTCCGCCGCTCTTATGGCTCCTCTTTGTCATTTCAGGTACGAAGTATGCTACATTGCGAGACCGGTATGGCTTGTACTGGTGCTCTCTTCAGTCGCTAAATGCCAAGGCAAGCCGCCGTTCTTGCATTCACACAAGCTGATGTGCATTGCCGCGGGTGGCTTGACCCCCATGAGGCCATGCTGCATATCATAGACACCCCTCGTGCCTGAAGCCAATTGCAGAGGTACGGCATGCAGAGATGGCCCCCGTCCTGGCCAAGTCAAGTGTTGGACTTAGATTGGGCCATGAAGGAATCAGCCAGTCATGCGATCTGTCGTGTGATGAGCGTTGGCGATTCCGAGCCCAGGACGTTCCAGCGACTTGCCACTCGGTGATCAGACATCGCTCGGGCCGCGGAGGGCTCGTTGATGCTCATGTTCAGATGCTGTGCCCAAGCTGGCCTGGCATGAGCACGATGGACATTGCAGTGGCTCCAATCATAACAGAGTTTGAAAGACCTCAGTCACCCAAGGCATTCTTCATAGTCGGTGCGTTGCTGAAACAAACGAAAACGCAGCCGAAGGCTGGGCGCTTTCGTCTTCCGAGTGGTGCATGGCCTCGGCGATGCCGTCTGCTGGCTCAGACACTGCCACAAGCGAGTTGTTGAAAATACCAAGCAGCAGATGCAAAAGACGCAGCGCAGAGGCTCCTCTGCAGGATGCCAACGCAGTGCGAGAGCCCGAGACTTTCCCATGTGCAATAAACCCTAAACCCTAAACCCTAAACCCTAAACCCTAAACCCTAAGCCCTAAACCCTAAACCCTAAACCCTAAACCCTAAACCCTAAACCCTAAACCCTAAACCCTAAACCGAAGTCCGGGCCAGCGACCGGCTGTAAATCGCGCCCTGTGCCGAGGGTCGTGAGCGACCCTGGCAGAGGCCAAAAGCTGCCAGAGGCACAAAATGGCATAAAATGTCATTACAAATAATAACAACAGTAATAATAATAGCCATAACAATTTTATTTTTATGATGATTATTATTATTTTTGTTATTATTGATATAATGGTAACATTTAATTTAAAATCTGCGAACCTCTAAGCATTCGAAGCCGGGGCCGTGAGCCAACGATGCAGGCACCCGCAAGTCCCTGCCTGCAAGTCTGCCGGCGCCCGAGATCCACCACACTCCGCAAGACCCGGAGACCCGGAGATCGTGTCACTGGGAGGGGGGCACTGGCCAAATGCTTGGGTTCTCTGGGGAAAGTGGAGAGCCAGTCGGACAGTCGTCCTCATGCCGCTTGCGCTTCAGTTCTGAACCCACAGACTCGGGAAGTCCGTGCTGTAGCATAGATCTCACCTTTCTTCATGTCTCCCGGAACTTCCCGGAACCATAGGCTCGGCGGCTTTTGGCTCGCTGGAGCGCAGCCTCGGGGTGCCTGCAATTATCTGCAGTTCAATGAGGGCATTCCTGAAAACATGTTGCCTGTTGTGCTGAGAGTTGCAGGTGTACCTGTCTTGGTTGTTGCACAGCGAAGAGCCGCGAGACCGAGTCGTGTGACCCAAACGCGGCCCTAAAATTGTACTGCCCACAATCCTACCTGCGATTGCAGAGCCGTCATGGATTCGGCTTCTTGAATCTCGCCTCTGGTGCATGCAGGTACCAGAGCGTGAAGTCCAGGATTTTTGGCTACAGGTGCCTCGGCAGCCTCGACTGCTTCAGAACGTCGTCTGCAATTCCACGCTCAAATCGCTGCAGGCGTGCGGACAGCATGCAGGATGTTTGGCCGATGATTCACAATCTGCGGCCGGGCACCCACGCTTGCGCTCGTGCCCAAGCTTTTGTGGCAAGCAACTTGATTTTGCTTGCCATGAATCTAGATGCCTTCTGGTCCTCCTCCTGACGCACCAGTTTGACACACAGCTCGCTCGAGAAGAGGCAAAGCATGGCAAATGCGAGAAAGGGCTATTACAATTATGATGATGATTATTATTCTTATTACTATTCGCATTATTATTATTGTTATTATTATTACTATTTTTTTATTATTTTTCTTATTCTTATTCTGGCAGCTGAAGGGTTGACCTCCAAGGCATCGCCCGAACACTTGGCATGGGAGCTGACTGCCTGTGCCCCGGAAAGAAGCGATGATTCAGAGCTTCCACGTAAGATGGAAGGTCATAGTCGTGTGCCCATTGTCCTATGACTTATTTCTGGTAGTTGAGGCCTTGCTGCAGATCCTCCGTGAGAGCTGGAGGACTGCCAGCAAGCCCACTCTGCGGGGTTTGCTGGAACTGTATTGAGGGTTTAGGGTTGCAGAGGGAAGGCATGTCTGTTTTTTTGGAAGCATCATGGTGACACCCAACGTGCCTTTTTTCCTTGAACAAGGCCAGGGCCATCGGAAAACAAGGGGAGGAACACAGACACGGAGCCATGCAACGTAGACAGAGCGTCCTGATGCACGCAACGTCCAGTCTGCTCAGCTTCAAAGGACAGGCGCGAGTCATGAAGTGGCGGAGAGCGGGCCGGAATTTGGGCCCGAGCTGGAAGAGGCCACGGTAAGCTTGGGGGCTTTCATGGACCCTTGGTGGCCTAGGCCCAGTCTGACGTTGTCGCTTCGCAGGTCGGCGAGACCTATCGGGATCAAAAGGGTCCCGTTACTTTCAGTGATGCTGCATGATGGTGACCTGGCAAGGGGCGCGTCTGATTGTTTTTTGGTTGCCGGTCGAGGTAAGAACCGAGAAAGTGTTTTTCAGCGCAGGCCGTCTCAAGGTCCCAGGCAAAGCGTTGCAGACAAGCGATGGCTTTGTTTCTGTTTCACGGGTGAAAGTTCCAGCCCAGCACTCCCGAAGACAGGGATGCCATGTTCGGAAGCTGAGCTGGCAACCCAAGCGCTTCTCCAGACGCTTGTACAGACGGAATCAGGCGTATGCCGCGACGATCATGCCGGAGCATGCCGGAGCATCGGGTACGCATCAACATATCAGTGTGATCAGTGTGGCGAGCCCTCTGCTTGAGGAGCATCTCTTTTGCCCGACGGCAAGCGTGCCTATCAGCTGATGTCAATGATCAAGCCGCGTAGCCATGAAACAGCCGCCTGGCCATGTCGCAGAATGACGACACCACATGCATCTACTGCAAGTACAGTTATGGCAGGAGTGTTGTCAAGCAGACTACTTTGATTCCATAGAAGAGAAGTCTCCAACCAGACCGGTCTTCACACGCAGGGGAAACAATGAGGTTACTCTTCATGTTCTTTCTCGGGCTTGGCCCTGGCACTGCCCGAAGCTTTTCTACGCTTTTCTGAGTCTTCGGGGGCTCAGCTGCGTGCTTAGCACACAGCACACGTCCTACGCAGCTTTGAGGTGCGGCGCGCGCTGGCCAGGGAAGTGACGCCACTGCCTGTGGTCATTTGGTCACTCCAGTCAACTTCGTGAGCGGAGATTGTGGTGAGTATCAGGCTACACCCAACTTTCTGGCTCCTTGAGTGGCGCGAAGCCCTCTTCCAGTTGACATGACGTGTTTCTGCACAGCCTAAGCGCACACGGATAGGCCACAGGGGGCACGCACAGAATATGACTCAAAGCAACCATTGGCCCTCCATCCATCCAAAGCTTTGGACACTTCTCAGCAGTCAAGATGCATCCATGTAATATCGGTAGTTGTCCAGGGACCATGACTCCGTGCGTCCGTTTGTTCATGCCCGTTCCAAAGATTGAAGGAGGCGGGTTTTGGTTTGTTCAGTTTGTTCGTTTTGCTCAGTTTGGTCAGTTTGCTCGGATGAGTTTTTTTTGGGTTGATGTTTGCTGACAAGCCGCCAGGCATGATGTCAAGAGATTGACGGCCGAAGTGGCAGTTAATGACAGATGCTGGACCGCTTTGCTTTGAACCTCCGTGTCCGCTTGAGGATTTCCACCTTGTGCGGCTTGTGAGAGAGCGATGCAGAGGAGACACCAGTGCCGGGCACGTGCCATCCAGTGCTGGTACTGCGAGGGTCACGCATGTGCCCTACGATGTGCCACGTGTGCTCCACAAATCCCTGCGTTGCCTGCAACTTTCACGGTACTCGCCATTCTGCCCTGCACTCAGGGCTTGCTTCACCTGCTGCCCAGGCCGTCTGTGCTGAAGCTCCGTGTGTCCTGCGAAAACTTTGGCAGTTCTTCCTCTTCTGAGGTGACCAGCGGTCGGATGCCAGGCTAAGTGCCGCATGCCTTTGTGACACTATGCATTCTCCTTGTTGTTGCGTATGCGCCTGCGAGAAACAAAGATGGAAGGTTGGACCGTCCTTCGGAAGAGGCCCTGGCAGAAGAGTTCAAGTCGGATCAAGGCACGCCGGGGGTGCGGGGCCAGTCGGAAGTCGGAGGGTCTTTGGCCCTCAGGGGTCGCAGGGTTTAGGGTTGGCTTTAAGGGCCCCGAACCCTAAATCCCTAAACCCTAACACCCGATGAGCGCTAAAGCCCGAACTAATTTGAAACCCCAAGCCCCGAGATCCGGTGGAAAGGAGGCCGGGGAGCGCGTGACCATGATGCTTTTTGGCTTGTCAGTTTTGCGAAGTGGAGATGGAGTTGGCGAGAGTTCCTTCTGTTGCAGGTCTGGCTGCGGAAGATGCCAGGCCTGTGGCGTTTCATCACGAAACCCTGATTTGGACATGCGCCTGGCAATGGCATGAAAAGGCAGCACGGCACAGCACGGCGCAAACGTGCAAGCAGGCAACTCTCCCTTCTGCCGGAGAAGCCCAGACACACGCAGGAAGCGGTGGAGCCATCTCAGCCGCGAATGGCGCTTGTGGAGGCTAAGTTCAATCTCTGGAGAACGATGACGCACGGCAAATGCCGAAGTGTTGCAAACAGCAACAAGAGTGTAGCCATGCTATAGTTCCCGCGCAGGTGCAGCAAGTTTGCCCCATCTTTGAGCACGAGCCCGACGACGAGGTTCCTGAGCCAACTTACCCTCAAACATCTCAACACAGCCTCTTACAGTATCTCCAGATTCTTTGCCCGTCAATGTGCAGGTTCCTCCAGCAGAGGCCCTCAGCGGATGCAGCAGACAGACATGGACAACATTCGACTCAGTTTCATGCACTTGCCCCGGAAAGGTTGGGAGCCTTGCCCCGGAATATGAGTGGGTACCGAAGCCCAGAGCATCCATCGTGCAGGCTTGAAGCTTCCTATGAGAGCTACCAGGGTTGCTCGGGCTGAGCAGATTTTGCGACATCTGCTGGACAGGCCATGCCGAGGAAAAGGAATTCGATCTCCATCAGGCAGGGCCCGGGATTGTAGACTGTCTCATGGTGACATGAGTGACAGAGTGAGAGAAAAGAGAGTTCGCTTCGCTCAGTAAATTGATAGTATCCACCGGCCAAGAATGGGTATAGGGCCGTGTTCCGTTCCCACAATGCCAGAGTTCGTGCATCTTCACTTCGTGCTTCCTTAAACTTATATTATTGTGCTCTCTTCACCAGAAGACCCGTGCATGTAGTACCATGGGACTGCTGGAAGTTCGGGTCTCAAGGTGTGATGGGTGAACAAGGCTGAACCCCGAACCCTAAACCCTAAACCCCAAGTTCGCAACACGACGTTCCTGCCGCTTGTGGACTCGTGTAGAGTTCCCCCTTAGCTTGCCGCCCTCAGAGACTCGCCAGGACATGCTCCTGTAGAGCCTTAAACTCTAAACGCTAGACGTTAACTCCACCCTTTTATGTTGAATCTTCTCAAAACCTTTCATACAAAGCGCCCTTTAGATTAAGCCGTACATAGTCCACGCTTGGGACAAAGAAGGCGAAGGCCCGCCACACCCAGCTAGGAATAGGAAAGGCTTGCCACATCTAGGAAAACCCCGCGACACCTCACACCTTGGAAAACAATGGGCCCACCACGCCTAGAAAACAATTGTTTTTCTCCGGTGTCCTGCTGAAGTACCCGCGAAATTGGTTACTTCCGTTGGCTCCAGAGCAGCCCGCTGAATCCAGAGACGTTTAGGGTTTTGGGTTTGGGGCAAGGGCCCTGTGCTTGGAGGCGGGGGCTGCTTTTTCCCTGCATACCCAGCATAGTCTCAGAAGAATTTCAGTTCTCTCAATTTACTTCTTTAGGTCTTGCTTCCATTGCCTTCTTAACTAGAACGAACCCTAACCCCCAAACTCTAGTCCCTAAACCCTTAAAGTCTAAATACGGGAGATGAGACTCGGAGCGCCAGGCCGCCGCCGCCACGTGGCCTTGTGGCACGGAAGCTCGGGGATCGGTGCGACCGGCGTGTTGTTCAGCACCACCTGTCGGCAACAAAGCGCTGTAACAAACAACGATATACACAGCTCATGGGTTTCACCAAGGCAACAAGTAAGTGTAAGTGTGTGTGTGTCTCTGTCTCTGTCTCTGTCTCTGTCTCTGTCTCTGTCTCTGTCTCTGTCTCTGTCTCTGTCTCTGTCTCTGTCTCTGTCTCTGTCTCTGTCTCTGTCTCTGTCTCTGTCTCTGTCTCTGTCTCTGTCTCTGTCTCTGTCTCTGTCTCTGTCTCTGTCTCTGTCTCTGTCTCTGTCTCTGTCTCTGTCTCTGTCTCTGTCTCTGTCTCTGTCTCTGTCTCTGTCTCTGTCTCTGTCTCTGTCTCTGTCTCTGTCTCTGTCTCTGTCTCTGTCTGTGTGTGTGTGTGTGTGTGTGTTTTTTTTTGTGTTTGTGTTTGTGTTTGTGTTTGTGTTTGTGTGTTTTGTTGCGCATCGTGCCCTTTCACTATCATGTGCGCAGCAGGTACGATTCTGCCTTCATCCACTGCACCCGCAGAGTCATCACATCGCGGGCGTGGGACGTGGCTTCCATGTCAGACGCTCGGGAAGTGGCATGAAGTGGACTGGAGCTTTCGTTCAAGTATCTCGTTTACGGCGGGTTCTTGATACATCTTGGGTCGAAGACGAATCTTTCTGGAGGCTGGTTGTGCTTTGTGCTCTCTTCCTCACGGACATCTACGGCGTGGCTCAGGACCTGAGACAAGAACTGCATGGTCTCAGGGTTTTGGGTTTCGAGCATTCAGCGGCTCTGCTGAGGTGCACCACACAATCTCGGTAACTCACTTCCAGAATGTATAAGCCGCCAAAAAGCATCAAAGCATCAAAGGGGCTTGCGGCTCTAGGATTTTGGTCGGAGGCCATCCGAGTGTTAAATGTGATAAAAAAACGTCATCCTGAACGAGTTCTAAAGCCACCGCCACTCGCCACCGGCTTCGTTTTCGCAACTCACAGACTCGCAGTCCTCGGCGCAAGTGTGCCGCGCTTGTGGTCAACCATGGGAGGTCTGGTGCAAAGCATAAGGCCTAAACTTCCTAAACCCTGAAGTTTGAGAACTTGGAGTCGCACCCAAAAAAGCAAGTTGCTAGGGGGAGGAAGAGGGCCCAATCCCTACCGGGTTGGTCAACGAAATCTAGGGATGTTGTAGGAGGTCGCTCGGGGACCTCAAAAACCGATCCCACTTGAGACACTTTCTGGGCCCGATCGGAGCACAATTCGACATAGCCAAGTCTGCGCCAGGCTCCAGAGAACACCTCGCTGGACTTGCTGCTGATGGTCCGCCACTCCACACCTGCGGCAAAAGCACTGCAGAAACTATCCATCAGATGTCATACAATCTAGCAAGCCCTAATGCAATGTGGCTGGTATTAATACTATGTTTCATATGAGTGTTAATATGAATATTGATATTGATGTTAATTTGAATATAAATATGAATATAAATATTAATATTGATATTAAGTCGTTGCAGGGCTGCTTCTTTTTCTTCCTGGCCGAGCTGCTCGCCAACACGCTGACAGTAGAGTGGGAAGCTCGTTGCTCCAATTCCACAGGGCTCGCAGGGTAAAGCATCTGGCAACCTGGCGTCTAACCTGATCCTGGCTTGAGTCATTGTTTCGGTCATGGTGCAGGTCATACCTCAACAGCTTCTTTTTTTGGATGGACATAATCGGTGCTCCGGCATTCTTTACAACTCTAGATTTCTTGAAATGCATGTAGGCAAAGAGTTGCTCAAAAACTCTACTCGCATGCTCGTCTCCTTAGCAGGTACTGCCTCAATCATCTTCGACATCTCGATGTTTCTGGGCAGGGATGTCACGCAGAGAGAAAGGCACGCATTGCGTACAGCCTTGGTGAAGCAGCCTTAGAGCCGGATGCTTTGTCAGGTCTGGGGAGCAGGCTGTGGGAAGCGAAAATGCCTGTGACCCAGTTGGCCGAGCAGTATTGCTGGTGAGGTGGCAAACGCAACGTAAGTGCTTGGAATCTTGATTTCAAAGCAGATCTTGGAGCAGTCACAGGCACAGGAGTGCATTCCGAGGCGGTCTTTGCCCGTGCCTCTCGGGCAGCAAAGCAAGCGGCACGTGCTGGTCGAATGCTTCGCCCTTGGATTGGAACTGTGCTTGGGAGTATATCTGTATGAGTGCCACTCAGTGCTAGCTTGTCGGACGCGTTTCGAGTCTTGCAGCAGGGAGTCCCGTGCAGTCTTTGCGAGCAACCGTGGACAGCGGCAGAGCGTGTAAGTAGGTATAAGGAGACATACGACTAGTCATGACAAGTCAACTTGAGGTCGCGGCTGCTGAAACTGCTCCGCTTCTTGCCCTTCTTGCAGAACAAAGACAATGCACAACAGGTGATTGCCTGCTACACCTTGCTGCCGATGTGAATGAAATTCAATTCTGCAGGTGGCCAGTGCGGTCTCCAACAAGCTGACTGTGATGCTTGCCACGAGGGCCAGCTCTGCAATAAGCATGCAAAACGATTCACGGCTAGCACTGCAGAACTAGCTGTTAGTTCGTATGGAGGTCGCCTTTCTGTCGGTTTGCATTGTCTGGCACACGGAAGCCTGCTGTGTGCGTGATGAGTTGAATGTTCTGCCTCGGTTGTGATTCAGGTCATTCTCATTCCTCTTTTCAGCACGTTCATGTATCCAGAGGCCACGGTCTGCGCTTTCTTTACTGTGAGTCAGATCCCATTGTTTTCGTTTGTGCGGCATTTGATTGGCTCTAAGGCAGAAGATTCCATGACCACCTGGGCAACACTTTTGTCTGGTGATGCCGGGACCTCGCAGTTCACCCATGTGCACCTTTGCGGCTTAATTTGTTTGTAAAGAGGAATGCATGGGGGATGAAAAATCTTGGGCAGGTCGGAGAGTACTTTGCCAATCCAAGCCCTGCGGCCATGAACAGGACTGCCAAAAACTGCTGCGCAATCTTTTGGCTTCGCCTCATCGCGCTTCACTGGTGCTTCACGAGTCTTCACAGCCGGACAGGATCAATGCACAACTGCTGCAGTTCACCAGCTTTTATGTGAATCTGCCGTATGGTGGGCCACCCAAAATGTCAAGCTTCGCTCCCTTGTGTGGCTGTCTGTGGCAGGCCCCTTTAATATCTGCGTGCGAGACGCAGCCTCCGCTGGCTTTGACTGTTCAGGACGGTGTTTCAATGATCGATTTTGGAGATCCTTAGTGTGTCCATATGCAGGCATCATCATGCCTGACCTGATCTTCCGGAGTAGCTTCGTTGAGCCGCAGCAACTTGACTGAAGTCGTGGACTCGTGCAAGCTTTCGGAAGCTTGTGCTTTGCAGGCGCCAGTCCTCTGTCTTCGAAGCACGGAGCCTGGCACATCCACTGAAGTCAAGCTTGGAGGCTTGGTGGAGCTGCTTGCAAGGTGCAGTCCGCGCACGTCCTGCTCCTCTTCTCCCTTGCGGAGGTCAGGCGGTGCGCCCGAGCTTGATGCCTTCCTGCTCGCCTGACCTCACTGCAACCAGCATCCACCCGCAGGTACGAGGCACTCTCAAACCTGTGCTGCATGATTGTTGTCCTCGTGGTGATGTTTGTGGGCTGCGGGGTGCCCGGGCAACTTGCTGTGGACACTCTGCTGCCACTGTTTCATGGTGTGTGGGCTGCAGGTCTCATTATGAGCTCCAGCGTGAACTCAGTGGTCCTCAAGCCGTGCTCACCTTGGGGTAGAGGTCTTGCTTCTGCTTCGTCAATAGCCAACCTTGACAGTCGTTTGGTCCGTTTGGTCATTGCCGCCATGCTTACCACAACATCTTCGGCCCTTCTTTCTTTCTTTTTCTTTCTTTCTGTTGAATAAGCCTAGCAAACCCTGCCCTTCTTTTTTGCAACCCTGGTACGGAGACTGTGCGGTTCCGCCCTGCGGAATGCAGGTGCTGTTAGCTGGAAAGCTGGCTAGAAAAGCTACTGGTAGAACAGAGCAATGTTCTAAATGACCTCAGGCCCTGCATTTCTAGTGTTACAACACACGCGGCAGATGTTTGGGATGTTTACGGGGTTAAGGCGGTTTGGCCAAGTCGGCCAAGTCTCGCACCTTTAGGACAACATCTGCCCAACTTCTCCGTAAAACAAGAGTTATCTGGGGTTGAACTTCGCGTGACCTTTGTTGAATGCACTCGATTTTCGAACCACGCGACTCCTTCCAAAACCGCTTGTGCGATCTGCCCTCCGCTCCCCCGCTCTCTTTTGGAGCCGTGCATGCCTGCATCAAAGAAGCCTTCAGAACCGCAAGATTCGTTCATTCGTGCCGTTCACACACTTCATGCACGTAATTTATGCGCTTGCACATATAATATACGTGCATTCACTCCGTTCTCTTGTTTATTACTACTATTAGGAGTCATAGCCCTGTAAAAACTTCGTGAACGGGGCAAATGCTGTATGCACAGTATTATTCATGCGTCCGTAGACTCCCTCATGATAAGACTATGTGTGCTCACTTAATGCACACGGTCGAACAAGGACGCATGAACGCTATGAACGCACCTTGACAGTCAATCCAGGCTTTGGAAGCAGATCTTGGAACTGGAGAAGGTGGTATTTTTCTGTTAGAACCTGATGTTGGGGTCCCGAGGTTGGGTTCTTAGGGTATCGCTTGTGAATGAAGGAATAGAGTGAGGAAAAGGCACTAGAACTTGGGTCTAGAACTTGGGTGAATACAACAAATCAAGGCTTTTATGAATGTAGCAAGCTAAGATTACAATAAGAGTTGTTTTGCGAGACAACAAGATACGACGTGCCCAGACCCGTGTGCTAAACGCAGCTTGGCTGCTACGGGCTGGAAGCACGAACTTGAGCGCTACGGTTTCTGAAGTTCGAAGCGCCTTAAACGAGTTAAACGAGTACGAACTTGCATGTTGCGATTGTGCAATAAATCACCAGTACGTACGAAAGTGTGCGCTGCAGCTTCGCAAAGTGGCAAGGTGCACTCGGATGATTCACCAAGCGAACTGGAAGACACACGACAATGGAGGCTGTGGATGCGCAGGTTCTAAACAAGCACCAAACAGCAGCTGCATCTGATTTTGCTCGGTGCTCCGTTCGGGGCAAACACGAAAAATTCTCAACTTTTCCCATGCGACAGCTAACGTGTTTTTGTATCTCAAGCTTGTACAAGCTTCTGGCACACAAATCTCGGCACAGGGGGTAAGCTTGTTTCGCAAACGCTTAATGTCTTAATGTCATCTCACTTGCGGAAAGTAGTCCTGTTAAGTTCGGCGTCATGCGTAAGCATGGTGAAATTTTCCTGCGCGACGGCCACAACATCTCTTGTATCTCACGCTTGTACGTGCTTCTGGCGCAAACCTCGGCACGCATGTTTAATCTCGCAACCAGACTCTCAATTTCATCTTACTGGTGGAAAAAGGTGATTTTTCTCCATGCCTGGTTATGGGCAAGCACGACCAGTGCCTGTGCGATCTCGACAAACGGGGATCGGCAAGTTTCATGCGCGGCATATTCTTAGTTTTGACCCTTGCGAGAGCCAACCAGACTCTTGCATGTCAAGTTTGTGCGTGCTGGCACACAAATCTCGGCTCGTGGGTATCTTGTCAAGGAGCTCTCAATGTCATCTCACTTGCTGGGTTCGGGGCAAACACGGCGAATTTCCCATACTTTCCGGGCAGCAATGCACTCTTCCAAAAACATTGTACGATCAGCGCGCCGTGCATGTGGATCGAAAAAGCCCTTCAACCTCACTACGCCTCCCCGGACCGGTGAGGGGGTCAAAAGAGGCCGGGGAAAGAGGGGGAGGGGGGATCGCAAGCGTGGTCCATCGTCACAGACAAGAAGCTCCAGCTTCATGGCTTAAAGAAACATCTTGGGCAGCCTTGAAGCTTAAAATCGAGATCTTGGCTGGGAAGCCCGAAGTCCCAAAACCCTGCGGGCTGTCGACTGGGCAACGAGATGTTGGGCAAGCGGAAAACTGCGAAGAGTTGGGGGCAAGTTTGGTTTCGGCTCGGGCAAGTGACGTTGAAAACGGTTGACCGAATGATGGGATTACCCGTCGTGCGATCTGTGCCGATCTGTGCTGAAGGCTCCAGCGCGTGGTGACTGTCTTGCGAGAGCATTGCGTGCCCTCCCCAGAAGTGCGCGTGAAAGTGCCGTGAGGTGTCTCTCATATACTTTCACTGCTGTGTTTGATCATTCGGGCCTCTCTAACCTTGTATACGGAAGACCACGAAGCTGAGGCCGAGATCATGAAAATGTCCATGCAGATCCGAGCCAAAACCGACAACGACAGTAAGGTAAGCGTCCACGGAACTGCAAGCTTTGTGCAGATGCGGACGCTGAATGTAGATTGACATCAAAGGAGGCTCCTTCCCGTGTCCCGACGATGAATGAAGCGGATGCTGAGGATACGGCAGTCGAAAGTCCGTGCGCATGTCAGAGTCAGAGTGGAGCACGGCATGCCATGGCCCTCAGGACAGTGAGCTGGACCTCCTTGAGAAGGCCTTTGAGTTGAACCACTTTGAGCAGCTAGCTGTTGAGCTAGCTGTCGAAAGACTCTTGAAAGAGTCGTGCCACGGCAGGTTTTGACCAAGATCGTCAGCATCTGTGAGGTGGTGATTCCGACCAGGAGGCGGGCATCCAATCAGGACCGAGTTCGCATTGCTAGCCGCGTGATAGCAATGATGGTGCCCAAATGCCGGCAACAAGCTAAGCACAAACACAAGACATTTGCCGCAGGAGGAGTTTGTGTTTCTTGTTGACTATGGCGCGGAAAGCTCTTGCCCGAGGGCTGGTGGCTTTTGTTGCCGCTTCCTTGCTGACAAATGTCAGCGCCCTAGCCCCGAGAGGTCGAAACGCTGGCCACGTGGACGCACCCATTATGTCGGAGCCCGAGATGCTCTCAGAGCGTTCCAGAGCGTTCCCATGTCTGCGAGAATTCAGAGGTTTTGAACGAATGCCTGCAGAATGAAGTGCTACGATTCGGGCAGGAGATTGGAAACTGCCGACCACATCGAAGACACATCGCCGCTTGCCCGGATGCTCTCTGGTTTCGCGAGGAGGGAGAGGCCTCTTGAGCCTAAGGGCTGGAATCGACGATGACATGAAGCAACTGTTGGACAACAGAGTGCTGAATGTCTTTGAGGTCTGCGGCCTTTTCCATCAAAAAATGTGCAACTTGCAACTGCAACTGTTTCTAACTACTGCCGAGGTGCCACCGGACCAACAGCGCAACCTGGCTTTCCATCTCATGGCCAACACTCGCAGCTGCCGACGCTGGGTGAGGAAACCGGGCAGTTTGTCGCGAACTGCCTCGTTCTTCCAGCGGCCATCTTTGTTCTGCTTGCAGGAAGCAAGCCTTGTCGGAGAAGCTGGTGAACTTCATTGCTGCAATACAGAGCAGAATGCCGAGACTGCTTCTTCGTAAGTTGTTGGTTAGGGTGTGAACATCGCGATCCAAGGCAGATATCTGAACAATCCCTTCCACAACTTCTCGCATGGGCAGTGGCCCCAGTTCTGCAATGTTCCCTGATGTTCTGCGATGTTCTGAATGGACCTTGCTGCAGCCTCTCTAGGTACCATAGATGAGGTTCGAGTACACTAGGTGTCATGTTCAAGCTTACTCAGCAGGCCTGTAAAATTTTAAGGGATGCAATCCGGGTTCAGTGCCTTCGTGGCTCGGTGGCCTGTTTGGCTTGGCTGCTTAGCCAATGTGGGCTCATGTTACGTTGTCTGCCAGCAAACACGCGACCTCTGATTGAGGCTGGATGTTCTTGCAGAAGCCCGACTCTACCTGCACAGCATCAAGTCCTACACGCTGTTGTCGGAGGTGCCGAGCAGTACAGCAGAGTCAGAGCAGTCAGAGCACGCGCCACGGGCGCAAGTGCGTCGACCTCCTGCGGTTTTCCGGCGTCAGGTGACGGTGTTTTGGTTCTTGATTGCTGCCTTGGGACACGATGTCGGTCATCTGGGTGTGAACAACCAGTTCCTCGTCACAGCCTCAGAAAAGGAGATCCTGGGAGCGCAGCAACAGCAGCAGCCGCAGCGCAGCAAACCCCGAGCCCTTTTGGGCTCAGGTCGAGACATCGCACGTGCTAGCGTTGAGGCTAGCGGCGCGCAGGCCAAAGATTGAGGTTGGATGTTTTTTCTGTGCACAGGTACAATGACAAGTCTGTGCTGGAGAACATGCACTGCAAGCTTGTTTTTGAGGCCAGGCATGCTTCTTTCTGGACTTGAGACTGTTGCTTGCAAATCGAAGGTTCTCAGCGAAGCACGGAACAATGTGCTGGAGGTTTGCCAGCTTGTCCTCGCTTGCATGGTAACTGTTTCGCGCTTCCCAGCTCTTGTTTCCAAGGTTTTGGACAAAGCCGACTACAAAACGGCCAGATCGGGCATTGCAGAGTCCTCAGCAGACGAGTGGCTGGTTGTGGGCATGCCGGAAGTTGCAGTTTGCTGCGCTTGGCGGCCCTTTGTGCCACATCGGTTACGTCTGTGGCATGTAAACATGGCAGAAGGTAGAGGTCATCCTGGGCACGGACATGGTACGACACAGTGAGGATGTGAAGGCCGGATATGTAGCCAAGCTCTCTTATCATTCTCTTATCCGCGGGCTTTGGAAAGACTCGAAGGCCATGTCGATTGTGTACGCCATGCACCAGGAGGTGCATGATGAGAATGAGAACCCGTAGCCAGCGCATGGCCGCCCTTCAGCTGGGCACGAGTGGCAGATTGGCACGCTGTGCCAGGTCTTCGAATCAGCCCAGGAAGATCCGAGCCAGCACAAAGCTGAGTTACAATGAGATGTGCGCTGACAATCGTCTGAGTGGGGTGGTGTCTGGAGTTGTTGTGGCAGAGGCTGAGCCACGCGCTGCAGGAGGACAACAAGAGTCGGCTGAAGGCGTGGACGGAGAGTGGCGACAAAGGATTACCTCACAAATCAATTGTCCTAGCAGGTCTTATCGTCATTGTTCTTGCCTCAGACGTTTTTGCAAGGCTGCCGCACACAACACTTGCAGTCTGTGAGGCTTCATACAGCGGACATCTCCAATCCCATGAAGCCTTGGGTTGCGCCCACAGCTGCTGGACGTTCCTGCACTTTTCTTCTTCCATGGCAGCTTCAGCTCGGGGTTTCTTGCCTGGCCCCCAGGCCATCTGCCAACATTTAGCAGACCTTTGCTTGGAAGAGTTCTTTGCTCAAGGAGACAAGGAGAAGGCCCTCTCGAGGGTGCTTTTGGACGCCTCCTCTGGGCATCAAGCCTCTGTTGCAGGAACTTGGCATTCCTGTGCAGATGCTCAACGATCGGGACAAGGTGAACCGTCCAAACTCACAGGCACGGCACAATCCGTGGCATGCCACAACACGTCATTAGCATAGCCACAGCATGGCCAGGTGGGATTCATTGAGTTTGTCATCGCACCTCTCGCAGAGCAGATGGTCGGTCTCCGAGCTTTAGCTTCATTTCAAAGCAGCACAAGGGCAACCGAGATGACGTCGAGATGAGGCCATCATCTTCCCTGGACTGTCCTTCCTGCCTGCAAACCTCAGCATGGGCCTGATCTACTCCGCAGGCCCTTGTTGATTGCATGGGGCCCCCCTACCGCACGCACAGGCACGAACACGCAGAACTGGGCTGAGATTTGGAAGCAGACGCCCATGGCCCAGCGACCGACGACTTGTTTTCATGTTGTGCCCACTCTACCCGAGTGGTAGAACAGACGGACGGCCCTGCGGTCGCCTGGACGTTGCCTTATGTTGTCCTCAGATCTAGTGCATCGACGGAAGAGCTTGTGAAGTTTGACGTGCGGATCTCGAAAGCCACGTTCTGAGAAGAGACTTCGGTCTTAAATGTAGGCTCTCCAAAACCTCAACCCGTCATCACTCTAAGCGGCCTTAGCGGTCTCAGAATCGAGCTCGCCTGCTGAAGGTCACTGGTCGATTCAAGGCTCCCGGCCTCAAAACCCCTGCAAGGGCAAGGGTATAGTCTCTCGTGATGCTGCGCCTACCAGAGCAAGTGCCCTGAGGCCTTTAACCAGCGGCGGGAGGTTAACGTGCGGCAGTCGCTCTCGGCTGCGGCCTAAGATCAGCCTCTTCTGCTCTATGAATCGATGTAGAACCCTAAGGGGGGTGGGGCAGGGGGGGGGGCCGGGGCCAGAGAGCGCGCGACAAGCCTAAACCGCACAATTATGTGAGACGCAATGCCAGCCCGAGCTCAGGTGCAGAGTGAAGTCTCCGGATAAGGCACTAAACCGTCACCAACCGCGTCACTACCCATTAGAGTTAGCGATGAACACTCGAGCGAGTTCCTTGAAAAGGCTCGTTCTTCTTCGCAGAAGTGTGCCAAAGGCACCTTAATTTTCGTTTCACAAAGTTGGAGACAGCTCGTGGGCATTGCAATGGCCTCCGAAGACCAACGCTGCCGTTGACGATCAGTATCGAACCGTTCATAGCTGGTGAAGTTGAGATGAGGAGGCCCGCAAGCATTCTGGCCTTGAAGGAATTCTGTATGCTTGCAGAGGAGACGATACGTGTGGCAATGTGTGAAAAATGGTGTTCACTTGCTCACTGTCTTGCAGAGTTCCGGGCTTTTTGAGGTTGTACTAGATGGTCACACAACATTGGGTATCAGAAGACGCCTACTTACTTCCCTCAAGGAGGTGCTTTGAACACCATGCAGAACCCTCTTGGCTTGCATTGCTAATGTGGCTGGACAAGACAGGTGTTCGGTGTCGAATCGCCAGCACCCTAAACCCAAAGCCCCAAATCCCCCAGCCCAAAGTGAAGGGGATCAGAAAGCAGCCTCTCGCCAACCAGTAATCTTGATCTGCCTGCAGCCGCACTTCGAAAACCTCAGAGGTTACTGGGGAGAGACTTGGGAAGATTTCTGGGAAGCCTCACTTCCTATTCCCTAAGACGATTTGTGCTTGAACTCGGCTTTGCTCGGGCTGAGGTATCCTTCGGGTGTGAAGCCTGGGGACCAGGTTTCTGGATCTGAGCCGAGCTCAGTCTCTGGTGGGTTGCAAGTGAAATCTCACACGAGACTACAAAGCCTTTACATGCTCAATGCTCGTCTGTGAAGGAAGGGGAGTATTTCAGGCCAGTGCCTCGCTGGACGGAAGACCGAGCATTGAGTCAACCTGAGCTAGCCAACAAGTTCTGCGCAGGTACAAGCATGTCTTCGTGAAGCCCCCGGACGATGAGGAGCATCGCAGCTCATCGCTAAAGAAGTCATCGCTCTCGGCAGCGGTGACAAGAAGGGGGCGAGCAGGGCGGGACTGCTGACAGGGGCCTCACCATGAGAACTCATGACAGGATCGTGTGGAAGCGCTGAAGATGGCGGCGGACTTCAAGTGCACTGCCTGTGAGGCCAGCTATGACCGTCGTGAGATGTCGCAAGTGCTCCAAGGCTCTAACGGAAGCAACATGAGAATATCACTGCTGCTACTGCTACTGTAGGCGCCACCCCCGAGTGTTTAGGGTTTAGTGCTTATTAGTGTTTATAGGGTTTAGGGTTTAGGGTTCAGGGTTCAGGGTTTAGGGTTAAGGGTTTCGGGTTTCGGGATCGGGCTTACCAAATACTCCACCGTTGGATGAGATAGTAGGGTTACAAGACCAAAATTCAGTGTTGGCGAACATCACAACAACCCAAAAACATCGCGCCTGCGCAACTCCAGACAAGAGCGCGGGCAACCCGTCGTTTGCAAATTAGCAGAGGGTGGTCGTTTATGAAAAAAGCAAAAAGAAAGACAATGTTTGCGGACGTCCAAACACCGGAAACATGGCGCCTGCGCAAGTTTCGTGTACCTCAAGACAAGAAGCGGGGGCAAACCGCCGCTTTGCACCGTACTAGTACTAGTGCTGGTGCATGAGAATATCACTGCTACTGCTACTGCTCCTGCTGCTGCTACTGCTACTGCTATTGCTACTATGACCACTGGCAGGTATGCATTTGGATCTTTGTTATGCTCTTACTGATCTTTATACATCTTTTTTGCTCCGCTGCCCTCTTGGCTCCTCTCGTTTCACTTGGCAACTCTCACACACTTTGCTTGTGCTATGCAGGTTCTCCTCCAAAGTCTGCTCCAGCGTGCTGAGTCCCTGACGGAGGAGCGCCCAAAAGCTCTCCGAAAGGAGCAGCTCCAAGACATTTTTCGTAATTTTGCGTGCTTTCGATGCAGGATCATATCATGGACCAGTTCGATGGCGAGCTTGAGGAAACCGTAGCAAGGACCTCAGATCCTGAGAACTTGCTTGTGAGCTCCGTCGGCACCTTCGCAAGCCTGAAGGAGCTGACCGACAATCCCCAGGACAGATCGGTTTTTGGTGTCTTTCTTGGAGGACGTCAAGCTGGTGGATCACACAAGACAATGTGGCATTTGTCATCGAAGGCTTGAGACAGGAAGGGAGTTTGAAGCTTGAAGCCTTTTTCAACGTCTGTGGCTCGAGCAAGCCCATTCTGGGGCCCAGAATTTTCACAATTGCTCAGCATCTGCATCCAAAATCACATTCTCTTTCAGCGTCTGTCCTGACCGGAGTTTGGGGGTTTGCTGCTCCGGCCCGAGTGATGGGAGCGAAGGACCGGGAGCCGGGAGTCTTCCCGAAAGTGAACCTGTAGCCTCAGAGTCAGATGGGCGATGCAATGGTGTGGTTCTCGACCAGGCAGGCCGGCTTCTTTTCAAGCTCTGCTTCTTGCGGCAAGACTGTCCTATCAAAGCAACCCGTGAGGTGTCGCGCCAAATGTGACGGAGGTGGCAGGCCTGGGGCCTGGACCTGGGTTGTTGGGGACATGGCTGGGGAAAGCTGCGCTTAGGTTTGGGCCTTCCAAGGCGAACGGCACTTGTCCTCGGCTCAGAATTGTCCTCTGGTTTCCGAGATAGTACTAGAGCTCAATAAATCGAGATCAAGGCTGGAAGTTCATGAGCCGGAGAGTTATAAGATAGGAGTTTGCGGTGGATTTCAAGAGAAGCTACCAGCAGCCGGGCTTTGCTCAGCCGTGAGACGTTCAGTCCTAGTTTTCGTTTTTCGCCTTGAGAATACCGGATCTACTGCACGTTCTCACTCGAGGCAGCAGTGGTGCTGCACCTCCGGGATTTGCCGCTGTTTCGCAGCTGGAGATGCCACGCCAGGTGGAGGATTTCTTGTGTATCCGGAAACCGGACCACCATTTCATTCATTTCCATCAGGCGGCTGGCGACACCTTTCGTCGCCGTGAGTGCGATCCTCCATCTCGGAGCCTCAGTGCCTGATTTGCCATGTGCGACTGTCGAGGCGGGCAGCGTGCAGCCTTCGCCGGCCTGTGCCAGGTGCGGCAGCGCGAGGGGGAGGCCAGCACAGGTCGACACAATCCTAAACACGTGAAGAAAGGACCGGCAACCTGGCGAGCTGGTGGCCTTCGCAGGCGCCACCCACACAGCTCCGGATCGTACCTTTGAGTTCGGTGCACTTGCACTGAGGTGAGGCTCCTCCGTTGCCAAGAACTCGTTCGTGGCTGCTGATCAGGCTGCTGCAGGCGTGCGGCAAAGTCCACGTGACGCGCAGGCACTATCGACTACCGGTGCCGTCTTTCAACAGGCCTTGCCAAAGTGGAACGTGTTCTATCTGGCGCTGGATGCTGTGTGGCTACAACCGCTCTCAGGACGCAGGAGCCCCATTCACAGCGAGATAGAAGCGTGACCTTATCTGCTTGTACATGCAGGCTGGAACACAGAATCCGACGTTGTGGTTGTTGGACGGTGGCATCGCGCGTGCAAGCCGCGCCGCATCGGGGCGCTAGCCTCGCCAATGCTGCCAAGCAAGATCCTCTCTGCTGTGTGGCTGTGCTGAGCTTAAGGGGATCTCAGGGGCCTTCAGAAGCATGCTAACACAATGTGGCAGCAAGGATGAACAAGCATGGATGTCGGCAGCACTTGTGCTAGCGGGTCGCCGTCGTTGAGGCGACCAGTGCCTGATGTTCTAGCGCTCCTGGAAGAGGCGCATCCTGATGTGTAAAAGTATGTTGCCGGGCCACATCTCACATTGTGCATTGAGTCGTAACTCAAATTCATCCACAGCTGTGTCTGTCCACGCAGTGACTTGGTACGCACGGCCACACAACTGTCCGCGCATGCATACTGTGCGTTCTGGGATCCCCTGCGAAAAGCAGTATGGAGCCGCTTTGGCTTTTAAGCAGCACGAACGGACTCAGCAAGCAAAGGTTGCATGCAACTGGTGCTTCACGGCATTTGGGTGAGATTTTGTTGCAATTGAAGATGTCGAGAAATATGCTACCAAAAAGAACTGTGCTTGCCACATCTTGCCACTTAGATTTCAAAATTCTATCTGATGTGACAGCAGCTGCCAACATAACACAGATGGACTGGAAAGATTTCGGCGGCCAAGGAGATCGTGCTTGCAGTACAGCTTTTGTCCACATTTCGTATATTTTATAATTTTATATGTCTACTGATCTACTGCCATGAAACCTCACTCTTGCCTCATCCATTTATTCAATCACCTTTGGAGCTCCGTCGCAGATGCTGCGCGACCCGGCTCTCACATGCCATACGCAACGTTGTGAAGCTGGGAAACCTGGAGTAGTAAGAGGCAGCACGAACATTCACCACAACCTCATGCATGCAAAAGATCGTTCATGAAATGAAAACAAGCAATCATTGCGATTGTGTCCACCGCCGACCTCAAAGCATCATAGGCAGCGACGCTTGAGCTGACGCTCCCGAGGTTGTCAACATGATGAACAGCTCCTCTCTTCTTGGTGCGGGGCCTACGATGCCTGGCAACTGCTGTCGTGATGAATCGCTCAAGTGTCATCAGTGTCATCAGTCAAGGGTTAGGTGGCCCAGTATCGTTTGACCTTCGCTTCGTTCTCTCGCATTTCTTGTTGCGGAGACCTGCTTTTCCTTGGTATACCATGAGAGCTCGTACCATGAGTGGGCGGGGAGAAAACAACGGCGAAGAAAACCGAACTTGTGCGCCAAGACATGTGTCCCAGAGGACCGGCGAGGATTGGCAGTGCAGGCGCTGCGGCTAGCTGTGGCTCATCTAGCTGTGGCTCAGCATCCCGCCCCCCCGGCTGACAAACCAACTGTCACCAGTTGGGACATCTGGACTGGTGGGCCTTTCCTTCTTGATCTACGGCGGAACCGGAACAGAAACTCTTCGGGCAAGCACAGGCATTCGCTTGGCTTCTGGCAATGCCTGTCTCCTAGACAGGCTTCTTGGGATGAGGTTGTAGCTTTAACATACTTTAGCCCTGGTGGCTTCTTGAACTATCTTAAACTATGGCCCTTTTGGCCCTAGGGGTTGGATGCGGTGCTCCATCGCCTTCTCCGCATTACCCTCCTTCAGGAGGGCAGCGCTCCTGTCCAAGGGGTGTTCTCATTTGGGGTACGAGTGCACCCTCTTGGTACAACCCTGCCCTCGCTTGGGCTGCTTGGACGTGCCCGTGGTCCCAACCACTGTTTCACGTCATGGTGCATGGTCGAGGACCATATCGCTGGAACTAAGGGGCGAATCACGCAGGTCGCCTTGGTGCTGGTGCTCAAGCACCTGCGTGCAGTAGCCTCGCGATCCTTAGGTAGATTGCAAGCACTTCTTGAATGGCGGTCCGCCGTAGATTGTGAGGATCTTCTGGCAGTTGTTGTACGCAGCCATGCGTCAAAGAAAGCTGTCATTCGCAGTGCACAAGAAAAGATGGATAACGTAGGGACCATGGTTTGTTGAGAGTTTCTCAGATGATCAAGATGCAGCTTCTGCTTGGAAGAAGTTGATGCGAAGTGAGGTCTGGGAAGCTTGGCGGAGGCACGGCAAAGGGCTGTCGTGGGCCTTTCTGAGAGACTTGCTATGACTTGCTCTGCCATCTGCACTGACCAGGAGTCTGTTGTCTTTCACAAGGTTTTGCAGAGGGACCTCGCTATTGGCAAGGCCAGGCACTTCGGCTCGAAAGTGGCTCGAAGTTTCGTGTAGATGGGTGCCTCCTGAGGTGAAGATCTCCTACGTCGTGGGTGCTGTGACCAGCTACGAGCAGTTCACCGGACGATCTCAGGCAATCCTTTTGAGAACGTCCCCACAAGGTCACCCAGAGGAAGCGAACGCTTTCCGGCAGGTTCGGCAATTGCTTGCAGCCGGTCACTGGCTCTGTGCCGAGACCGAGTTTGCGGATGTGGCTGGGACTTGGGACCCAACTTCTTGCGTTAAGCCAGATCGGTTGCATGACGTGGACGTCTCTGTAAGTTGTGCGGGCGCGATGCGGGGCAACCAGGACATGTTCTACCACAATGGGTTTCGAACCACCTACTCAGTCTCCCAGAAGGGAGAGGTGGAACATGCCAAACTTGCATTTCAAGCTGCTCCAGATAGTAGCAGGTACGAGCAACGCGCGCTGATGGATCCGGCGTTGGGCATCTCCAGGCTCCAGAGATCTCAAGAACATGTGTTGAGCTGGCCACTTTTGCTTGTGTCGATATCATATGCAGCGTGAGCGATCTATGCTTCAAAGACAGATCAGGCCGTCGAAGCTGGAAGGTTCAGTGTTTCGGCAAGAAAGTCAGTCGGAAGTAATGTTGCTTGAGCCAAATCCACATCTTGATGTTTCAGATTCACAGCCGAACTCAGCTCCTGCGAAGGTCACAAGCTGCTTGGCATCCATCGCCCAGGAACATGGGAGCGGTTTCGTCTCGAGAGCGCTGCCCCTGAAGCCTGCCATGCGCCCACCCACACTGTGCTGGTCCTTTTGGAGCTTGCACTGTGAGGCCCTGGCAGGCTGCACTTGCAACATTGGGAGCAGGTCCCACCCAAGCCCTTGAGCTGAGAGAAGATCTGTAGGGATCCTTGAAGGAGACACTCGTGTCCATCGCCAAGGGCTTCCGGAAACGGCATCCACTCTTGCCAGGCGGCCATGAGTACGTCCATTATTGGCATGTTGCGGTCATGAGTCTTGCAGAGAGACGACTTATGTATGTTAAGAGTCCAGGGGACTGTGGGCATGCACATCTGTTTTAAATATGTTCTATCACTCATGCTCGACAATACGCATGCAACTGATTAGAGCAAAAGTCTATATTTAGTATATTTAGACGACGTTTTGCAAAACTAACATGCCTTGGGTGTTACTTATCGGGGTGTGAATGCCTTGTTGATTATACTAATTACTGCAGAACCTGGCAGAACCTCTCTCATTTTGCTTCTTGAGTTTTTCACTATGTGTGAGTGCATGCTGTGCAGGCTATCCAAGTGAGTCTACACCTTGCTTAGTTAGGACAAGACGGGGCACTTCCCTAAAGCCTCACTCCTTCACCTTAATCCCTCGAAGCAATGCTCATGCTTGAGGGGGATTGAATAAATGCATGAGTAGTCAAGCCCTCACTCCCCCACCTCAATTGTTTAAAGACATGGCAATGGTTATCGTTAAACGAAATATTGTTGGAGTATTATCTTGAATTAATCCAAGCATCCGAGACCCCCCATCCTAAACCCTCACTCCTCCACCTTAATCCTTCAAAAAACACATGTTTATTATTAGGGGAAGATGTAGTAACTCTGTACTTAAGCCCTCACTCCTCCACCTTAATTCTACCAGAAGAATACTTGTTTATCAAGAGTGGATAAATTGTTTGAGGTTTATATTGAATTAACCCCAGCATTCAGTACCCTAAGCTGTCTACCCGAAACCCTCACTCATATCACCAAGTGTAGACAACTAGAAAACGGTTGGTTTTAGGGGGAGTTGCATATATACATATGTATATGTATATGTATATGTATATGTATATGTATATGTGTATGTGTATGTTTATGTTTATGTATATGTATATATAGATGTATATATATATATATGTATATGTATATACATATACATATGAGCGAGAGAGAGAGAGAGAGAGAGAGAGAGACAGAGAGAGAGAGAGAGAGAGAGAGAGAGAGAGAGACAGAGAGAGAGAGAGAGAGAGAGAGACAGAGAGAGAGAGGGGGAGGGGGAGACCCTTCCTCAGGCCCCATAGAAGAAGAAGAAGAAGAAGAAGAAGAAGAAGAAGAAGAAGAAGAAGAAGAAGAAGAAGAGGAGAGAAAACAGCCCGCAGACTCCCTGTAAGCATGGCCCACTAGTATAGGGTCTTGCCACGGGGTTGGGGAAAGGAGGGAGTCTGCACAGTGCAGCAGATGCAGTCGTGTCACACTATCGCAGGGGAGTAGTTCTGATGCCCAGGTTGTGCCCTAAGAATAGGAGTGTATGCCCTGGCCGCTTTCCGCCCTCTTGATAGTTTTTCTTGTGGACCTCAGCGGGGAAGACTAACATTTTGTGTGTGTGTGTGTTTACACTGGAACGGGGGAAGTCTTCTCGGGAGGGGTCTATACGTCTCGCGCCGACCTGGATTCAGACTGGGCGTGCCTTGTGCGCGGAGGGTGCTTGCCTGCACCCTTCAAGCCCCGAAGAAGAAGAAGAAGAAGAAGCAGAAGAAGAAGAAGAAGAAGAAGAAGAAGAAGAAGAAGAAGAAGAAAAAAAAGAAAGAAAGAAAGAAAGAAGGAAAGAAAGAAAGAAGGAAGGAAAGAGCGAAAGAACGAAAGAAAGAAAAAACTATATACAGACAGAAAGAAAGAGTAGCCCTGAATACCGGGGCAGGCGAGGACGCCCGGCAAGCCCCCTTACCCCCAAGAAAGACAGAAAGAAAAGAAAGAGAGAGAGATCGGGGGGCCTCTTCACTGAGTAGAAGAAGAAGAAGAGCGAGCGAGCGAGCGAGAGCGAGAGCATTCAATCTTGCAGCTTGCAGGCTGTGGCTGCCCTGAAGACCACGTTTGGTGTGTCCATGCCTCGGCACAGCGAGTTGCTGGAGCACGCTGGCTTCCCAGCGCTGTGAGGTGCCATCCGTGTCGTGCTCAGCTCCCAGTGCCTGCAGCCCCCAAAAAGAGGAGGCCAGAACCTTGGCAACAGAAAGGTCAACAGGCTTAGTGGCTGTGCTTGGAGTTGGTAAGAATATGTAAGAATGTGTTCGAATGTGTAAGCCTCCATTCTGTTTCAAGTGCTTTGTGGGCCAGTTTGGAGAGGCCTGCATCAGTGCGTCGGTCGAAGCGGCCGAGACGGGTTTGAACCGGAAGGATGCGCGGGTCCGGCCATCACCCCGGTGCCCAAAGATGTTTAACCGCGCTTCTCCCTGCGCTCTGAGTACTTCTGAGCCTCTGAGGCATCTTCTACGGGTGTCAGCGATGTCTGGGTGGCAGGTCGGCCTCCAAAGCAAAAAGCTCTCGTATTCCAGAGTACTTGAGAGGCTAAGCAGGTGCCAATTGGTGTTGGCGGTGGCTTTAGCTCCAAGCTCCAGATGGCAGTTGGACGAGCCGCCGGTGCCTCGCGTTTGCTGCACAACGTGCTCTGAGTCTAAGTGGCGGCGCCGCAGACTGTTTTAATGTCGAGCTTTCCCGAGGTCAAGGCAATGCGCTTTGGCAAGCACCCAGAGTTTGTCGGGCATCTGGGAAGATATACCAACAACTCGGAATGTCTGCGCCTTTCCCATTTCCTGGGTTCTCGTTGTGTTGATCCACGGCTTGGTTTTCCAGGCCTTGCTTTCCTCGGTGAGGCCTGTCACTTGGTTGTTCGCCCCTCCCCCCCCCAGGGCTGCCAATGGACTGACGATGAGCGCACTGCAGGTGCAGTTTCGTCACAGTGGCTGGGCGTGCTTATTCAAGGCAGGCAGATGACGAAGATGCCGTTTGCAACATGGAAGCACGTGCAAGGTTTTTTGAAATGCCTAGCCGGAGCTGCAACGTGCGCAACTCTGTGCGACCTACAGGCTCTGCCGAGAGCCTTTCGCAGATGGTCCCGGACAGCTGCACAAAAATCTAGACTGCGAATGCTTTCCGCTGGTGCGGTGCAGGCACGTGATCAAGCTTGAAGGTAGCGTCTACTTGTAGGAATATATGTGGCTCAGTTTTATGTTTAACTTGCACTTTTCTGTAAGAAGGAGAGAGTCATTGTCTTTTTTTCTGCGTTTTCGCTAGGCGGCAGCTTGGCAACCTAGCAGATTGATCTGGTCCTTCTTCGATCGCTTTCGGCCTGATGCCTTCTGATGCACACCGCACAATGAGAGCTTCGCTGAATTTAACTCCGCTATTCGCTTAGGCAGCAGGCAGAGTTCCAAGCAGGCGCTTCTCTGCAGTTTCGGAGCCACACAGGACAGCAACCATCGCTTCTTGAAGAGGTGCATCCTCACCTTTGTTGGCTGTGCATGTCCGCCGTGGTGACAAAGTCGTGTGCCCGGATAATTGACTGAAATTCTGCACGAACTTCGGTCTGTCTCGGACAGCTGAGCTTAAGGTGACCAATCCTTTTAACAGATATCATTCGGTTCAGGACTATGTCGCTCAGGTGCCTTGTGTCGAATGAATGAGCTCGAGCTCGTTCTTGCTTCGTCTCGATGCTCGCAGGTCCTGCAAGCAGCGAAAGAACTACAGCTATGCATGACAGAGATGTGCCAGACAGGATCTCGGCACAGTTACGACAGGCAAAAGTCAAGACGGAGCGTGGGCCCAGGCTATATGTTGCATCAGACTCGCCAGATACACTGGACGAGGCGTGGATGGCGAGTAAGTGAGAGACGAACCTTTGTCCAAGTGTCTGCCATCTCGGAGGCCATGGGTGCAGTGCAAGCTGTGCAAGGTGTGCAAGGTGTGCAAGGTGTGCAAGCCCGCGGCCTGAGAGTTTTGTCAAGAATCCAAAAAAACAACAGCAGCAGATCAGGTCATCGGGCTCCGCAATTCGGAGACCCATCGTCGAAGTGCCATCGGTGTGGAGGCCGGACCGCTTTCATTCGCCGAGCCTTGTCCCAATGTCGCCTGACAGGTGGCCAGTTTTATGCCGGGTGATGCCATGGCTCTCCAAATGGCCGCCGAGGCGGAAGGGCCGGGGGCCGTGCCTATCCGTGCCTGCAGCAGCAGGCAGCCCTTAGCATAGCTGGCATAGCTGCGCTGAGAGAGGTGATGTTTGACATTGACATGCTGAGCCGCGCACAGGTAGTGGCATACTTCCCAGTTGCCAGTAGTCTCAGTCTGCCTGGCATGCCTGGCGCAGCATCTCTAAGGTAGGAACGTTGGCCTCGCAGGCAAGTTGCCCCATCGATACGCTTATGCGACATCTGAGACAACAGCAAGAGTGGCTGCCGCAGGTCACGAGAGTTGGCTGCAGCATTGGGTTTGCCAGGAGGCTTGACGTGTCGAACGTGTGTAAGCAAACGGGCTGGAACAAGAGAGAAGGAGCAAGAAGTGGTGCAAGAGGCTCATCATTCGTCCTGGAAGGAAGCTTCTTAAAGCCGTTGCGTTGGACTATGAGCTTTTGCAGAGCCAGAAGGACTTGCACAAGCAATGGGATGTTCGTCTTGCGCTTACGGCAGCGAAAACAGTTTTGCCTGTCCAAACCTGCGTAAGTTGTGAGGTGTGGACGACGTGCCATGGTCACCGCCAGCATGGAATCATGATGCCGGAAGTTAGCTTCTCTTTCCAAACACAGCCTTGCTGTGTTTGGAACCCTGTAGATTGCTGAAGGTACCTGTGCAAACAGCACGCACCTCGACAGCATGCATGCGACCTCTCAAAATGCCAGTGCTCCAGTCAGCTCGAACAGCGCTCATTATGTGCCAGTACAAGTCCTGCTTGCTCATCACAGCTGCCATGTTGGTGCTTTTGTGTGTTTGTGACATCTTTGGAGTTCGTGAGTCCACAGAGAGTGCAGATGACGGTCTGTGCCAGCTTGCAGGACAATCGCGTCAATCGAAATAGAAGAGGTTGCAACAAGCACTTCAAGGACGTACAGTAGAACCCTTGCACCGGGGGGTCAAGGTCTCCCACTCCTTCAGCTGTCGTTTTCGTCGACTTTCAAGACTGTGGTTGACTTGCACAGCATTGCGCATCATGGGGTTAAGCTGTTTGGCGTGATCAGGACGAGCTGCTCCTCAGGCACGTTTCGACAGGGGCACGTTGTCACCACGATATATCACGATGTTGCACTCTGATGTTGAAAGCCGTTATGCATGAGTGGTCACCGCAGAACACACCTCGCAGCTGTTTCCACCATGGTCAAGCCTGATGTGCCCCACTTGCGGTGTGGGCCAGGAGCTTGGTCACGAGTGGCTAGAGATGGATGTCTTAGTCCAAAGCGCATTCGCCTATCTGAGGCTTTGATGGGGCAAGCTGAGCGGAGGAGCTTTCCGTCTGGAGCTCAGACCAGGACTATGAAGGTTGGCTTCTGAGTGGGTTTGGGGCCTCAGGTTCCTGTCGTGGCCATGGACACCCTTTCTCATGGCTTGCCTTAGCCCGGCGCCACGGAGTGTTTTAAGCCTGTAGGCACTGTAGGCCTGTCGGCGATAGCATGTGCTGGACAAGCCCGGCGCAATAGGCCGCGCTGTCCTCAGCTTGTACGTTCTGTTCTTGATCGAGGATAAGGCCGATGCTGTGATGTGTGCCGTCATGCGCCGTTTTTGTGCTCATGCGCTGTTTTTGTGCTGTTCCTTCCGTACTTGCCAGGTCATCGGCTTGGCCAGGGGCTTTTTCATCATCTTGTCCGCGCAACGGCGAGTGTACGGTGCAAGCCCTTGAGGCTCCTGTCCTGCTTCGCTCCGGCTGCTTCTATGCAGCCCGGAGCTTTGGGGGTGTCCTCCACCATGAAAAAGGGCACATGCCCAACCATGCCCAAGGTTGCCGCGCTGTTCACGACTTGGGTGTTACGCCAGGCTCACCCACTCGCAGTACTCTCATGTACTCTCCAAGGAGCCGAAGCTGAGTCAGGTGTTCTCCCTTTGCACGGTGCAGCCTACCCCCGACCTGCGAGTCCACGTAGAGCCCCTTCCTCAGCCTGGCGCCCAAGCGGAATTTCCTGAGAATGCGCTGAATGCGGGAAGGTCTGGGAGTTTCCGGGACAACTCGGTCTCCTGGGTTTCAGCCGAGATGAGGGGCTGGCGCGAAAACATGGAGGCACGATTCATTGATGGCCGGCTTCTTACAGTGGTTTACACAACAAGACTCCCCGCAGGACGCGCATGTTGCTGCGGAGCTCTGCAAAGATGCATTTGAAGGCACTAGGACACGAGGATGTAGCCATCTAAGTGTGGAAGACCTGAAGACAGTAGCAAGCCACAATGTGATCCCCTGGCAGATGCGCTGCTCTTCGCAGTACTGGATGGCCATGGAGGTGAGGAGCTTTGTTCACGGCTATCGACGCATCAGAGAGCTTTTGGGAGCTACTTCCCACGTGACGCGCTTCTGTACTCAGAGGGCCTTGCCATGCCTTGCCATGCCTTGCCTAAACTTCCAATTCTGCCGTCGACCCCAGCTCTAGAAGTGAGGCAATCTGGTCTACTGATGCTTATTGATTATCGGGACTCCAGGATTGAGAGCTTCAGGTTTGGGGTGTTAGGGCATCGTTTCTGCTTTCATGGTTGAAGCCTTAGGTTCTCCGTGACTCGTGTTTTTTTTTTAAACGGGTGGACCCGGTTTCCGACTCATTTTCCCGAGCCGGTCGTCCTTAGCAAGAACCTGTTTGGGACTAAGGCAGCGAAGTCTCAACTTTGGCCTCGAAGCTGCTGACACGGGAGATGGAGGCAGGGAGCTCTGCGAAGCTTCGTCTTGCACGTCATTTTCCATTGCTGTCTTGCTTTGTGGTTCCGCTGTCTCGTGCCTGCCTGCTACACGGCTTTCCAGCACTGCCATCCGACTGCGTTCAAAGACTTGGCGTGGCAAGGGCTCGTGCACGATTCAGAAACTGAGAAACAGGATTCTGGAAACCAGGGTTGAGGCAACAGCCCGAATGCAGGAAACTTCCTTCACGCGATTGAGGAAACTGTGGGGTTGGGAGGGGGGGGGGGAGGTTTTTGGGAGGGGGCTTTCCAGTTTCCCGAATCACCGGCCCCCCGAATCCGCGGTTTCCAGTTTTCTGACCAAGCTGTTTTCAGTTCCCCGAATCCGCAGTTTCGAGTTTCCCGAATCCCCGGTTGTCGAATCTGCGCTTTCCCAATTTCCTGAAGCAGCGGGTTTCCCGAATCCTGGATTGCCGATTCCGCGCTTTTGGTTTCCCGAATCCGCCTTTTCCCTCGCATCAGCTCCGGCAATGTTTGTTGGAATCCTGGTCTCTTTCGCTGTGAACCCCGAAATCGAAATCCCTCGAAACGTGAGATTAGGTTCCTGCGTCGAGCCCCGGACGAATCTGACCTGGACCCCAAGATTGTCGTCTATTGTCTCCGTGTTTCAGATCTGACTTCTACTGATTTCTAGATTTAGTCGGTCAGCAGCGGATTCGGAAGACTGACTCCGCTCCGCTGGGTGGATTTTTTTTTTCATGTGGAGCTGCCACAACTCTACTTGCCACTGTTTGGGGTCTTCGGCGCTTTGTTTTCTGTTGATTGCGGCTTTGTGTTGGCTTTGTGAGTTGAGTGGCAGAGTATGGTGTGGAGCTGGAACTCAAGAGTTGCTCGAAAGTGCCCGGAGAAGCGAGGCCTGCAGGAGAAAAATCCACAACGGCAAGACATCTCAGGCAGAGCTGCTGGCGGAGGCGGGGTCGGGAAATGAGAAAGCGTAGCTAGTAACCTGAGAACACTTTGACACAGAGAGACTCTCGAAAGATCGATAAGACGCCAAGGGCAACGTGCAAGTGGCGGTTGTGAAATGTTGTGAAGCCCAAGGTCATTCGGCAGTCTCTGCCGCGCCTGGACGAGAAGCTGCGCAGCGGGTCTTGGGGTGCCTCGGCCCAAAAGCTCGAAATGCCTCGAAAATGCCAAGACTCTGAGGAATCGGGTGGCTGTTCCCGGGTGTGCTACATCCGTTTGCTGCCTGCGGCTCCACTTGTGTGACCGCCGCCGTGGACTTTGTTGGGCGGGAGGCTGGGCGACACATGACGTCGCATGACTCCATATGAGGCAACGTCGCTGCCATCAATGAAGGTGATTGTCGGGAACGTCGGTGACTCCCGCGCTCTTCTCATCCGGGACGGCAAGGACTGTCCCGGACTGCAGAATACTTAGGCCGTCCCCTGACCGTAGCGGCCGCCACTATCCATGCCCTGCGCCAGGCCATAGCGTTGTCCGAGGACCACAAGCCCGAGAACCCCATCGAGCGAAACCGAATCCGAGCAGCCGGTGGGCAGGCCACAACAAACAACACGTATATAAGAAAGATCTACAGATATACATGCATGCATGTATGAATCTCCCATATGCTTAATCGGCTTAATCTCAAACCTGACGCCGCCCCGGGGGGGGGGGGGCGGGGCGAGAAATCGCGGGCGTCGCTACAACACAGCGCAAAAGCTCCGCAATGCGCTCAGATCTCGGTGACCCTCAAAACTTAACCCCGAGCCGCATAGCCACGGCACAAGCGGGGGGGGTGGGGCTGAACCCTGCATGGGGGGGGGGGGGGGGGGTTGGGTGGGTGGGTGGGTGGCTGCCAAGTGGCCACTGGCATCACCAGTCTGATGGGACGTGGTGCTACCTGCACAGGGACCCTCATTGCGCGCAGGTCATCAAAATCGGACCTTGCCACCGAGTAGACGGAAATCTAAACTTATCAAGAGCCTGCAGCTCAGCTTCTGCGTGACGGGGTTTGTGGCTTTGTCTATTGAATGCCTGAGGCATTTGGTGACTTCAACTACAAGTCAACAGCCAACCTCCCTGCTGAGAAGCAGAAGGCAAACTGCATGTGCAGGCGTAGTGCAGCTTTCACAGCAACTTGATCCTCCTTGCTTCGTGAAGGTCATCGCGTTTCCAGATGTCACGCGGACCGCTTTCCGTGGCTGGTCAGAGCCTTTGTGCTGACTGTGTGCACTACTTCCGAAAGCAGACCGTCCGTGCCCATTTCATACTTTCTTTCGCTCCTTGCTGCTGGCAAGATCTCACATCTCAAAGATGTGAGCAGTCATTTCATAGTACTGCGACCCGGCGCCCTCAAGGCGAGACATGGGACCGGCCTGTGGCTGTGGAACCCGATCCCCCCCTCCGGCCCCCAAACCTGCATCAACCCATGTCAACCCACATCCTCCAGAACAGGGTCTTTGCCCCAAGAAACCTTCAAGATGTCCTCCTCCTCGCTTTGAGGCCACAGGAGCTGCTGGTCCTCGCCTGCGACGGCCTCTTCGAGCGCTGTTCGAATCAGGAGAGCAGAGGGACAGAGTCATGGAGGGTCAATCTGCTGCGGCGCTGTTGTCAGATGATGTGTGTGAGACGCTCTTGAGACAAAGTGCCGTCATATTTGTGTCGGCTTCCTTCACGAAGGATATAGCAAATCTCATCTGGCCACGGCTGAAGATGGCTATGCCTCTGGAACAGATAGCGTCTTGGCCCCGGTGCGCATCCAGCAAAAGGAAGCCTGGCTTTCGAGCTTCGAGCTTCGTGAGCGGAGAACTTAGGACAGAAGTGCTCCACGCATGCTGTGCCCGGTCTGCTCTTCTTGGTGTTGGTTGATATTGGTATTGTGCTCTTTGTGCTCCCTTGAACTCTTGAGCCAGCATTGGCCGCCAGGTCGTCACGAGGCAGACCCATCGAAGAAGGCTGATGCATGAACCGACGTACAGGGGTTCAAGGGTCGTAGAAGGCATTCTAAAGTTGTATCCAGGAACAGACAACGAGACGATCATCTTGATCCGGCTTCCATCAGACAGCAATGGCCTCAGATGGGCCATGGAAGCATGCATTTGCGTGGGACGCGACCCGGTACGCAGCGCATCGCCACTCTGAGGCCGGGTAGATGGTGCTGGCCCTGCAGGCCCTACTAGTGGAACCGAAGAGCCCCTGGCATCCGGCCAGCGGGTCCGCGTCCGTCTCTCATCCTTGAAAGGAGCAATGCAGGGCAACAGGCAACAAAATGCTTCGCAATGCTTCGCAGAACAGCGCTCGGACTGTGCTCAGGTTCAGAACCTGGAAAGCTGGAGCCTTTTCTGATGACGTATGCTTCGTGCCACAAGTCTGCGCTCATGCTGACCAGGTGAAGCTGGACAGAAGCTAAATGGGCTGGAAGGCACCGTCGAGGCAATCTGAAACCGCCGCTTCACATCCATCGGAAGGGGCTACTCCAGTCTTTACATCTGTCTAAAAGTCACACATCCACACTGCGCATGCACTTCTTTGCGAGGGTGCGGGCAGCTGCGAGGGCCGCTACAGCGTTCGTCTTTCAGGCCTTCGTTGGGGTGTTCTGTTCCATGGTGTTCCATGGCGTTTTTCGTTCTCACGGCGCCTTCACCACTGTGGGGTTCTCGGCAGCGCGGCGGGAGCAGCCAACCGGGAGATTCGGAGGGCATGTGGTCTGAGAAATTGCAGGGTGTCCTGAGAAAATCCGCGAAACATGCCGTGGCAGAGAGTGCGTTCTTTGGGGTCTATGTCGGCGAGCAGCAAAGTTCGGTGTTTGCTGTTGGCTTAAAATCTCCGTGCTCAGGAGTGCCTGAGGCCAAGTCCTTGAAGGCCGAGAATTTGGCTCCAATACCTCCTATCCAGGCCCGAGACCGCCAAGTCCCAAGCCAGTCCGAGAAGCTGAAATCTGTGCCTCGAACGAGGCATGCTAGCTGCATGCAAAACCGGCTGCGTTCTTACCAAGTGCACATGGCATGGAGGCATGGAAGTCTGATCGGGGCAGTTGATTTGCAATGTCTGCTTGCGACTCTGCAGTCCGAGGCTCTGAGTGCCGACAGTGCAGACATCTGCGTGAAAGCTGACAGCGCAATCGTTCTGCCGTTCTGCTCCGGAACATTCTGCGGCACTCATGTGCCACCGTTCCTTCTTTCCTGAAAGCAGATGGCTGGTAGTAGCGCGAGCTGGATATCAGCCAGATCTTATCGGTAATTCATGCGAAAAAATGGAGCTATGAGGCCTTTGTGCTGTTGACATGTTAGCATGCTAGCATGTGACACGTGACTCGAGCACAGTGCCACCGCATGAGCGAGGTAAGCGAAGTAGAGGTCTTTGTGACAAATGACGGCATCAACCTGTTTGCAGGGGCTGGTCAGCAAGAAAATGTGCACCGGTCTCCGTCTGCTCTCCCAGAGAATTGCAGATGTCAGCTTCGGAAAGCATGTTTTTCATGCACCTGCTTGAGCTGGGCATAGTTCGGCGTGAATGGTGCAGGAGGGATCCGATGCTGGCCGACAAGGCGGTGGACTCATACACTCCGTGATAGTTCGGATGCACGGAACACGCTGGCTTTTGGCGTCTTGGGCTCAGGCCGCGTGTGGTGTCTGGAGCAAGCTGAAAAGCTGTCACAGGCTTAGGCACTTTCGACGATGGATTCGCAGAACAGCCAGCCTAGACCTGCCTAGAATCTGACGAAAAATCGACCAAGGCCAACAGAGCGAGACGTGGACACTTACCACGTCCGAAATGAGGCTTCACTTTGAGCTGACCCAGCGTGCGACTTGACCTGTTCTGAGCCATCAGGCTGTGTTCATCGCTTGCGAGAGTACAGTTGGGCGCAATGGTGCGGAGATGGCTGCGCAAGTGGTGGAGATGAAGGAGGCAGGGGCCATTAAATATGATGAGCTTTTTCATGGCTCTCCTATGTTTCTGCCCGCGTGTACATGGCAGCGCTGCCCCAGAGAGGACGGCGCTGAGTTCTCCGCGATTGTTCAGACTGTATGTGCCTTGGCCGATGGCTTTAGCGGCTTTCCCAAGTGAGTGATCACGGGAATGCGTCAAAAAACTGCTCTCCATGGCATTGAGGCCGGGAGGCCGGGCGCTGCGAAGCTCCCAGGCTCGCAAGGGCAGACTAGCAACTGACTAGCAACTGCCCCCCGCCCACGTGCTCCTTTTGAAGTCCTCTTGTCAGGAAGGGCAAAGGGAAGAGCGGCGAGCTCTGACACGCCCTGCCGCCAGAACGCAAGCACACAAGATCTCATAAGCTCATAGAATCGAGGACACGCAACATCACACGCAATATGCATTCGATACCTCATTCCACTTCATTCCACCACGCAACGGCGAGTTGCTCATTGTCGGTCGACCAGATGGGTGCCTGGTTTCACACATTTGCTCGAAAAAAGACACCGAGCACGCTCTACATTCTCTACATACTGCTGCCTGATTTGTGATTTGCTGGCGTCACTGTCAAGGGACCATACGCTCTTGTGCCCTCGATTGGCTCGAAACATTCCACACCAAAGCCTGCCGGGCATTGGCCCTGTGCCAGCCATGGCAGAGACAAACGAGGCGCCTCATGCTGCTGCGATCTTGTATGATCTTGTATGCCTGCTGAGCTTCCGAACAGCGCTTTGCAAGCTGCAGGCAGCGGAGCCTCCAGCGGCAGACCCTGAACCACCTTCAGAACCTGCAAAACCTGCAGAACCTGCAGAACCTGCAGCTGCTGGGAACGAGGAGCAGCTATCATATTCATCTTTCATCCATTGCCCTTTGCCAGTGCGAGTTGCAGGCGGCGGAGCCTCCAAGAGCAGACCCTGAACCTCCTGCAGAACCTGCAGAACCTGCAGCTGCTGGTGCCGAGGCTCATGCTTCTAAATAATTTCGCAAGCCACGACGATGGTTGTTGGCCTTCCTTGGTGGCAGCAGGCGAGTGCGGCAGCTTCAAACGAGGCCCGGCCATTTTGAAACCTGCATCCTTCCTCGAGGGCATCAAGGTGCTAAGTACATTATATATTCAACGACCATAATCACGAAAGGGCGGCGGGCGGGGGGGGGGGTGCGGGGGCGGGGGCGGGGGGGGGGAAAGGGACGAGGGTGGGGAAGAAAAAAGCACTTGTAACCACAATCACAATGCTCATTTTGCTATTCCGGCTCAGAGGCGACGGACTCTGGGGCCGGTGCTTCCAGTGAGCCGGCGGCGCCAGCGGCACCAGAAGCACCAGAAGCACCAGAAGCACCAGCGGCGCCGGCGCCCGCAGAGGCAAGGACCATCACTTCAAACTGAACTTCCACCCCAAGTAGGAGCAACCCAAAGCAGGTTTTCAGGAGCGTCGCATAGCTTCGCACTTTTGCCTACTTCACATTTTCAATTTAAGCTATTTCAGCTGCCGTTTTCTAAGCGGCCAGGGCGGGCAGCACGACCCCACTGAGCCCACTCAGACTGTGGAGCCCACGAGCCCTGCAGAGAACGCAGAGGCTCGTCCAATCGGTTCTTCGGGGGGGGGGGGGGGGTGTTGGAATTGTGATGTTCCACCCACGTGGCCTTGTGTTTGGGTGGCCTCAGGACATCGTTCAGCAAGCCCTTGCCGAGCATGTCGATACAAGTGAGGCGAGCGCATCTTCTTGATTGTCTTTGATGATCTCTTAACTGCGGCTTCTTGAATGTTGCACCTCTGTTCTTCTGGTCTGTTCTGGTCTGTTCTGGTCTGTTCTGGTCTGTTCTGGTCTGTTCTGGTCTGTTCTGGCCTTCAGGCAGAGAATCGTGCAGCAGTTTCACACGCACTTGCGGAGCACGCTTCTCCAGAGGTCAGCCGTGCCGCCATGCCCTGTGGTAGTCCGTAAAGACAGCGATGATCTTTATGAGACAATTGACGGACTTGGAGCCAAAGTTTGTCCAGGATGCAGCAGAGAATCCAGCCGGCGAGCCTCCAGAGGAACCTGCGAAGCCGACTCCGGAGCAGGCTGGGACTGTGAGCCCACGGAGATCCTCTTGCCACAATGGCTCCTTATGTTCTTGAACGTCACTTGAGAACTTCAGGAGCCCCAGCCAGCAACAGGCGTGCAGGCCGGCGCTGTGTGCTGTCAGCGTTGTTTCATCAAATGCACCATCTTCTTCATGGGGTCCAAGAAGCCAAACGAAGCCCAGAAGGGCTCATGAAGGAGGGGTCGCGTGCTTGTCTCAATTCTCAGTTGTGTGAAGGATTCATGATGGCCTGTGGGCCTTTTCGAGCATCATCATCAGCGGTGCAGCCTGATGGCCGTGGTGTGTGTTGCGTCCAAGGGGGCAAGCGCGACGCAGGCCCGTTGCGGAGGAAATAATCACAGGCTAACGCTGCGCCAATGCAGCTCTGGGCTATGATTTGGAGGGAGCGCGCTAGAGAGGGCAAAGCGAAAGGCGCACTACAGAAACAGCCTGGAAACGGAGTGCTGCAATGCATTGCCAAGTCTTTTGGTGAGCAGGTAGCCTGCTCCCAATGCTGTGAATCGTTCTTTTGCAGCACGTTTCTTTAAGCACAAAGCTTTTCACCCCTGTTGCTTCAGTGTCTTGCGCCACGACAGGCAGGTGGCCTTTTGGTTTTCCATGAAGCAGCACACAAGTGCTGCGGCAACAGCGTTCCATGCGGGCGACTAGCATGGCTGTCACGAAAGCTCTTCGGAGCTTGAGGAAGGAACCTTGTGTTGGGGCAAAAGAGACCTGAGGTGACCCATCTCAGAGATTTCCGGTCAAACGGGGGGGGCCTGCCCATGCCCGCCCCCTTCCTCTATTTACCCTGTTCCCTGGTTCATCAGGAGGCGTCACCGGACTTTTCCTGATTGAATAGGTGGTCCCCCCCCCCCCCCCCCCCGTGACCTACTCAAGTAAGCAAGGACACTCCCCCACGGCAACAGAACCTGCTCAGCCACGTAAACCGAAAACCCAAACCTTACCAAGCCCACATCCTCCTCAGCACCTGTTTCGGCAGCTGCCATCGGAGTACTAGCTTCGTCCGCCCTGCTCAAGTTGCAGATGCAGTACAGTTCCGTCCCTGGGACGCTCCCGCAGCCCGGCGCTTGCGGAACATGCTGATACGGCGGCTGCCGACAATGATCAAGCAGTCTCACAGGAGAGAAGCATAGAAAGGCTCAATGTTTTGGAGCATCTTGTCATTGAGTGCCGAGCCCTGGACAGGCCTTGGCAGAGCATGCAGAAAATCTGGCAGCCGAGACACCAGAAGCTGGGCCGACAAACGCTCCGGCAGACACTCCCGTGGCTGCTCCGCCGGATGCTCCGCCGGACGCCACCGGACGTGCCTCAACACGGCCCATCAAATGATGAAGCAGGGGCCCAAGAAGTTGTCTGAGATAAGTCGGCATGTGCTCAGAATTAGAAGGTCCTTTTGGTTTTTCGAGCGGGGGGGGGGGGGGGACACCGAGATCCCCTCCAAATTTTGCAGCTTTGTAGCTCATCTTGTCAAAAGGACAGCGCTGACAAGCTCCTGAAGGATGTCCGAGAAGTGGCGCTCCCAGTGATTCAATCTCTTGTGGCATTGAGGACATCCGGTTGCCAATCACTGAGGACATGGGAGAGCCATCTCGGGATCGACAAGATATGCATCATGACCACTCGCTCGCCCTCGGGCTCAGACTGTGCAGCTTGAGCCGGTGCATATCCTTGGCATGCCGCAAAAAAGCTTCATCTCATTGCTGCAACCTTGCTTAGGATTCATTCCACAGCGCATCCCCCAAGACGATGAACCGGAGTATCAGAAGTTCGCCACAACCTTAATCGTACTGGGTAGCTGAAGAATTTGAGAGTTGTTGGTGCAATTTATTGGTGCGGTCACGAAGTTTCCTGTCAGGCCTGGCTTTACCTCGCACTCATCGGATGATTTGAAGAGCAAGCTGCAGTTCTCCAGCATGACCATGGATGGCGTAGCCTTCTTACTCCTCTTACTCCTGCAGAGTTGCAGCAAGTTGGTGGAGGGGGCTGAGGGCATAAGGCCACCTGCAGCATGCTGACTTGAGGTGAAGAAGGGGCCGACTTTCATGCACACGGTCTCCACATTCAAGACAGGAGCAAGGCGGCCCTGTGTCTTGTGTCTTGGAGCTCGAAAGCCTGGCTATGTCTGTCTTCGAGGTGGTCCTTCGGCCAGAAGGGGCCGGGCTGTTAGATTGGCGAGTCAGGGGTTTGGGCGACAAGTACTTCCTGAACGCGAGGCCGAGCACGTTCATCGCCAGCAGCGCTACCCCGGCGCCGGGATCCTATAACATGCCGCGGCCCGAGCTCCAGCCATGCCAAGCCCGCGATGTCATTCAAGCAGATGCCCAGTTTCCTCTCAGGCACGCTGGTGGGCAGGCCGGCGGAGGACGGTATAAGGCAAGGAGCCCTCCGCTCTGAAGGTAGTGGAAGTCCGACCTATTTTCAGCAATCACCTTTGCCGTGCTTGCCAGTGATCTTCCATGTTAAGTTTTCTTCCATGCGCAGCGCAGAGCATCGCAGCTTCCTTGGCTCAAAGATCTGCGAGCTGGACCAGCTATTCGTACCGTGCGCAGTGGCGGCTTGGGCATGGATTCTGTAGGCGCTGTTTTGCACCTCGGACTGCACCTGCGCAACTGAGGACGCACAACGACCTCATGTTGAAGATGGCAACAGGACAGCCTTTGATCATTTGACTGCCGCTGCTTAAGCAAAGCACCACTTTGCAGGATTTGGTGGATTCAACGTGCCGCATGACGTGCCGGCATGGCCGATGTGGTCTCCGAATGTGTACTACATGTACTCTGCCGCACCGGGCGTGTTGAAGCATTTGCGTGTGCGTTGGCTTGGCACTCGCTCCACGGTTCCATGCCAGGCTTCGTCGACAACTGCATCGACACCTTTATCGATGCCTGCATCGACGCCTACGTCATCGACCAACTCGCCTCCCAACACGCCCACAGGGCTGCGCCTGGAGGCATCTGCTGGACTGGTTTAGTCACTCGAGTCATCTTAGTCGACATCTCCATCACTTGCAGGTCGTGCGCAAAGCCCATGACAGGGTGGGATGCCGAGAGCTGCAAGAGCTGCTTCAGGCTGAGAAGCCGGCACCATACCCCACGAACAGATCTTTATACATGTCTTTATAGATAGATCTTGGTTGTCGCTTTGTGTCACCTATCTCAGTTGCTGCTCGCCAAATCTTGCAGTATGGTACCAAACGCGAGAAAGACGAGATCCTGCAGCAACTCCACGGCCACGTGGCCGAAGCCCCTGCCTCAGTCCCCAGGCGACGAGGAAAAGCTTGGAAACGTTCAGAAACATTGGGAATCAGTGGGTTTGGTCGGAAGAGCTGGCCGATTTAGGTCGCCCAATCGCCCCACGGGAACTTTGTGCTTCAGCACGCCATCCGGGTGCTCTCTTCCGGACGTTTGTATTTCGCCTTGAACCCAGCTTCCTGTTGTCAGTTGCTTGCAGACACTTCAAAGAGATCATAGTGGGGCTTGGCCTGGCAGGTGATTGAGGAGCTGCTCAGGTGGGAGACTTTCTGCTTTTGTTAGGGGGTCGGGTCGCGTTTGATGTTCATGATCGTGCCATGTTCTGTGTTCAGAAGAGACCTGCATGGGGTTGCTCATGGATGTCTATCCTGCGGCACTACTTTGAAATCAGCAAGCCGGCATGCCAACTGGCACTCTTTGCAACTTCGGACATAATTTTGAACCTGGATACAGGACTGACTCAGGAATAGAACAGAAATGCAAGGAACGAACACAAGATCCACAGTATTCAGTTGAGATTCTTAGCAGACGAGCTATTCGATATGAGCCATCAGAAGAGCACAGAATGAACCTCCAGGTCTTGTATGTCTTTACTCCTTGCCTGAAGAGCTCCTTTGGCTCCCGTCATTCATTGTGGGTTTTCTTGGTTTATTTTGAATCCTGGAAGGTGAGACAGTGAAACACCAGAAAGGGAAGTATTTGCTTGTCTTGCGAGGGGCGAACTTGCATCACCAGTCTCATTTCGGGCTTGTTCTTCAGCCACGTGTTGCCTCATCCTTTACACACTGGGCTTATTGCCGCGACGCCCTCCAGATGTTTATGCCTTTCGCGCCCTGTCGCGCGTGTGACGTTGAATATACCAGCCTCAAGTCGAGGAGGTCGACCCAATCGCACATACTGTGAATGGAACTCATCCCTTCCGCAGGCGTCCTTTTCCCATTCTTGTTTTCGCAATCTTGATGGGCTGAGGGATGGGTGGGCAAGCACGAGTACGTAGCTTGGAAGCCTGCTTCACCTTGCCCACCTTGGACTGAGGTGGAAAAACCCTGCTGAGATTGCCAAGCACAGGTGACCTCAGGAAAGTGGCGACCGACAGCCCTTGCGGGTGCAACTTTCTGCCAGGTATGCGTGCCGCGTGCTGGAACGCATCATTGAGTTCTTTCCCGCGGAGCAGAGTTTCCCCTTCATTCAGGAGGGCTCGCAGACGTCACTGATCGCCACTGAGCGCCCCGACCTGGACAGGATGTGGTTCGCCACACTGCCGAGCTCGCATGCCATGCCCGAAGCCTAACAAGAGTCATGAGTCATGACGGAGTCATGACGGAGTCATGACAGAGTCATGACGGAGTGACTGTGACAAGTACATGCAAGCGAATTGCTCGATCGAGAGCACTGTGAGGCGATTGGAAACTACTCCGTGCAACACTGCCTGGAGTATGGTGGACACAGCTGCTGCCAAGAAATCGCCACTTCCTCAGTGCTGAGCAGGGGCTGCGAAAATGAAAGCGCGTGTCAGATTCGAGATGTAGTCCTACGACAATCTTAATAACCCATCCGACTGCATACTCAATGTGGCCCACAGCCGACATTATTCTTGAATGTAAGTCCATTGAGAGTTGTTGCTTGCTGTTGCTGCCTCGGTTTCCTTTTGGGAGTGCCTATCGCCACCTGCCTGTGAAGCAGCCGGGTCACTGTTGCGTTCTTGCTCCACATTTCGGGCGGGCCCTTTTCGGGCTAGTTGATGCTTCGAGGTCGCGGCCCATAGCAAGGGACCATGAAACTACTTAAGATAAGAGTCTAGCTAAGTTGGGTGTGGAGAGTAGACGACTGATCCAGGCCAATGTGGTGCTGAACCATATCCACGACTTTGCAGTGGATCCGAGTGGATGTGGGGTGGTCAACAAGGCGCGGGGATCTGAGATCGCAAGCCTGGGTTTCGGTGATGCCTGGCAGGCCCTGACCCACGCCAGCCACGTGCACCAAACTTTGATTGCGGTTGCCATTGCCGGCAACTGGAACACCTTCGCGCAAATGGTCGCCATGCAGAAGGGCCCTGATCTCAGATCCTCTGTATTGTGAACAGGTGGTAAGATCTGGAAATGGCCTGAATGGCAACTGCAATTCAGCTTGATGCATCATGGACCACTGTGATGAGGCTTCGCTGCAACACAGAGCCTCTTTCACGCCCCTCGGCAGCATGCCGAAGGTGCAGTCGGAGCGATCTTAAACATGAGGCTGGATTGATGTCGAATGACGACACTTCACCTCAGGATGATGAGCATGAGTCTGAATACGACAATACCAAGTAGCAGTCTTTTGTGAAAAAGTAGTGGAAGGCCTAGCTGCGAGACCGGACTTGCTTCAAGCGATACTTTTCCGAGGAATGTTCTGGATTGTTTCGCACGCTGTGGAGACCAGACGTTGGGCAGAAAGAAAGGGTAGTAGCAAGAGCAATGCAACGTGGATGGCGTTGACATGATTACGCCATTGCCGTGACCAGAAAATATGATCATGACAATGACGACGACGATGATGATGTTGGTGCTTGTGGCGGTGATGATCTGATGCTGATGATTCTGATGACGGTCATGATGGTGAGGTGGCGGACGCTAGAGAGTAGTGGTGCCTTGTTGTTGGTGGTGGTGCTGTTGCTGCTCTCCAATCAGCATCTTCCCCGGCGAAATGCCAACAACAGCTGCGTGGAAGGCACCTCCAGGCCATCCATTTTTTTTGCCAGAGCTGCCCTCAATTGCCCTCACTTTGATGCCGTGCGTTGCAGCTCGGCTTAGGATTGTGAGAGGTTATGCCACGAACAGGCACAAAGCAGGCTGGTAGAAGGAGTGAAATCCATATCTTTGTACAGCACCAGAGAGTGTCATGCACCTGGTGATCAGAAGCACCAAGAAGGTACAAGGACCCAACCTTTTCGCCCACAGCACAATGACTGGTGACGGTGTGCTGGTGCTGATGCTGTGGTCACGCTGGTCTGCCTACGATAGAGGGAATGATGACATGAACGATGGCGACCAGACCTTAAATGCTGGAAACGAGGCATGGAACACTGACCTTGCGCACCGACACAACTCTCTGTCTCTCGATATCTGTGTGTTGTGTTGTGTCTTAAACGCCAAGGTTGCTCAGCGGGCGCCTTTTCTGGAGCATCAGGTGCGCCTGCTCTTGCAGGCGGGCGGAGCACCTGATGTATGGGGTAATGCACGCGGGAAAGTCGCGACATCATCGGGCTCCAGTTTCTCAAGCGACCAATGACAAGGACAATGTGGGTAACCTCTCGCGCACCAAGCACGGCCAAGCCCTCCTGCACACGCTGCTGGGACCTCAGTACCTGCAAGCAGAGCTCCTTTGGAAGTTTCGAGACGCGGGGTAGTTTAGTGAGCAACTGTAAAGTTCAAGCCGTTTTACGCAATAGGCAACACTTTCGGACATGTTCGCCACGGTGAAGTCTACGATTGTTTTACGAAGCGCGTCGTCTTCTGAGGCTTCCTGAGTTAGGGACGCGCAAAGGCAACATGGGCTGGCCAAGTCCGTGCCCGAGGAGTCGTGTAGTCACTGAGAAGACTAAGGGGGCATTAAGGCTTAGTGTTCACACTCGTTCGACTTGTTTAAGTTGTCAAAACAACAAGTCCCTGCGTGTCCAAGAGGAGTTTTGTATCAGAGCACAGCCTGGCTCTCTGAGGCAACGAGAAGAAGCGTTATCCGCAAAAGAAGCATCAGTCCCAACATCAGCAGTGGCCACAGCAGCATCAGCAGCATCAGTTGCCACAGCATCAGATGCCACAGCATCAGATGCCACAGCATCAGTTCCCACAGCATCAGCAGCAGCATCAGCAGCAGCAGAATGCCCAGCAGAAGCAGCAGACTTACCCGTACCGCCAGCAGCGTTTCCGCGGCGGTCGGAATCAGCGCTATCAGCAATGAAGGCACAAAGAGAAGTGCTGCAAAGTGAAGCCGTGAGAAGCTTGGTGCAAAGCGGCACTTCCCAAGTTCTACGCCAGTTGAGTTGGATTGTTGACATGACTTGTCTGTCTCAACGAGGTGAGACAAAGCAGCACTGACCTTCAGCTGACATGGTTGCCCTTAAGAGTGCACAGATGGAGCTGCAAAGTACGGCGCCTCGGACACTGCAGAGGGAGCCAACCTCACAAACCGTGGCTTTGCTGCCAGGTTTTCAGATATTTCATATGTCGGTAGAAACCTCAATCCCCCCCCCCCCCCCCCGCTCCCCTGGTTTCCTGTGAAGGGAGACACGCTCTCTTCTGCCCGAGCGGAACGCTCGCTCCTTTTCTTCCTTGGAGCTCAGACCATGAGTTCCTCGGCAGGCCCCAGCTGCAGCCTTTCAATGAAAGTACATGGGAGAAGGTTCCTTGGGCTCCAGCAAGGCTCCATATGACAACATGTTACAACTTTTCTCATTTCAAACGGGGTGCAGCACATGCATGCACAGAGTCATCATTGACGAGCTTGTAAATAGTTCCAGGACCACGCCGCAATCTTGGCGCACGCTTCCGCAGTTGGTGCATTCGGGATAGGGCTCACAACTTAACAGAACAGTTTGGGGGATTTAAGTTCAGGGCCTGCTGGACAGTGCTTGCTGGACAGTGCTTTTTTTCTTCAGTTGATCTGCCCCGACCTGGGCACCAAGCTTATGCGTCAGCACGGCTGGCCTACGTGCTTCGTTGCACGCACATTGGCTCACAGGGCCAGAATTCCAATCGCTTCAATCCCCACCATCGCGACGAATTTCAACGACTCGTTTCAAGGGAGATCTCTCCTCAACATTGCGGACAAAAGGAGGGCGTTCAGGGCATTTCAGACGTCAGGCAGCATTGCATTGCATCGAAGTGCTTGGATTTGACGCGCTCGTTGCTGCCCTGCCAGTCTTTGCCGAAGTTCAGCTTTGGCGGTGCGACGCGCTTTGCTGCTGGCCGGGGCCTCGACGACATGCTGTATACACCCGTATACACCCGTATACACCCGTATACACCCGTATACTGCAGTCTGGCGGACATGGAGGGACATGGAGGGTGCCAGTACTGTGGTTACCGCTTCGTGATGCAGTCGAAACCCAGGCGAGGCTCCGACCAAGAAACAGCCGGGACCCGGAGCGCACCCTTTGGGCCTGCTTGAGCTAAGCCTTAGCTAAGCAGCTTTCCCTGACTCTAGTCGCGAGGTGTGTGGGGTTCATTCATGCCGTAGGCCTTTCTAAAGCCTCTCGCCAGGTACAACCCAAGAGATCCGCTTCTAACAGCTGGTCCCAAGGCGGTTGTATCTGTTTTTTTTACTGCAATGGGACGCTGTGGCAGTGGAAGTTCTTCGGACAGGTCAGCTTCGCTGGTGCCAATGCTGGGCGTGGTCCTCCTCTGCCCGAGGTCGATTTGACTCTTCGGATCTAAGATTGACACCTGCCCACTGTCATGTCGATCGGTCTGGCGCAGAATGCTCCTGGACCTGGCGCTTACGAGCAGAGAAGCACCCTGGGAAAGTCGAAGATGTTTACAGCTCGAGGGTGCGGACGCTGCGGTCTTGTTGCTTTTCTTGGGGTTGCAAGAATGGAGAAGAGGCCTGCTCAGCATCTCGCGGAGGCGTCAAGCAAGTTCGTACATGCGAAGCAGGTCACAGCCAGGCACGATTGTCCACGGCAGTGGTTTTTCGTTCGAACCAGTGGAGACCTCGAGCAGGACCTGGAGCTTACGATCCCAAAGTGGGTGCTGTGCTCATGGGAATCCCCAAGTCATGCCCTCAGCCGCAGATGTGAAATGGATAGTCATAGCCACGGCTCAGACTGCTTTGCTTAGGTGCGGCTTTGGCACCTCCATACGGAATGACATAACGGGTGCTGCAAGAAGTCTGATGCTGCCTGGACCTGGAGCGTCTCCCGCGGGCTTGCAGTGGAGTTTTGAGCAGTGTGACACCATGTGACAGTTTCTTAATACTTAAGATGTCTCGGATGTCCTCGCGCACATGGTGGCTTGAGAGGTACGACATGCAAAGCGCAATGGCGGTTGGAAGAAATGGCCCCAAGTACTCTGCAGCCTCCAGGCGCCGGGCAGCAGCCTCAGGTATCGATGGCCCTAACTTATGGGGGGATGAGGTACCCTACATAATCCCTTAAAGGGTATATACAGAATAGAGGGCCCTAATTCCCCCATTCCCTGCTAAGCAGCAGTATGCCAAAGGTGTCAGGGAATGAAAGATTGCTGCCAGACGTCTATTCCAGCGAGTTCTCAGGTTCACGATCTGGACAGTTATGTCACTCCTGGCCCTGGAACCTACAACGCGCACACCACGTCGTTCGTGTATTGAGGCGGGAAAGTGTAGAACTTCTAGCATTATCTTGAAGCCCTCATCGACTGGTTCCAAGCAAGATAAAGCAAACACTTCGACATTGAGGGTTTGAGGGATCAAAGAACGAATTCAGGATCAATTATGCCAACCTCGACCCAGAACGGTGAGAGATGATGTGAGTGCAGACGCGCAAAAGCTAGGGCCCAGACGTGCAAGAGCCTGTTTCGCATTTGGCGAGCCCAGACGTCCAAAAGCGACGACAGTGTCTCGCATATCGCGAACGCAGCTGGCAAAATGCGATGACAGTTGCGAGGACGGCGAGTGTGACCAACGAGCCTAAGGCGAAATCGGGCTTTACGTCCCCATTACGAGCAGGCCTCGAGAAACACGGATGGTCCGGCCGCGGGTGCCGGCTGTGTGCGCCGCGTGCGCCGCGTGCGCCGTGTGCGCTGCGTGCGCTGCGTGCGCCACTCGATCTCGCCCCTTCTGTGGCACCCCTTAGTGTTGACACACTGATTGGGGTTCAGGAAGGAGGTAGAGAGCCAAGAAGGCAGGGAGGGAAGAAAGGAATCAAGCAAGGCAGGAAGGAAGCAGGCAGGAAGGAAGCGGAAGCAAGAAAAGGAAACGAGCGGACGGGGGCAAGCAACAGAGCAGGCAAGGAACCCGGGCTGGGGGGGGGGCCGGGGGGCAGAATTTCAGGGCTCAAAATCGGAAGTCTCATTTATTGATCCTGAAAGCATTTTTGATACTTCAGCCCACCAAAGCGGCGCCAACAAGGGTCCGAGTCCAAAGCTTGTCATGTTTCGCCTCATGCTGCTGATCACCACAAGGCGACAGAACAGATACTCTCACCTGCATGCGAATGGATTGCCAAAAGCCTCTTGGCAAGTTCGGATTGTGACACTGTGATGCGCTTGTGAGTTTGCTGTGGTAAGGTCTCACGAAGTGAGCTTGTTGACCGAATCCAGCCCATGGCACCATGGAGTTCAGCAACCGGCTAGCAAGCGTACTAGCTATCGCAGGAGAAACAGTCAAGCTTGCTCAGAGGTAGCCAAGGATTCCATGTGCCTAATTTGACTCCAAGCTAGCACAGCGCTTCATGCGCTCTTGAGGCATGCAGGACCATACAACTTATCGATTTGCAGAGCGTTGTGCAAAGGCCCATCTCAGAGGGAGCGTGGATTCATGACCGTTTGGGATGGACTACCTGTCAGAAGTATGTAGGCCTTGGCAAGTGATGGGCGATTTTTCAGCTCAGCACGTTGCTTTGGGCATCGAGCATAGGGACTTTTCTGCAAGGCAGAGGCAAAGCATGCGATGAGAGTAGCCAGAGGACTCACCAGGTTACATGGAGCTTGGTTTTGGTTCAACTCAAAGAAAGGCATGCACAGATCCCATTCCGCAAGCCTTGCATGGAGCAGCGTTTCACCGAGGCAGCATACATCCGCCTGCACAGGAAAAAGAGGCCCGAGCTTGGCGCGTGATCGCGCTCTCAGCTGGAGCTGCAGTCGATAGCAGAGAAAAGCCAAGGCTCGTCACAGAAGAGGACATCCCGCAACAATGGTGTCTAAGTTTTGCTCATATTATGCATGAATTTCGGCAGGGAGGCTTTCCGATTTCAATATGCAGGGCATAGAGGCTTGAAGCAAAGAATGCCCAAGAGGAGAATAAAGCCTGGGCTGAGAGGCCTCCCTCAGCCACGGCTAGGAACAAAAAGACAGCGAGTCCCGGACGGTTGCCGTTTTTGTTCTTGGCTTAGCCTTGGCTGAGTATAAGTAGACAACGTTATCAACCACGGCTTTCGACGGATCCCGTCAGCCGTGGCTCTTAAGTATGCCGGTAGTGGACCGCATAGCCTTGGCGGCCGCAAAGAAAAACTCAACCATTGGGTTCTCGAAAATGATGCACAGACTGGGTGGGGCGCGAGTGCGAAGCTCCGTTGTAGGTTTGGAGGGTTGGCCACTGAGAGATGTCAGCAATGCCGCCAGAGATTCAAAGGTTCTGTGGTTGCCAGCCATCATGGCCTCTTTGGCATGGGTCGTGCGGTGTGATTTTACGTTTCGGGAAGTGTTTCGATCACCAGTGTGGCAAAAAAGCCGCCTCCAGCTTGTTGCAAAAAGCCGCCTCCAGCTTGTTGCAGTCACGGGAAGTCAGACTATGGCAGCCCGGCTGCACGAGAATCAGTTTGAGGGCAGCGATGCAGGAAGCTATTAAGGGGAAGGAAGATTTTAAGGAGACCACGCTCGACGCTGGGTGTGACCCTTTTAGACGAGCATCACAAACTGCAAGGGGCCCTGCTGAGGTACCAACCCATCCAACCTTTGCAAAAGGGCTGCCGCGTTCATTGACTCTAACCTTGTATTCGCTGGTGCATGGCTCTTGGCAGATGGGCCATTTGCATGAGATGCGCCGCAGTCTTTGATAGCAGGATGGAAGCAGACTGAACTCGTAATGATTCGTAAATTCAGCAGGAACGTGCCAAAGCAACTTGTTATATGAGTGTTATGTACCGACAAAAGATTTGCGGCACGTATCCGGCATGTGCCCACGGGATGTCTGCTGAAACTGAGCAGTGGCGTGGGCCATGAGCAGAGAATTTAGCCCTCAGGCTGGGTAGTCATAACTGAATCCTGCTTCATGCAACATGTTGCAGCATGCAGATACGAATTACAGAGTCCTGGCAGATGCAGAGTCCTGGCAGATGCATTGAGCCCGTAGGCTTCGCCGAGACCAGACGCTCAGGTCGGGAAGCCTCTACTAGTCTTCAGTAAATGTGCCGCAATGCGCAGGTTCTGGGTCGGTCAGTGAGTTGCAGGATTACCCTGGCTCAGCTGGATTTGTCCATTGCTGCAAGGGGAACTCAAGGGCCTCCGGTCCACAAAGCGTTACGGAACCTTGGTCCATTGGTCCAAAGCGGCAAGTAAAAACTCGAAGCCCGCAGCCAGAAGAGGCCACCGGACCACCGGACCTTGCTGGCAACGGTGGTTGTGTGTTTTCTTGTTCGTTGAGACAAGCTTAGCTATGGGGGGGGTCCTCACCGTCCTGGCTCTAGCCTCGCTCCTGTTTTTTTTTTTTACATCCTCTATGCTCGGCTTGTCAGGCTGATGAGGAGGCTACATGCTGGTCTAGAACTTTGGACTGCTTGGCGATCGTTATTGCACTCATCTCAGCTGTCTTTGCCGCTGAGCCTGCGTGCATGGCGAGCAGGTTGAGTCGCTCAACTCGTTCATCAAACTCTGAGGCATATGTGCTGGCATTCTTCGGGGCCACCTGGAGGCTGCTCAAAGAACATGCCCTTCGGCTGCCAGTTCCTTGTCAAGCTGTTTCTTGGGCTGCTTTGAAGCTCACTGCGCACCTCAGGTGGTCTATCCCTTCAAAGAGTACATCCTCCGAGGCTATGACGATGTGGCTGAGAATCTCTCGCCCTACAAGAAGGGAAGAAAGGCCCTGTGTAAGCTTATGAAGTTATGAAGCTCAGTTACTCTCAAGCGACGGCCTGTTGCCGAAGCTGGCCACACCCTAGACGTGACTTCTTTGCGACTCCTGGGGAGTGCATGGCGCGCACGCGCACAAGCGGGGAGGGCAGGGAGTGAAGGGGCCGCCAGCGATGGCCTGGTTGGCCGTTAGCATCATGGGAAGCCACAGGTGCCGATGATGCTCGGTCCAAGCAGTCAATGACTAAAACTCATCCGCAACATCGTCATTCGAAGCGTGACATCCTAGTTCTGACTTCCTGTTGGTACTTGCCTTGTCTTTGCCGCTTCCCAGCCAACCACCCCAACAACCCCCACCGAAACAAAACCAAAGTCCATCTCCGTGACCTGGGCCACTATTTCTGCCAGCCCAAAGCCAACCGGTGTGTGGGTCGGCTCATCGAGCAAGGAGCAGCAGTGTTGAATCTAGAGAAAGCAAAGATTAGTTGAGGGTGTTCCGGAACAGTTTTGTATGCCAGCATGTCAATGAGCACGGCTCTATTTCTGCAGGTGCCTTTTAGCTACACCGAAGTGCCTGGCTTTCGGGTGTGAAGCTACTTGAGTTGGGGCAACACCTGTCCAAATGGACATCCCTTTTCACGGCCAGCAGCACCTGGCAAGGCTTGGATAGGTCTCTTGTCTGAAAGCTTTGCGGTCGGCCACAAGAGCTGACCCTCAGCCTGAACGCAACAACCGTCCGAGCAGCCTGCCCATTGCAAGTACGGCGATCACTGATCGAATAAAGCCTATCTGTTCATGTGAACTGCGCCTGAACTGCGCCTTGTCACCACTGCGAGTCGAAGGTCAGCGGTGTTTCAGTACAAAGTGTGCCTACATCCTAGGTGTTCTAGCCTTGCCCACTGCCACGTGCCGTAGCGTGGGCGGAAAAATGGAGGAAAGGGAAGCCCAAGCTGCGAGCTTCTTGCCCTCTTGTGTCAGCTTGATTGATGTCATTTGCTGCTGCATGTTTGCTTGCAATTGGCTCGAGCCACCCTCGACGCCTTCGCCTCGAGGCCAGGATGTGACCAAGGTGGACCACGTGCCGGGTGTTTGTCAAACCGTGCCAGAGGCCATGGCAGAGATGATTGATAGGGCAGCTTCCGCGTCCCCGGACCGAAAGTCGGAAATGGCGACGTCCGGGCTTACGATGGGGCCAAAGGCGCGTCATGATTCGGTGCAGTATTTGTTTTTGCTTCCTTTCCTGCCTTTGCAGGGGACAAAGATCATCACCGCGCCTGAGCCAAGCCATGCAGATATGCTGCATGGCCTGTGAGGTAAAGGCAGTTAGGCATAGGGGTGCCAGAAGGGTTCAGCCAGCGTTATCTTGGCCTCTTCAGGTTTTATGCCACCACCAACGGCCAGTACTGCGGGAATTGGCACAATGGACTGCCAGGGCACCAGGCGGGGGGGGGGCAACCAATGTATGCAGGCGAGTCTTCAGCCCCCAAACCCTAAACCCTGTGGTCGTGGCAGACATCCTGGCTTGTTTTCTGCAAGAGAGGCTGTACAAGGTTCCTCTCTGCATCTGACTACTCAGACTAAGAGCGGCGCCCCTTCGCAGTTGGGCGATGTGCCTGCCATCAGCGAAATTCTGGGCGCTCGGCCCACAATGAAGAAGCCGGTGCCTGCCCAAGTTGATGAGACACTCAGGAAGCACAGGGGCCGAACAGAGAGTAACCCTGGCAGCCCTCTTCCCAGGTGCGGCCAATCCAGACAACGGCACGGCTCTCATCTCCCGAGCTCCCGTGCCAGCTTACAATTCATGGGCCTTTCCGTGCCATGCCGTATGGGCATACCGGCTTTGAGGTTTCTGATGGTCTATGCTACTTTTCTGCTGCAAGTGAACATCCAGTCTGTGGAGTGAGGCCAAGTGCGTGCTGGCGAACCAGATTGCAGAGGAGAAGAGGTCCATGGAAGCAGACAAGGCTGATGTAAGCCGAAGCAAGCCTGTTCTGTTTCGCAGCATGCTCCTCTCGATTCTGTGCTGCCAGGTTCTCTCAGCAGACGTCATACCAAAGAAGTTTCCTGTGCAGGCCATGGTTCTTTCAGATTAGACGCTACAAAAAAGCACACGAGAGGCAAGTCGTGCTAGCGAAACAGAGATGGCCAACCTGCAAATTGCAACTCTCCGCCGCTGGAACCAGAAGTCAGCCAAGACTCTCCCAATAAGAACGGACAGAATGCCATTCTGCGCACCACAACAAATTTGGAAGGCGCAGAACTACTGCTACCCGCAGAGTGCAAAGCGAGGCCGAAGTTGCTCTGAAGCACATCATCGCACCCTGCATGAGCGCCCTGCCTCAAATGTGTGCAGAGGTGCAAACAACCCTCTCTACGCCACGAGTGCGCAAGCCACGAGCCTTTGATATGCCGTCCTGTACCGCACATCAGTGGTACTCATGATTGGGGCGCTGCCAAGGCATACGGCAGTGAGATGCCAATGGACCATCAGGCTTTGGGGCTAAACGTGGGTTTGCGAAGCCGCACAGCTCCATCAAAGTCCTATGCGCAATGGTTGCTTCCTTGCGACATGCAGGTCCCTGACCGCTACTTTCCCAGCACCAATCAGTTCACCAAGGCAGGTGTAATGGTCGATGATTGTGGCATCAGCATGCAGTCTTGATCGTCAGAGAGTCTTCCTGTACCAAAACGCACAGCACCTTTGCGCAGGGATTTGTGGACACGAAGCCTCGGTTCACAGGGCTCAGTACAGCTCCGACGCCCTCCAAAGTCTTTGCCTCAGGCTGCGCGCAGAAGCCTTGAAGTGAGAGCAGTTGACTTGCTGTTCCTATGATTTCCTATGTCTATGGAATGATGTCTATGTGGGCCATTCCTGCATATTGCTTTACACTTGTGGGGCCTGTGGGCGGCTGAGGTGCACAAGGCCAGCTGGGAGGGGGTGCCGCTTCCACCTTGGCAAATAGCGGTATCAGCTCATAGCAGCGGGCACGAGAGTTTGTACATGTTTGTACTCTTAACCCCCAAGAGCACCCAGAGGTCATTCAGAACAACTCAATGCGCACATGCCGCTTACGTGTTTCTTCTTGCCGCTTGAAGTTTGAGAAGCCGTATGCCCCTTTACAACGAGTAGCACACCCAAAGTCCGAAAAAAAATGCACTTCATTACAGAGGGTTGGGCGTGCATAACTGGGGTCACGAGGCCCTCAAACGAGTGGGGAGCTAATGTGCAACACCAGTGACCGCTCTGCCCTCTTGCCTGCTTTCCTGCTTTGTTTCCATCCGACCACCGCCAGCCCCCATTTCATCCCATTCCCAAGCGCCCCATGTTCTGAGAGCTCCATGGGCCCTAAGTCTGGAGCACGAAGCGTATCACAGGAGCTGGACATGTTCTACTGATGGAGGACTGGTTAGGAGTGCCGGCAGTCCAGGGAGTTTCCGGGGGGCGCCAAGAATGCTTGGAGAGCTTCTGGAGATTATGCATTCAGAAAGGCTTCGGAACACTTTGCTCAACTTGCTCCGATCCAAGCCTCCAAGCCTCCTGTGAGCTCATTGAAGGGCTGTTGTGCATAAAGTGTGTTCACCAAATCCTTTCGATCATTTTAAATCATTTTATCATCTGTTGATCGTAGTCATAGGCTCAGAGGAATGATTCTCCTGCTTCAGCCAGTGCAGAGAGCAGGCACGTCTCACCTGAATTGCACGTCCCAATTCTCTGTTCGCATGGGTCAGCAGGGCCCGTGTAAGACATTGTAAGACTGATGAAGAAAGTCAGGCGGTTTCACAGCCTTTTGCAAAGATGCTGGTCGGGCACGCGCTTTGTGTTCCTTGTGGAAGGCCTTAGCCTTCGACCCCGAACTGGATTGAGCAAAGAACTGCGTCAGCAGCCTGGAAACTGTGTTGGTACTGTAACATGGCTGAAATTTGGCTGAGCAGGGTCGAGGCATCACATAAAGTTCGTGTTTCACAGCAGAGGTAACCGGGTCATGTCAGTGAAAAAAGGGGTTCGAGAGACATTGTATTTCTGTGGGACACATGATTTGTGCAGCGCTGCTTGCTACACAGTAGCTTGATGAGCCAAGTGTGGTCACCCAAGAGGCCAGCCCCATGTGGAGTCTTTTCCAATGACTGGCAGGGATCCAACGCAGCATCGAGAAGAGAGCTCCAACCCTTGCGAACGAGTTCCGGTCTATCCAGCTCATTCTAACCAGCTGCGTGTCCCTGTTAATGTACGCATGGTGAGGCCCGTTGTGTAATCGAATGTGGCTTCTTTGAGGCGCTTGCAACCCCAAATATAACAGCAGCGTTGTCTTGGGATGCCGAGCAGATGTATTTCTTTGGCAAGCAATTATGTAGGGTGTAGGATCGTTTTCGCATGCTGATTGGTTCAAGCTTGATTCTGACTCGGCAGATCCCGTGGCGGTCCTGCTATGATGTTCACCAGAACCTTCCAGGCCTTGATGACACTATGACATTGGTAAGATTTTTACAAGATTCAGAAGCACGTTCGCGATAATCGTTAAGAATCCAAGCAAGTGTGAAAACCAAGAACCTCATTCTGCTGGTTGTTGGAGCGGGCTGCACCGGAGCTTCGGAGTTCATCCCTGACACACATTCACGCAGTTCCTCTGCACCCTTGTCACCACCGGTGCACATGAATTGCCTGTCTGAAGAGCACATGGACAGACAAATGCTGAGCTCGCGTTGAAGAGGCGAGGCCTGCGCACTCATGCAGTTTGATCCGATGGAGCTAGCATTTTCAGCACATGTTCTGGTGTGCCATCATCCAACCCATATGCAAGACCGAAGGCCAGGCAGCACAAATGCCTTACAATGTTTGCAGGTCAGAGATGCGATCTGGGTGTGGCACACCGCTGCTGAACAGGCCCGTATTTCTCAGTAAAGGACCTTTGCATTGCTCGCTGATTCAACTTCGAAGTGAGCAGGCGGCATGTCACAGCCAGCAGACCAGGCCGGCCCCGTGCTCGATTTTTCTTAGGCTAAGCTGGAAGCTCACATGTTGAGGAGGCGCCCGTTTAAGTCTAAGTATTGGATAAACAGCTCAGCCGCAGTAGGACAACAAATTAAAAGACCACAACGCACGCGCGCGCGCGCGCGCGCTCGCGCGCGTGCGTGCTCACACACACACACCCAACAAACACAGGTAACGACCCAACAACAGAAGAATTCAGGGATCCACCCCGAGCCCTCTACATTTCCCGCACGGTGCCCCACGGCTCCAAAGCAAGCATAGCTTGACCTATGCAAGATATGTTCATGCTCCATGGACCTCCATGGGCTCCAGGCAGTGTTTTGAGGCTCAGTGCCAGGTAGGGGGCTTTGTGCCACAGTGCCAAGTTAGATGTTGTACCTGGCACAACGTTAGACAAAGTGCATAGCAGGCAATGAGACACCCGACGCAGGCCGAAAGCATCCCACTCATCCTCAAGGATTTCAAATTCACGTGCCCGTGTTAGCGAGTCTTTCCATAAAGTTAAAATTATCAGGTGATTGGCTGCTTCATTCAATGCAAGAGTTCCCGGCAATCCCAGGCTTGAAGGGTTTTGGATTGAGGATTCCCATGATAGGTATAAATCAATTACAGGATGTCTTGGTCCTCGTATTATATTTGGGGCGGGGGGGGGGGGGGGGAGTGGAGTGGATTACCCTGATAAGCTGGGGGATGAGGTCACTGTACATTGGGTAGTTTGGGCCACGTTGCTGGTCAGTGTCCAGTTTGTAGCTTGGCTGTTAGTAAATGTACAGGTTGACTCGCGCGAATAGAACGGCTGTCCATTTTGGACTTTTACCCCCTTTTGCGTAGACTTATTTTAAGGGGCTGCGCCCATGGGCGGGCAGCGCACGCAGAAGCCCGGGGCGAGCAGTTTCTAAGCATGTTGAGGCCCCTAAACTCCCTTAAAATCTCTAAGCGTTAAGTTTCTAAGCATTTTCAGGCCCCTAAACTCCCTTCAAATCTCTAAGCGTTTGAGGCTCCTAGACTTCCTTAACGTTTCTAAGCACTTTATAAGGCCCCTAAACTCCCTTTTTCCTATTTATGCCCGCCCTTTGGGGGGCGTCATGCTCCTGATGCGCCCCCGGGGTCCCGCCCCGGGAGCCGCTGATGCTCCTGATGCGCGCCTGGGGGTCCCGGGCTGGACCCGCTGATGCTCATGATGCGCGCCCTCTGGGGGCCTCCGTGGCGACGCAAAAAACCACGAAAAAAAAACCGTTCACCGGCGGCACGCGGGGGTCGGCGGCACTGGCGTCCGGCCTAATTCTGCTTCGCAGAAGGCCAGAGGCCAGCAAGGCTATTCCCGGGACGACCCGGGCTAAAAGGTCCGCATTTGCTCGGTCCTTTGGGGACCTCGCGCTGCCCGATTTAATGGCTACCGCCAGTGCCGCCGACCCCAGACCCAAGACAGTCGCATTGGGGCGGAAGGCAGGGTGGAGCGCGGGCAGGCGGGGGGGGCGGGGGCGGGGGGGGTGGGGGTGGGTGGGGGTGGAAAGGGGGGCGGCGGGGGTGGGGGGTGTGGGGGGTGACGGTAGAGGGTTGGTGTAGTTGGGGGCAGGGGGTAGGCGAGGCCACAGGAGGGTGGGGGTGGGGGGGGGTGGGGGGGGTGGGGGGGGGGGGGGGTGGGTGGGGGTGGGGGGGGGTGGGGGTGGGGGGTGGGGGTGGGGGGGGTGGGGGGGGGGGGTGGGAGGGGGGGGGGGGGGGGGGGTGGGGGGGGCGTGGGGGGGGTGGGGGGTGGGGGGGGCGTGGGGGGGCGTTAAACCACCTGAATGGATGGGGTGGGGGGGGGTCAAAGGTCCAATTCAAGGTCAAGGCGTCATGGGTGAGGGCGATGGGTGGCGGGGTTTGGGCATGCACTGAAGCCAAACAATGCAAAAACACTCCAATTCAAGGTGTCATGAGCAGCATGCTGTGAGAGCGGGTGAGGGCGGTGAGGGCGGTGGGGGGTCTTCACTGACGCCGCCCTGCTACCGCTGGGGTCGGCGGATATTTCAAATTACGCCCGCAAATCAACAAATCCAGCGCCGTATGTCAACAGAAGCTAAAGACACAGCGACGAGCGACAAGGCAAAGCCCATGACTGTGGAGCCCGAAAGTGTATGGACGCTCTTTTTAGGTGTCTTCTTACGGAATCACGGGTCCGGGGTCCTGCCTCCATGAGAACCGTCAGATGCATGTCCCGGACTCAAGGTGTTTACGGGGACATTGATCCTGCTTTTACTTTAGAGCTGGGGTTTTGATTCCTGAGACATTAGTATTCTGAGTCGGCAAAGGCCAGCATCTCCAGCCACGCAAGCCATGCAGCTTCCATGGACAGAGCACTGGAAAGCACTTTCCCTTGGCGCCGGAAGTTTAATCACTTTGCTTTGGATCCGGCGGTTGTCGAGGCAGCCTTGGGCACCCTTCTGGGCAGAGTGGGCGATTGCTCAAATCCTTTGGCGTGATGGGGTCCGGCGGATGCTTGCCCCCTCTGCAGACGACGGCACCCTGTCTCTCAGCTTCTGGGAGAGGCTTCAGCGAGTCGCCGAGCTGCGGGCCATCCTGGGCTTAGAGAGGCTTCATCAAATCGATGCTGCCCGTCGAAAGCACGAGGGCGATGGCTGGGGCAAGACTACGGGGACACATCACATGCAGCACTTGCCTGGCCTCGTCTTCCGTGGCGAGGACCAGGAGGCCGCACGAGAAGCGCTGAGGCGCAGTGCACGGATCTTCGGGGACCCGTTGGAGGGCCTCCGCCTGCACCAAGACTGGGAGAGAACGCCCATCATCAAGGACCTGGTCCTTGTTGGGGGTGGCCACTCCCACGTGAACGTCCTGCGCATGCTTGGAATGGAGCCCTTGCCAGGAGTGCGCGTGACGCTGGTGACGCGTGATGTGGAAACTCCCTACAGTGGCATGCTGCCGGCACATATAGCAGGCACATACACGAGGCGAGAGTGCCACCTGGACCTCAACGTTTTGGCACGCTTCGCGAGAGTCCGTTTGATTCATGCAACGGTTGAAAGCATCGATCTGCAAAAGAAACATGTCTACCTCAAGGAAGACCGGCCGCCCATTGCATATGACATACTGTCAATCAACATCGGTTCAGCTCCAAAGGTACAGACAGATGCCTCCAAGGAGAACATCACTGCTGTAAAGCCGATCGACAGCTTCGGCGCTCGATGGGATGACTTGCTGACAAGGGTTCCCTCCTGGACTGGGTCACGCCGCTTGCTGGTGGTAGGTGGGGGTGCTGGTGGCTTTGAGCTGGCATCCACCATGCATGCCCGTCTGGCCAGCGAGCTCGCGCGGTTGGGAAGCACGGCTCGGATCACTGTGGGCCTTGTCACCAGGAGCGGGCTCTTGCCGCAGCATACCCCAGGAGCAAGGGCACTGGCCGAGAAGGCGCTGAAGCAGCGAGGTATCCAAGTCTACACGGGATACGACGTGACGCATGCCGAAGCTGGAGTCCTGCACTGCAGCGATGGCAAGACACTGAATTACGACGACTGTATCTGGTGCACTCAAGGCTCCCCCCAGCACTGGGTCGCTTCATGTGGGCTCTGCACTGATGAAAATGGCTTCCTCCTGGTTGATCAGCAGATGCGATGCAGGCCCAAGGACCCCAAGGGTGGAACTCTGGACAGCCCTGTTTTCGCGGGCGGGGACATCGCGTCGGTGGAAGGCCACCCTCGGCCAAAGGCAGGCGTCTTTGCTGTCATGGCCGGGATGGTTCTGTGGATAAACATCCGTGCCAGCCTGACTGGTGAGAAGTTGGTGACGTACTGGCCGCAGCAGTCCTTCTTGGGACTCCTGAATCTGGGTGATGGCACCTGTATTGCATCCAGGGGTACACTTGCAACTGAAGGAGAGTGGCTGTGGGGACTGAAGGACTGGATTGACAGGCGTTGGATGTGGAACTACTTCGAGGGTTTGCCAGAGATGCCTGCATCTCTCAATGTCGGCTCAGCAGGTCTTGCTGTGGCCAATGCTGCTGGAGGCTCGGCCGCCGCCCTGCTGAAGCATTCCGTCATGCGCTGTGGGGGCTGTGGAGCAAAGGTGGGTGCCACTACGCTGGAGAGAGCCATGTCCCGAGTGGACCTTCCCAAACAACCCACACAGGAAGCCAAGGCCTGGAAACGTTTTTGAAAGCTTTCATTTTGCACTTCGGGAACTTCAGGGAAGTTCGCCGGTAATCGCCGGTAGTCGCCGGTGGTCGCCGAGCGATTGCCGTAAGCGTGCATAAGCTTGCCCTCAGCTCTCCAGTCGGAGGTAGACGCAGTCAAGGTAGGAGGCGTGAATGGGCTTCAGAGAGATTTCCCATGCTGCGACATGCACTGACCAGTCACGCACCTCGACATAGCCCCCTGAGGCGGAGGTCATCATTGGAGCAGGTGATGATGCAGCTGTGGTGGATCTCAGCGCTGACGGCGGAGGTAAAGTCTCATCGGTGCAGACGATCGACTTCTTCCGTAGCTTTCTCGGAGATCCCTATCAATTCGGGTGCATCGCGGCTGTGCATGCGCTCAGTGACTGCGAGGCGATGGGTGCCATACCCCAGACTGCTTTGGCCTTGGTCCAGATCCCCTTTGCTTCGGAAGACAAACAAGAGGAAGACGTGGTGCAGCTGATGGCCGGGGCGGCTTCGGCACTAAAGAGAGCGGGCTGCGCCTTGGTTGGTGGACACACATGCGAATCGCACGAGCTTGGATTGGGCTTTGCTATTTCCGGACGCTTGCCGGGCGGTAGCAGCACGGCCATGACCAAGGTGGCCATGCGGCCCGGAGACGCGCTTGTCCTAACGAAGCCGTTGGGAACGGGCACCCTGTTTGCTGCGGACATGCGCGCGAAAGCCCGGGGCCCATGGATCGCCGCAGCATTGCGCAGCATGACCGCCTCCAACAAGGACGCTGCCGCGGTGCTTCGCTCGCAGGGCGCCCTGGCGTGTACGGACGTCACAGGCTTCGGCCTCATCGGTCATCTTGTCGACGCGTGGCCGGTACCCTTTGCCCATCTTATGCCTATCTCCCTTTTTTGTTGCTAGTGCCCATCCTTTGCCCTCCATGGTCTCACTATTCTCGCTCTCAACGGTCACTAGGGCCTCTGTGCTGGAGAGCTGAGGAGATGTGCCGCCAGTCCGGCGTGACGGCTACGCTGCAACTCTCACAGATTCCGTTGTACGAGGGTGCGGTCGACTGCCTTAGGATGGGTATCGAGAGTTCCCTTCAGCCTGCCAACGTCAGACTCCGCAGAGCCGTGGCAAACCACGACGAGGCCAGGCCAATCCGTTCCATCTGTAGGATCAGAGGCAGAGGCTCCTCAGAGGTAAGCTCGATCGGATCCGATCGAAAGTCTCAAGAAACGTGTTCCCACCGGCTACAGCTCCCTGCACAGCTTGCGCAAAGGTGCGGGGCCACGTAGAGTATCCTCTCCTCTTCGATCCTCAGACTTCCGGTGGGCTGCTTGCAGCTGTCCCCCGGGAACATGCGGACGCCTGTGCCACTCGGACTCGCATGAACAGGTTTTGGCTGGAAGTTAAGAAAACCGGGGAATCCATACAAATCTGAAGCAGCGCTTCGGCCACGCGGCTGAAGTGCGAGAGCTGCGTATGCGGATATATGCGATATATATATATATATATATGTATATATGTATATATGTATATATAAATATAAATATAAATATAAATATAAATATAAATATAAATATAAATATAAATATAAATATAAATATAAATATAAATATAAATATAAATATATATATATATATATGCGGCATGAGGTTTCGGAGTTGCGAGCTTCCGGTGCACCCCGGGCGGCCATCATTGGATTCATTGGTGTGAGGACCTCAGAGCTGGTGCTTCCTGGCACATTGACTGCTGACTGCTAAATAGCAACTGCTAAATAGCAACTGCTAAATAGCAACTGCAAAATAGCAACTGCTAAATAGCATTAAATAACACACTCAACTGCGGTGGCCTGGTATGAGTGATCGTTCTTGGCTTGAGCAGGCCGCAGCGGCAACAGATCCATCTGAGCTGATCACCGTGAAAGTGTAAACGACGGCAAGACAAGCACAGTCTTCAATTTTTCTGCCTGTTGGGCCTAGCTTCGAGGAAAAAGTTGCCCCGGCAACGATTCTTGGGGACTTCGTGCTTGCTGCGTGCCACTCAAGCTCTTATGTCGTCAGGCTTTGGACTACACCCTCAAGACGTATGCTTTCGGGCTGCTTCCGCAGAGGCTGCAGCCGAGCTGGAAGCACCGGGGGTGCGGTGGGTGTCTGCAGTAGTTCGGCACAACAGCCACCTGTCATGCTTGGTGTCGGTGACTTTGCCAGCGGGATTTGCTCGGAAGGTCTTCCCAGAGCGACCTATGCAAGGACATCTGGAGTCTCAACGCATCCCAGAAGCCCAGTGCTCATGGTGCTCATCGTGCTCATAGACCTTTACATCGCCCTGTCTCGCAGGAGGACATGCAGGGTGGCCGGCTGAGACTAGACACAGAAAGTAGGGACGCACGGCTTGCCAGCCGCCCCGCTTTAAGACTCCAAAGCCGAGGCTTAGAAGACTGGAGCCACTGGAGCTGCGTGCCGACCCCGACCGAGATCCCGGGTGCGCGCGATGCTCAGAAACAACAGTTCGGGGGAGCATCTCCCGCTCTCTCTCTCCCTCGCTCTCTCGCGCACTCTCTCACTCTCTCTCTCTCTCTCTTTCTCTTTCTCGCTTTCTCCTTGTAGGGCAGGGAAGGAATGTGCCGCGATGAGAGCACTCTCTTAAACTGCTTCCCAGACCCTCCAAGCCCTTCCAGTTGAAGCCCCAAACCGAAAACCCCAAACCCTAAACCCTAGCAATCCCTTGGGTGGCGAAACCTGAGGCCTGGATTCACCACGCTTGCTGGAGGAGAAGATGGCTGCCTTGGCATCACTCCCGAGGCTTTGGCCTAGGGTTTTGGGGTTTTAGGGTTTGGGGTTTAGGGCTTGGGGTTGGTTTTGGGTTTTTTTCCACAATGGAGCCATCATAAGCCACATGCTTGTATCCAGGTATGACATTAAGTGTTTTTCTGGTTCAAACTTACAAACACGTTTGTGGTCAGCTTCCTGCTTTGATAGGTTTTTTTGTGGATGTCTCTCTCTCTCTCTCTCCCTCTCGCTCTCTTACTCTCCCTCCCTCCCTCCTCCAATTGGCTCTTCCCACCTGTTAGGGCGATGTGCACCGCTGGGTGGCTGCCAGCAACACTGGCAAAGTGGTTTGGTCCTCAAGCACAAGAAAGTGGCCCCACGGATCTTGATTGGATCAGCCTGAGCTCCTTCTTGTCGCCTGCTTTGCAGCAGAAACTTTTCGCTCTGAGGCACGTGGCTTTGCGATGGAATGGTCGCTGACGGTGTTGAAGGACGAGGCATGAGCATCTGGGAAGATGGGCTAGGGCTTCTTCGGGTGTAGGGCTTGTAGGGTTCCGGGTTTTTTTACGGTTTTGGGTTTAGGGTTTTTAGGGTTTTGAGTTCATGGGTTTGCAGGGTTTAGGGCTTAGGGTTTTTCAAGGGTTGAGGGCTGCGGGGTTTTTAGGGTTTAGGGTTCTTAGGGGTTTTTAGGGTTTAGGGTTTTTTCTGGGCATAGGGCTGGGTTTTGAGTTTAGGGTTTAGGGTTGAGGGTTTAGGGTTTAGGGTTTAGGGTTTAGGGTTTAGGGGGTTAGGGGTTGGGGGTCAGGGGTTAGGGGTTAGGGGCTAGGGGCTAGAGGTTAGGGTCTAGGGTCTAGGGTCTAGGGTTTAGGGTTTAGGGTTTAGGGTTTAGGGTTTAGGGTTTAGGGTTTAGGGTTTAGGGTTTTGTTTAGGGATTAGGGTTTCTTTTTGGGTTTAGGATTAGGGCTTATTTGCCAACACAACGCTCGCATGATGGCTTCGAAAAAGAATGAAGGGGGGGGGGGGGGGGGGCGTTGGGGGCCCCATTTGCACAGACAATGCTCGCATGATGGGTTTGACAAAACAAATGCCTATGTTTAGGGGTTTGCAGGGTTTAGGGTTTAGGGTTCTTGACGGTTTGGATTCATTACGGTTTAGGGCTTAGGAGTGTAGGGGTTAGTGTCTTCGGGGTTTGACGTTGAGGGTTGCATCTGGAGACACGCTTGCCAGGGCTTCAGGACCATGCTTGCCTTTCTGCATTTCTTGCTTCTCCGAGAGGCTGGACAGAAGCTGCAGCTGCGCGATGTAGCTCGGCCCTCGCCATGAGACCAGAATCACGAGTCGCGCAGCATTGCACGAGCTGCTTTCTCGCCACGCTCAGGCTTTGGGTTTTGGCCACGGCAGGCTTGCATGCGCTTGGTATGCTGGGGCTTGGGGGGATTGTTTAGGTTGCTGTTTCTTCGGTGCGCACATCGGGCATTGGTCTTTGAGCATGCTCGTCCATGAGTACACGACACTGTATGTACTTTCTTACCGTTACTACCCTTGGTTTCTTTACCAAGCTTATGCGCTCCTTCTTTTCCTTGACCTTGCTGCCTCGACTCGTTCGCCTACGACTTGCTGTCCTGCGGATGCTTGGACTGAGAAGTGTTCCACTGAAGCGCCTCCTACGCCACCTTCGTCCCATCGGTTTGGCCAAAATCGCAGATGATTCCCAAGTTCTGTGTGTAGGATGGTGTAGGACGGCGTAGGCTTCATTCGCATCCATGCAGGACTGCGTTTGTTGCCGCTCTAAGCCCTGCTCTCCATGGAGCTGGGTTCTTTTTCCCTGTGGGATGCTGTTGTGCATTGTTGTTGGTCGTTGCTTCCAGCACTTTTCCGAGACGTTCCAGGAACGGTTTCCTCCTCAACAAATCTGTGCGGTTGCTGGGCAATGCTCAGCTCCTCGGAGCCGCATATCAGAAGAACAAGAAGAAGAAGAAGTACAAGAGCAAGAAGAAGAATAAGAAGAAGAAGAAGAAGACGACGGGATGCTGTGGGCAGGACAGGTGGCAGCCGCATCGCTGCCATCGCGCTCATGGACAGCGGCGACGTGTTTTCGTCGCAGGCCCATTCGGCTTCAGGGTTGTCGTTGTGTTCAATACATGCTATAGGCATCTTCAGGTGCTACAAGTTGATTTGCGCTCTGTGCTTGCCTGGGCTCTGGGAGATGGCGGGAGGCGTGGTATGCGGACGGCGGCGACGGTTCCGAGGGCAGTCGCCCCCTCGCATGCCCAGATTGGAGGCAGAGGCCGGAAGTTCATGCACAGTGCATAAGAATTCACGCATACGCAATGTTGCAGCGCGTGGAGATCCCGAAATCTATGCCCGTTCCAGTTACTCGAGAGTTGCCCTGCCCAAGGCCAGGTCTCCATGCGACCCTGGTGCCTCCCTCGGATACGATCTCACGTTGACGTGACACCGTGGGCCATCTGCAGCCTGTGCCTCCGGATTCCTGATGGATTCCAACAACCCCGCCTTCAGAGGTTGTGTCTGTCGCTTGCGGTGGCGGCTTTTGTGCTGCACTGACCGCGCGAGGGGAGCTGCTAGCACTGGGCTGAGTGGCTCAAAGCAAGGCTAAGTAGCGCTCGATGACTGCATCCTCCTCCTTATTGCTAGCTTTAGTGGAGGCCTCGGGGGCCAAGTAACACATTGTGAAGTATTTCTTGGCCTCGAAGGCCTGGGGCGAGTCCGACTGCGGCGCGCTGGGCCTTGGCGATGTGCAGCGGGCAGAAGAGCAGCTTGTCCTCATCTGCTGTGGCCTGTTTGTTGCTTGTTGCCTTTCCACTGTACTCTTGTTTTCAAGCATCCGTGCTACGGGCGCTTGTTGAATAATTGACCCAGGCCAAACCAGGGCTCTCTGGCAAGACTTGTCAGCAGCTAGTGCTCAGGATATCTGAGAATGCTAATGGCTGTGGACTGGCATAGTGGGTGTGCTTGAACATTCCTCGAAATATCTGCCGTAGGCTGGGTAGGCTGGGCTACTGAGGATCCAAAGGCCAAGGACTCACAGCAAGAACTCGGAGGAGAGGAGAGGATTGGCTGGGTCCCGCGCCCCTTAGGGCGCTTAATCAGAGATTTGCAAAACATCGCAAGCCGCACGGACGCGAAGCTTAGATTTCACAGAAACAAAGGCAGCAACGGGCGGAGCACATTTTGACACACAAGAGGTTTGTCGGGGCAGTTGCATCGTGTTGTTTGTGGCGGTTTGAATGTTTTGCCAATTTGTTCACTCTGAAGGCCCTCACTGGTGCAGGGAGAGCTGGCGCGGCGCCGTGTGGCAGCCTGATGCCCAGCTTTGCCCGGCTTTCCCGAAGATGGCTGAAATTACAAGTGGTCTGCATGTGCTACCTTGCAATAATTGTTGCTTAAAGATGCATGACAAGATTATAGCGCAACGGGCAATTGGCGTTGACTTGGGGATTTGTACTAGTCATGTTCTCAGAAGAGCCAATCGCCGCCAGTTGTCCACCATGTGTTCTTCGCTGTTCTGCACACAGAGAATCTGTTTGCTGTGATGATCTGGGATTGACTTGGAGGTTTCCAACGATTGTGTGACTTGATGCACCCAATTCGTACCATGCTGGTCGTATTCGGGTCGGGATGATGCTGCAGCCAGCAGGCAGTCTGTCCTGGGACGAAGAAAGGACAAGCACATAGCAGAAGCTGCCTGGCAGCGGCAAGTGGTGTTGACCACATCAATCTTTGAGGCTGAGGACTTGCACTGCTTCAGTTGAGATGGCATATGTTCAGAATTTGTTGCGCAAGCTCCAAGAATTTGGCGATTGCGGTGCCGCTCGCCAGATTCCCGTCGTTTGCGAACAGAGGCCCGAGGATTTTATCGAGCACGTCTGAATTCAGAGTTCGGCCACGTGTTCTTCGCAGTTCTCCACACTTAGAAGCTGCTGTGATGAACTGAGACGGCCGTGTCTGTTTTGTGACGTTTGCGTGGCTGGATGCTCCCGTACGGTGTCATGCGGTCGGGTTGAGCTGCAGCGAGCAGGCAGTCTGTCCTGGGACGAAGAAATGACAAGCATATAGCAGAAGCTGCCTGGCAGCGGCAAGTGGTGTTGACCACATCAATCTTTGAGGCTGAGGACTTGCACTGCTTCAGTTGGGATGGCATATGTTCAGAATTTGTTGCGCAAGCTCCAAGAATTTGGCGATTGCGGTGCCGCTCGCCAGATTCCCGTCGTTTGCGAACAGAGGCCCGAGGATTTTATCGAGCACGTCTGAATTCAGAGTTCGGCCACGTGTTCTTCGCAGTTCTCCACACTTAGAAGCTGCTGTGATAAACTGAGACGGCCGTGTCTGTTTTGTGACGTTTGCGTGGCTGGATGCTCCCGTACGGTGTCATGCGGTCGGGTTGAGCTGCAGCGAACAGGCAGTCTGTCCTGGGACGAAGAAATGACAAGCATATAGCAGAAGCTGCCTGGCAGCGGCAAGTGGTGTTGACCGCATCAATCTTTGAGGCTGAGGACTTGCACTGCTTCAGTTGAGATGGCATATGTTCAGAATTTGTTGCGCAAGCTCCAAGAATTTGGCGATTGCGGTGCCGCTCGCCAGATTCCCGTCGTTTGCGAACAGAGGCCCGAGGATTTTATCGAGCACGTCTGAATTCAGAGTTCGGCCACGTGTTCTTCGCAGTTCTCCACATTTAGAAGCTGCTGTGATGAACTGAGACGGCCGTGTCTGTTTTGTGACGTTTGCGTGGCTGGATGCTCCCGTACGGTGTCATGCGGTCGGGTTGAGCTGCAGTGAGCAGGCAGTCTGTCCTGGGACGAAGAAAGGACAAGCATATAGCAGAAGCTGCCTGGCAGCGGCAAGTGGTGTTGACCACATCAATCTTTGAGGCTGAGGACTTGCACTGCTTCAGTTGAGATGGCATATGTTCAGAATTTGTTGCGCAAGCTCCAAGAATTTGGCGATTGCGGTGCCGCTCGCCAGATTCCCGTCGTTTGCGAACAGAGGCCCGAGGATTTTATCGAGCACGTCTGAATTCAGAGTTCGGCCACGTGTTCTTCGCAGTTCTCCACACGTAGAAGCTGATGTGATGAACTGAGACGGCCGTGTCTGTTTTGCAACGTTTGCGTGGCTGGATGCTCCCGTACGGTGTCATGCGGTCGGGTTGAGCTGCAGCGAGCAGGCAGTCTGTCCTGGGACGAAGAAATGACAAGCATATAGCAGAAGCTGCCTGGCAGCGGCAAGTGGTGTTGACCACATCAATCTTTGAGGCTGAGGACTTGCACTGCTTCAGTTGAGATGGCATATGTTCAGAATTTGTTGCGCAAGCTCCAAGAATTTGGCGATTGCGGTGCCGCTCGCCAGATTCCCGTCGTTTGCGAACAGAGGCCCGAGGATTTTATCGAGCACATCTGAATTCAGAGTTCGGCCACGTGTTCTTCGGAGTTCTCCACACGTAGAAGCTGCTGTGATGAACTGAGACGGCCGTGTCTGTTTTGTGACGTTTGCGTGGCTGGATGCTCCTGTACGGTGTCATGCGGTCGGGTTGAGCTGCAGCGAGCAGGCAGTCTGTCCTGGGACGAAGAAATGACAAGCATATAGCAGAAGCTGCCTGGCAGCGGCAAGTGGTGTTGACCACATCAATCTTTGAGGCTGAGGACTTGCACTGCTTCAGTTGAGATGGCATATGTTCAGAATTTGTTGCGCAAGCTCCAAGAATTTGGCGATTGCGGTGCCGCTCGCCAGATTCCCGTCGTTTGCGAACAGAGGCCCGAGGATTTTATCGAGCACGTCTGAATTCAGAGTTCGGCCACGTGTTCTTCGCAGTTCTCCACACGTAGAAGCTGCTGTGATGAACTGAGACCGCCGTGTCTGTTTTGTAACGTTTGCGTGGCTGGATGCTCCTGTACGGTGTCATGCGGTCGGGTTGAGCTGCAGCGAGCAGGCAGTCTGTCCTGGGACGAAGAAATGACAAGCATATAGCAGAAGCTGCCTGGCAGCGGCAAGTGGTGTTGACCGCATCAATCTTTGAGGCTGAGGACTTGCACTGCTTGAGTTGAGATGGTATATGTTCAGAATTTGTTGCGCAAGCTCCAAGAATTTGGAGATTGCGGTGCCGCTCTGAATTCAGAGTTCGGCCACGTGTTCTTGTCAGTTCTCCACAACGGATGCTCACCGGCCTATCGCGCAAGGCCGAGCATGGGGAGTCTTCGCTAGTTTGAAGCATGTGCTGGCCTGCCGTGGCGTCAGCATGGCAAGAGGGCTAGACTGTTGAATGCCAAAGTGGGAGCGGTTCTGCTATGGGCGGCAGCCGTTTGGCGCCCCAGTCAAGCAGCTGCTGAAGCGGTGTGCGGCGTGCAAGCCAAAATGCTCGCAGCCATGGTACGGCTGCCCCGTAGACCCGAGGACACTTGGCTTGACTTGCATCGCCGCCGTCTGCGGCAGGCGTGGCGGTTGATGGCTGAGGCTAGTGATCAGCCCCACAGTCCCTTTCAGCCCCGGCTTTTTAAGTGGCTTGTGCGTCGGCATGGATGGATTGGGCACGCTCTCCGCATGAGAACGGAGGTTTCGCGGGCGCTGGCGTGGCGAGACAGTGAGTGGTGGCGACAGCAGCAAGGCCTGCCCGTGACAGGGGCACGCCATCCGGCAAGGTTTCATCCCAGGCGATTCGACACTGATGTGGCGCACTCTTGGCGGAGTCTGCCCCGTCGTGTGCGCGGGGGATGGCAAGCACTCTGTCTGAGCTTGCAGACAATCGCAACAGCTGGCGGTGCACAGTGCTGTTCTATCTGCGGGCCCAGCCCTGTGATGCGCGCTTGTTTCAGTGACACTGGGACTTCATGCACACATGTAGTTGTCGTTGAGAACATGCACTTTCAGTGCATGCTTGTGGAGATTTGTATCGTTCTTTGGGCCGTGCAGAGCTGCGATGCACCTCTGCCCTCGAGATATTCGCATGCTTGAGTGCTGTCTCCTCTCGCACAGCTTGGGGCAGCCTATGTTGCCTTGCAAACGCAAGGGCGTTCGCGCCCACAGGCAATCAATCAATCAAGGTAATGTCATGACGGCCTAGTCCGTAGTGTGGTGTTTGCGTGGCTTGATGCTCCTGTACGGTGTCATGCGGTTGGGTTGAGATGCAGCAAGCAGGCAGTCTGTCCTGGGACGAAGAAATGACAAGCATATAGCAGAAGCTGCCTGGCAGCGGCAAGTGGTGTTGACCACATCAATCTTTGAGGCTGAGGACTTGCTCTGCCTGAGGTGAGTTGGCATATGTTCAGAATTTCCGCGCCAGCTCCAAGAATTTGGCCAAGCCCTGTTTGTAACGTTTGCGTGGCTTGATGCTCCAGTACGGTGTCATGAGGTCGGGTTGAGCTGCAGCAGGCAGATTGTTCGGGGACGAAGAAATGACAAGCATATAGCAGAAGCTGCCTGGCAGCGGCAAGTGGTGTTGACCACACCAATCTTTGAGGCTGAGGATGCACTGCTTCGGTTGAGATGGCATGTGTTCAACTGCGCGCAAGCTCCAAGAATTTGGCGATTGGGGTGCCGCTCGCTAGATTCCCGTCGTTTGCGAAGACAGGCCCGAGGATTTTATCGAGCACGTCTGATTTCAGAGTTCGGCCACGTGTTCTTCGCAGTTCTCCACACTGAGAAGGTGATGTCATGACGGCCTAAGCAGTCTGTTGGGACGAAGAAATGACAAGCATATAGCAGAAGCTGCCTGGCAGCGGCACGTGGTGTTGACCGCATCAATCTTTGAGGCTGAGGACTTGCACTGCTTGAGTTGAGTTGGCATGTCTTCAGAATTTCCGCGCAAGCTCCAAGAATTTGGCCAAGCCCGTTTTGTAACGTTTGCGTGGCTTGATGCTCGTACGGTGTCATGCGGTCGGGTTGAGCTGCAGCAGGCAGATTGTTCGGGGACGAAGAAATGACAAGCATATAGCAGAAGCTGCCTGGCAGCGGCAAGTGGTGTTGACCACATCAATCTTTGAGGCTGAGGACTTGCACTGCTTCAGTTGAGATGGCATGTGTTCAATTGCGCGCAAGCTCCAAGAAATTGGCGGGAGCGGTGCCGTTCGCTAGATTCCCGTCGTTTGCGAAGACAGGCCCGAGGATTTTATCGAGCACGTCTGATTTCAGAGTTCGGCCACGTGTTCTTCGCAGTTCTCCACACTGAGAAGGTGATGTCATGACGGCCTAATCCGTTTTGTAACGTTTGGGTGGCTTGATGCTCCGTGGCGGGGGGTGGGGTGCCGTCGGGTTGAGATGCAGCGAGCAGGCAGTCTGTCCTGGGACGAAGAAATGACAAGCATATAGCAGAAGCTGCCTGGCAGCGGCAAGTGGTGTTGACCGCATCAATCTTTGAGGCTGAGGACTTGCACTGCTTGAGTTGAGTTGGCATGTCTTCAGAATTTGTTGCGCAAGCTCCAAGAATTTGTCGATTGCGGTGCCGCTCGCTGGATTCCCGAAGGTTTGTTCAAACTCATAGGTTTGTGTCAGTTGTTCTGCCGCTAGACAGATCTTCATCTGTGGAGATAGGCCTGAGGATTCTTCCCAGTGCTCCCTTGGAAAGCGGCCTGGTTTGTTTGGGGCTTACGACACGCTATACACAGAGACGAGACGGGTCACTGGATGCTTGCGACAGCATAGTCCAGAAATACTTATCGCTTTGTGCGAATGCGTCCTGTGAACCTTCGAGCGTGGCATGAATCATAGGCTTGTGCACAGCAAGCCTTGAAGTTGCTCACTTGTTCACGTGACAGGTCGTCGCCTGCGGTGAAAGCCACATGGTCGCCGCTAGCTTTGATGAGGCCTGCCGGGAGCCTTGTAGCTGTCGTGGTGTTCAGTCAGGCCAATTTGTACCCTTGCCGTCTATGGCTAACGCTGCACAGACTTCCCAAATCTGCGCAAAGCGCAACACGAGGAGAGCGCCGGAGCCGTGTATACCTGGGGCTGCGGACAGCATGGGCGCTTGGGCTACGAGGCCTCATGCATGGCCCAGCAACGAACGTCTTCTACTGTAGCGTGTATGGTTTGTTTTTAGGACGTTTGGGGCTTGGGATGTTTGGAATGCAGCCTGTGAATAGGAAAGAAATGTGGGCACACTTGGACGCGCTGCTGTATCGGAGGTAATGGTCTGCCGCATTTGGGCGCAATGCCCGACTGGTTTTGAGTACTGTAAGATGTTTTCAGATTTTTTCCCTTGCACCCAGTGCTCACAGACTCCCTATCCGGAAACGCCTGACCATCGAACACGTTCAGTAGCATCTACCGCCAGTTGGCCCGTTCCTCGACCCTTGGAAAATTCTGTAGGGCAGCTCCGCCCAGCTCGGCAGCCGCTTTTTTTCGTCAGAGCCCTAACGGCTCATGCGGTAGCTTGGAGAAGAGACCCGGCGGACTTGCGGGTCTTTTTTCAGGGCTCGAATTGCGTGGAGGATCTTGCGCCTTTCAGAATGCCCACATCTGCACAAAACATGGTCGAAGGCAAGCCAACAGAACGCAGCAAATATGCTGCAGATCACGTGAGTCTCTTCGGGGGAAGGCGAAGAAACAATTGAAAGCCACCCTCCAGGAGATATTTTAAAGACGTATTTGGCCGATGCGGCGCCGAAAAGTGATGCAGCTGCAGAATCCGTTCCGTGCCACTTCGCTTTACTTCGACATAAATCATAAAGATAAAAAAGGTCACGGTCCTTTTATGGAAGACGAAGTGCGGTTGGCCCGGCGGGTCGTACGGTTTGTCCTGTGACATCTGCCCAGATACGCCAAGTCCCGACACTTGGTACGAGGGCGCATCGCCGGCAGAATCCGGCAGCAACTGGGATGAAAAGTTGTGTTTAAGAAACCACTGCTGCGCAAAGAATATCATTTGCCTGCCCCCTACAAGAAAAGGACCGCACGCCCTGAGTTTAGGGCTTCAGCGACCCCTGCTAAGAGCTCTTTCTGCAAAACTAGGCTTTATTCGTGTGGAAGGCTGGGGCTTGGATTGAACTTTTTCCGCGCACCCGCTCTGCCGGTCGCGGCGGTTTTCCACAACACGCAGAGTGCGTTTTTTTGGTGTTCGATGTTACCATGTTCTGTGCTCTCGCCTCGGCACCACGTCTTGAGCTCGGGTTTCTACATGGTTTTGGCATCCATGGTCCAAGACCACATAATGGCACAAGCCCTGCTCGAGGCAACCTCGCAGTCCCTGCCCCATGCCGTGCCGTGGTTGACCGAGGAGCTGGGAGCTGCAGCCTCACAGCCTCAAGATACCTCTACTACCTTGTGATGGCATGTGATGAGAATAGAGGATAATGGAGTATAATTTCAAGCATCTTCTGGCTTAGGATGTCCTGTCTGCCCGATTGGGCCAGAAGACACAGGAAGCAGGTGCAGGCCTTGGCCATCGGGGAAGTGTGGCAAGGGCAGTCAAGGTGCTGTGTTTTGTTCTTGTTTAGCTGTTCAACTGTGAAAGCCCTACAGCAGTTGTCTTCCATTTTCTGCGGCATCACGGTTCTCAAGACACTTCGGCCTTGGTGCCAAAGCGTGGCCGAGTGGAACTTCTGAGGGTGACTTCGACCTGAGGCTGGTAGGTCATTGGGGCAGGTGATCAAGCTGTTCCTAGAATGAAGGTTTTGACTGCGAAGCCGGTAGCTGAGAGAGACCATTGCGAGGTTATGAGATTATGCGAGACTGTACACTCTGGCGGCGTGGGTTAGATCGGCCAGCTTCTTGAAATCGCTGTTTCCGGTAGACTGTTGGCTCGAGCTTTGCATTCTTTTGATTCGCCACAGTCTCTTCGCAGAGATGGCCCCCAAGGCCCCATCGGGAGTTTTGCATCATAATTTATCTGGCATCCGCATTCCCCTGTAGGTGTCGAAAAACCAGCTGAAGAAGGCCCGAATGGATCCGAACAGGGCAGCGAACTCCGTCGTTACAGCCTTCAGCTTTGAGTCAGCTACTCAGCCTTCATGAGCTTATCGTGAGCTTAGAGCCTAGATTTCTTCGAGCCTCTCAATTTTTCAGGACACGTGGCCTCGACCCGGTGGTCTACGAACACTTGAGGGTTCGGCTGGGTTTTCGGGTTTCGGAAAACCCGATCCTGGTCGCTCGCCCGGGCAAGCCTCTGGGGACGAGTATAACGGTCCGCATTCACGGCCAAGAATGGGGCCGGCAGGCATTCGTCGGGGAGTACTCCCACGATTGTAAGCCCTGCATAAGCGAAGCGGGGCCTTTGCAGACATTTCTTCGCAAGCTCCAGCCCAAAGAGGCTTGGCAGCACGTACACCTATGGGAGATCCGCCTGCGCTAAAACAACGACCGGTGCCTGCTTCGTTTGCTCATGACATGTCAGCCTGCAGTGAGCATCGCATCAGGTTTTTTCTGGGGTCGATGTTGTTGAAACCGAAGCTTCAGGTATCCGACCACGTCACTTCGGCCCGCCCTTACCAAGCACTGTCCTTTGCTTGTGAAAATTCCCAACTCGTAAACACCCCCCTCCTCCCCCCCCGCCGCGATTGGCACTTCGCTTTTCACATCGCTTCGGCCTTTTCACGCGCAGTGCCACTTTCATTGAACCCAATTTGAGCCTTCAACGGCCGAAGCTCCGGCGGAGAAGAGCAGAATACAGCCGCATACAGCGACAACAGGCTTGTGATGCAGCTTCCACGAGGTCTAAGGAAGCTTTCGGGATTCTTGATACTATGTGCAACAGCAACAGAAACCGGGTCTACATCCGGAACAGTGAAGACATCCAAGGCCCAGCGCTCCGAGCCTCACCACCACCACGGCCCTCCAGAAGGCCACCTCAATTTTTTCAGCTGTCGCTCGAGGGTCATAGCATTCTGCCTGGAGGTTCGGGTTTGGGATTTGGGATTTCAAGGTTCAAGGGTACTGTCGGGCCTGTGTCATTTAGGAAATGGGTCGCGAGGAGATGCCTTAGTTAGGGAGTTATGTAGTTGTGGCATCAGAGAGTTGGCCCGCACGTCTCCACAACGAAGTCTTTTGTCGGCGTCCGCAAGGATGGCTGCCGGCGGCAAACGCTGCACTGTTTCCTGAGCCGAAATTTCCTCTGCTCCAAGTTTTTTCTAGGCAGTCCTGTGTGAAGAAGCGTCTGGCTTCTGCTTATCTTATGGGCCTTGGGACGAGCGCTGGCACGTGTCGCCTGCACCCGAGGGAAAGAAACCGCCAGGTTGCCGCAGCGCATCACGCAAGCGAGCTGTGGCCTTCGTCACACTGTGGGCTACTGAGAGCTTTAAATATACGGCATGGAGAGCACCTTCATTTTTTTGGTGTATTGTTCCCACCACCTGAGAGCTGGCCTTGGTTGTGAGGCTCTTATTTGCCAGGGTGGCCTTGTATGCTTCGGTGCGGACGACTATGGACAGCTCTGCCCTTACCTTCGGGCCCGGGCTTGCCCACTTGTCATGGAATGTCGCCGTCAAACCATGTGGTGGCACGGTTGCTTTTGTTCTCAGGTTGGGTCGAGCGGGTGAGGAAGAGATGAGGCATGGAGTGGCCATGCGCACATGTGGCTGAGCAATACAATAGCAGCAATTGCAGCGTGATGCCAAACTGTGGCAAGGGTGTGCGATTTCCCATGTGCATGTTGTGGTCAGGCCAAAGCTGCCTCCTTTCGCCCACTGCCCGAAATTGGAGGATGGGATGCGCGGCCGATGTCCAATGTGTATGCTATGCTTGTCTCATGCCATGAGTTGCTCGTTCTTACCATCCTCTTTGAAAGTCATGGCGGCGCAGAAGCCCGAATGATCATGCTCAGCCATTGTTTCAAAGTGACGTCGGATGTTGGTTGCATTTTTGTTTCGGGACCCTGCTTTGTCGGATTTCGAGCCGCGGAGTGTGCGGTTGGTGTGTGCTGTTGGTGGTTTCTTCTGTTCTTGTCGGTTTCTCAATTTGCTTTCGTCCAGTCTCCCTGTCGGTCATCATGTCGCCTGCTGTGCCATAGTCTGTGATGACTACGACCTCCACTTCAAACGATCCTTGGTCTGTTTCATCTTTACAGCACTCAACCAGTTCCAACGGTTGCACATGGAAGGCACCGGGTGATGTTCGAACCAAGGAGGCTGGCAAGCTCTGGCATGTGCATGATGACTGTTTATCATGACCTTTATCTTATCTTTCTCGTTGTGCCCTCTCCTGTTTTTGACTATCTTTCTCCCCCCTCCTCTTCTCACTCTCCCTCCTCTTCTCACTCTCCCTCTTCTTCTCACTCTCCCTACCGCTCTCCTTGTCGCTCGCCTCCACTCTCCTCTCGCTCCCCCTCTCGTTTCCCCTGCTCTCCCTCCTGCCCCCTCTTCCCTTCTTCCCCTCTTCCCCTTCTTCCCCTCTTCCCCTTCTTCCCCTCTTCTCCTTCTTCCCCTCTTCTCCTGTTTCCCACTTCCCTCTCCCTTCTACCCTTTACCCTCTTGTTCTCACCTTGCACCTGGCGGACCTCGTGCAATGTTCTGCCACGACTCGGCTTTCCAGCCTCTTCCTGCCGAGATTTGCAGGCTTGCGCCCGTCGCATTTCCTGCGGACCTTTGCATACAGCAGCTGTCTGCTCGCAGGGGCATCTTGTTTGCAGTAAAACCGAAAGCCACCGACAGATGCCTAACAGGAAACATACTCGGGGATTTGCCGTCCCTTTTCCAGCAGATAGCGCACAGCCACGCTCAAGCTTCAGGCGTGTGCACGTTTGGGGTATCGACCTGCGCCAGACAAAGGACCTTGCGAAGGCCAGTGGGCCAATAGCTTAGTTTCAAATCGGCGACACAATGTTCCGTACACAGGCGCCCCGAAGTGGACCTCAACCAGTTCTGGAATTTGGTCCGGAAAGGCTGGCCAACATGCTGCATGACGTGCATCAGGCGTAGCTGCATGAGGACGGGCAAAACAGACTACGCGCAATCACACGCGGTCGGTGGAACCTGAGAAGCCGCTGGCTCGTTCCATGAAGCAAAGGCAGTTGACTTGACAGGAACTGATTTTTGACAGCCGCAGAAGGGAGAACGTTTCGCTCGCATAATGTTGGCGCAATACAGCCCACCACAAGTCAGCGCCGCCTAGTAGCCTGCCATCAAGCCACATTCTTGTGACACAAGGCAGCAGCAGGTCAAAGCAGCCCGTTCATGAGCTGCGTTTGGAAGGCTTCGGGTTTCTTTGCACTCATACCCGATGCAAGCCAAGCTGGGCATCCGGCGGACAAGAACCGTCACGGTACCCAGCTTAGCACCGGACATGGTGGCACCCTGTTTCCTAAAATCTTTCAACAGCTGCCCAGGCAATGCTGCCTTTCATGCTGCTCTTGTCGTGTTGCCTGCCGGCAAGCCTTCATGTCAAAGTCGGAGGGGGAGGAGGCATCTTCGTTTATCCCAGGAAGCACTCGCCTGCAATGGTTGTGCGGCGTAGATGTCCCGTACTGCAGCTGTCTCAATACTGCAACGCTCATCTCTGCTGTTTCCTAGTGCTGGATCATGCTGAGGCTTGCTTCCGCTTGTAGCGCGGGGCAAGCATGGACCTTGGTTTAATGGTTGGTGCACCCGCATCACCGATCTCACGGCACATCGCAGCTTGGCCCGTTCCCATGACTGTCTATCAAGTATGGCTGAACACACCTCCGAAACTGGCCATAGCTCAGAGCAACTTAAGGCACATTAACGCTGATCTTGGGCTCTTTCCAGCATGCAGAGCCACGCTGGTCAGAGGCTTGTCTGCTTTTCAGAGTCCAAGGGTGCCAAAACCGAAGCAACAGCAACGCTTGGCAGGTGTACGCGGCGGTGCTAGTCGCCGATGCAGATGGTCCTCAACATGTTGAGCAGGTCCCTTGAAGAATGTTCGATTTCAGCGAATGGTAACAGCACACTCCATTCGCTCCAGCAGGTCTTCTCAGATCCAACGAAGGTGGCTTTGCTGAAATGAAAGATGATGCCATTGCTGTTCCATTGCTGTTCTGCCCGACTTGTAGAGTGGACCAACATGAGGCCTCGCAGCTTCGTAGCAGCACAACTGTCCAGGCGTTGATGCGCAATGCTGACGAGTTATCCCAAGAGCTGACTCGTCGCTACCATGACAACAACTCCTGGACTTTGCCGATTGGGAAGCTTTGCTTGCAGACAGGGTTCCGGGCGTCAAAGTCCTGACTTGAGAGCTTGCTGTCGTCTGTTCCCGCAGTTCCTGAGCCACCTTGCAAACCCTGAGAGCAGAGACAGCTTCCGTGAAGCTCTGCGTCGATCAGGAGATTTCAGACAAATGGCTCCAGTTCATCACTCGACTCTTGGTTGCTGATATCCCGTGATTGCTACTGGCTTATGTTTTGTTTCCGGCTTCTGTCTTGATATTGTTGATGCATTTTTTGTGCTACGCGACCCGCCTCGGCCTGGGGTCACTTTGCAGAAGCAGTTCGCAGTGTGCGTCGTTCCTTGCTGACTGTGCCTGAGAAGAAGTGCCAGGCGCAATTCGACGAGGGTAGGCTCACGGTGCAACCGCACCACCCTATTCAAACAAGTGCAGACGTGCTGACTCAGGACTTCAGCTTCCCTTCTGGGCTTCGCTTGGCAGCACGTCTCTCTGGACGAGTCCCGTGGAATGCAGAGAAGCCTCTTGAAGGCCCTGAAGGCTGGGTGCAGCGATTGCCCGCAGCCATGTTGCCACCGGGCTGAGAAGTCAGCACTTTTCGGGTGGTGTGGTTTGTGTTGCCGCCGACGAGTGTGTGCCTGCATCAGAGAGAGGCAAGTCGGACATCGGCAAAAAGAGCACACTCAGGCGCACATAGGAGCAAATCCTCATTATTCTTCATTGTAGGCTCGCAGCACCGTTGAGCCGGTTTGGCCTCGACCCCGTAAGTGTCCAGGAAGACACCGCCACAACAGCTTTGACCACGGCCATGAAAACCCTGCCAAGCGCCACTGGCAGGGCCAAACCCACAACAATCGTAAAGTGCTGTTGTCCGGGAAATGGATGATCAAGCTTGGTCTCGAATTCCTGTCAGTTTCCGCTACTGCATGGAGTCATGCAAAAAGACCGGAAGATGACGAGTTGGGATTGTCGCCGTTGAGTTGTGGTCGGCCGCTGTGCGGCTCCTGGCTTGAGGCCAACCCACTACTTCGTGGAAACGCTGGCGTCCCTCACGGATTACGAGCTGAATGGAGAGCAGGGCAAAGGATTTGCACATCAGGCGCGGCGAAAATCGGAATTGCTCAAAGTATTTAAAAGCATAAAAACCATGCAAAAAAAGCAAGATCCTTAGCAAAAGCGTGGCTTGAAAACGTTGTCACGTCTTTGTAAACGCTGCAAAGACCGTGACCCACCTCGGCCCGGTCCGGTACTCTCGCGCCCCATTCGGTTTGCCTACAAGTGTTCGGGACTTCGAGGTCGGAGATTGGGGAGTTTAGGAAGTTTAGGAGGTTTAGGAGGTTTAGGGATTTTGGGGGCTTGTGGGTTCGGGTTGAGAAACATGCGCTTGCAGGAGATGAACTACGGAAAGCGCTTTCCGACTGCCTTCATTTGGTCTCAAGGCATCTCCGATGGAGGAACAACTCAGCTTGTGCTGACGGGTGGCAGGTTCCTTGGACGTGCTTCGAGATAGAGGGACCCCACTTGCATCCATTTGCACTGTGCCCAGTGCCAGAGCAGAGGTTTACAATATCGGGGTTGACCACGAACCAGTACATCTTGGCATATCGCTCCAAGTATCGCCAGTGGACCTTCCGGACCATCGATGGGCATCGATTTCGGGACAAGGCCGGTTGGCACCGAGCAAGCAAAATTCATCTTGTTGGCTCGATGCGATGCTTCGTGCCGGTGCTCTCAGCCGGGTGCCCTCAGCTGTCCATGGCTGTCCATGGCTCCCTACAGGCGCTACAGTTGTACAGTTGTACTATGTTGTACTGTTGCAATCTGTTGCAGGTGGATGGATGCAACGGCACGTTCTCCTTGGTGGCCACATCACGGGGCCGCCGTCTGGAGCTGCTGATTACCGCCCCACCAAAGAGCGGCTTGCGATGCACACTAAGGTGGCATTGCAGGGCAGACTCGGGGCAGAGAGGTGATGAAGACATGCAGCATCCTGCAGCCCAGGCTTCTCGGAGAATATCTTCGTTCCGACTGCCAAAGGCTTTAGTCAAGCACCCGGCAGCACAGAGAGCCATACAGCCACTGCGGTTGTTCGGCTGTGGGCCCCTCGGCTCCGTAGCCACAACAGCAACACAGAGGTAGATCCCATCCTTGTGAGATCGGGTTCAGCATGTCCTGGTGCAGGCTAGGGTTTGAAGGATTTCTGAGCTCGAGGGGTGCAAGGCTGAGAGTTTTGGCAGCGGGGCATTGAACTGCTTTGGCTTCTTTAGTTTCGTGCGAAGTGTGCTTGTCCATGCCTCGCTGTGAAGCTGAGGAAGCGAAAAAAAAGCGGGTTGCCGAATATGCCACGTTCAAGCAAGCAGCGCTTGAACCTTGCCAGCACTGGAAGTCTTTTTTCCGTTCATGCGACGAGCTGCTTTTGGACTTCATCCTGCAATGCACCCAAAAGCCCCAGGAGTTTGGTGGGAAGTACAACTGTGCAGACCAGCAAGTGCGGCCAGCACAGGTAGCGCAGCCACAAGAGCTGGCCTTTGCTACCATGAGAGGCCTGGGTACAGCTCAACATGTGGAGAGGGCTTGTTAAGAACTGGCCCCGAAATGTGCAACCGAAAGTCGTAACCGAGAGTTCAGTTGAAAGTTAAGCATTGCAGTAGCTGCGAGGCGGTTTTGGCGTCCGCCACGAGCCTTCAACCAACATCAGAGGAACCCGCAGCCCCCACTGGGGTCACCATCAGCGAGAACAGAAAGCCTCAGCTGTGCCGCGCAGATCTGCAGCGACTGGCACACTCTGGGCTGGAGCAATAGCAGCAGCTCTCTTACTCCGGGCTGCATTCCGCCAAAGGCAACGGACCTTGCAAGAAGGGATTGCCGACTTTTATGATGCCTCTACCGGCGTTTGGGTCGAGATTTGGGGTGATCACCTGCACCATGGCTACTACGAGGACAGACCACAGAGATCCAGATTCTTCCAGAATTCACGGGCCCTGTTGTTGCTTGTGTTGCTTTGGTGCTGTTGTGCCTGCACAGTTGGCAAAGGACAACTCGTGGAGATCCCTGAAGCAGCACAAAGAAGCGCAAGTTCGGATGATCGAGGAAGTTTTGAGCTGGGCGGAAGTGTCATCGAACCCCGATGGCCCAAAGACTATACTGGATGTGGGTTGTGGAGTCGGGGGTTCTTCCCGATACCTGCAGAAGAAGTACGGCGCCAAGGTCACTGGCATCACCTTGAGCCCCAAGCAGCAAGCACAAGCCACAGCGCTGTCCAGCAAGTCGGGGCAGGCTGAGAGCTGCGACTTCAGGGTAGCAGATGCGTTGAACATGCCCTTCGAAGACAACTCTTTTGACCTCGTGTGGTCGCTGGAAAGTGGCGAGCACATGCCTGAGAAGCCCAAGCAGCTTGGCATCGATGTAAAGGAAACCAAGGGGTAACTGGGTCGCATAGGTCATGATCTAAGATGACAGCTGCTGAGATGGCTGACTGAGGTTCATGAGTGAGATGCACCGAGTGTGCAAGCCTGGTGGCCGCATCATCCTTGTTACGTGGGTGCACCGAGATCTCGGAGATGAGGAAGCGTTGCGGCCAAAGGACATGCCAGCACCTGCCAGCAGAGCTTTTTGAACACAACCTTGGCTTTATTTGCGTTCGGCAATTGACGCACTTGGCTGCCAGGAGCTGCGCCTCCTGAAGCGCATCAGCCAGGCGTATCACTTGCCGGACTGGTGCAGCATCGAAGACTACTGCCACATAGCCACAGAGAAGTTGGGCATGACAGGCCAGAAACACTGTAGCCTGCACTCATACTGCAACACGTTTGTCGCAAAATGCCCGACGCAGGCATCCGACGTGATGACTGGTCCCAGTACATTGCGCCCTTCTGGTCGGCAGTGATTCAGACTGCATTGCAACCACGTGGATGGTGGGCACTTGCCCGAGGCAAATTGTGGTATTTTGAAGAGAAACGTTCGAGGTCTGGCAGGGCAAAGTGTCCCATTGGTGTCCTGGCAGGCGGCTTGGAGACCTTCCGCGGTGCCTTGGTGATGCCTCTCATGAACAGGGGCTATCGAACCGGAACTATCCGTTTCGGCTTGATGACGGGCTGCAAGGCTCCAGGCAGACTTGCCGATGACACGTTTGTGTGGTGCATTTGGGGTGCATTCTGAAGATGGGGTAGTGACCTGGAATCAGTGGCGGCAACTTGAGCTTTGGAAGAGGGCGTGGGGGCGTGGGGGAGGGAGTGGGGGAGTCTGCAAGTCGCCAACACTGAAGCCGGAAGGCAGTGATGGGGCTGCTGCAAGCACGGCTGCAGCCGCTGCACCTTCGGCGCTGTCCGCCTGGCGACTGAGACCAAAGCGGCTCGCGCTGTGCGGCGCTCTGGGGCAGGTGGAGCACCTTGAGACTGAACGCAAGTGTGCTCACTGACATACTTGAGTCATACTTGCCATTCTTGCTGCAAGACCACCTTTATGGGAGGTTGTCTCGTCTTCTTCGACCACGACATCCTCCAGACTCGCCACTCTGCTTCTCTTGTCGTGTGCACGGATGAATCGATTCCTGAACATGTAAGTCCTGTGCAAGCAGCAGCGTACTGCAAGTGGTGTATGTGGGAGTGCCAGGGAATGCCTTAAGAGCAAGCCCTCCTGAAATCTGGGTTATGGGCGAGCCGTGATTAAACTTCCCACGCAAAGCCATGGAACCTCTGCAGGCAGCCTTGGTGGGCCTCGTGAAGACTGTTTGGGACCCTTGAACACAGTCAAGCGCGCAAGAAGCTTGATCAGTGATTGCTGTTCTTTCGACACGCAAGCATGCACTGCTGTCAGGACTTCTCACGCCCTCACACGTTGATTGGAACCGTCATCTCCATCACAACTGTGACCTGGCAACAGTTCAGCTCAGAAAGGTCGCTTCGAGTGCAGAACTGCGTGCAAGAGCTTCCTTCGTTGAGGTTCACCTTTTTGCCGTTGCCCCGCTGCCTGCCATCAGCTGGCCCCTCTTCGCAATGCAGACCCTCCGGGCGCTAGTGCCGGCAATGCTCGTCAACGCGACTTTGGCACAGCAAGTTCAAGAGGGATCGGCTGCATTGGGAAAATCCTAAACATGCAGCAGCGGAGCCAAGGTTTACATAACCGGGCTGAACCAGATATACGACGCAACTTGTCCGACCTTGTATATTTGCAGCTGCCCCATTGAAGCCAGACACTTAAGTTGCATCCGGGGTGCGCAGTCGACCCGCTAGGTCGAAATTGATCGTCAGTGGCAACCTCAGTTGCCCTTAGCATCCCGCACTTATGTTGGACTTGCTTTGCCAAGCGAACGGTCATGGAAATGGTCGGTACTTGTTGCAAGTCGCGCAGGAACAAACCTTATCTCCCGATTCCCTCCGGACGACTCTCGATCACGTCCGCATGGCTGATCGTGCTTGGCTGTCTCTTCGGTGCAGAGGCAGCGACGTGCACCTATCCGAACTTTGGATTGACTTGCTCAAGGCTTCAACGGCTGATGTCCTTGGACCCCGTTCTGCAGGGAGTAGCAACTAGCTGAGGACATCTGGAGTCATGGCCCTGCAGTTTCCTTTAATTGCAAGCGCAATCCTGGGAACTGCCTACTCCGTGCCACCCTTCCGCTTGAAGCGCTTTCCGTTTTTGGCTGCGCTGAGAAGCTTGGCTGTTCTTCACTTAGGTGCCCAGGATTGCGCAGGAGAGTTGATTTCGCTCCCAGTTCTTTTACGTGGTTTCGTGTGTCAAGGCATCATCGTCGTTCGTGGTGTCGTTGTCAACATGGGCTTCTACTATTACATCGGACATGCCCTCGGCGTCGCAGGTGCCTGCATAAGATGTAGCAATATTTAGCAATGCTTGTTCAGGTCATGTATCTCACTCCTAAGCTTCCACTCGTGCAGGACAGATGTCCACCGCCCGCAGTGCGATGGCTGCCGCGTTCTTTGCAGCTTTTGGCCTTGTGATTGCGCTGATGAAGGACATCTTGGCTTGCGTTAGTGCAACTGGATGTCAAAGCTGAAGCAGTCAAGAATCAGCTTGCCACTTTGGAAAAGACTTTTCTCGACAACTCTTTTCACTGTCCGAAGCAGCCTTATGTTGGATGGCTCGGTTCCATGCTTCGTAGCCACAGGACGTCCCTGATGTGCTTGGGGACGAGAAAGCGAGCATCCGGTCCGTCAGTGTGCGGTTGGGCCCAGCGCGGGCCTTGCGCATTGTACTGACCTCAGTGAGCCATAGTGAGCCTCAGCACGCCTGCTTACTGTTTTCTCTCGGAGACATTCAAACACATTGGGCCGCTTTCGCCTTGGGCATGCGTGGCCACTGAAGCATGCCTGCAGGCCGTGTCAATCCTGAAGGCGTTGCTGGCGGGCACCTCAATAAGCTTCGGCGTGGCGAGCGCCTGGGCTTTCGCGAGCAAAGCTCCTGGCTTTGCGACGGCCAGAGGCGCGGCACGAAACTGATGAGTAGATATGTAGGTTCCAAAGTCTCTGCAAGGGTCGTGGCGGCTCATTGACTTGATCTCGTGGCCAGGCATGCTCGCAGTGGTGTTTCTACTCTTCTGCAGATCCCTTCAAAGAAAGGATGGGCTCTCGAGACCCTTCTTGGTATGCAGTAAGCCATTCAGAAATTAGCAACCTAATTGTCGCAGTGTGAGGAGAAGCTCGTGGATGCGGAAGCTGCGGCCTAAGAATCTTTAAGGGTCTTAGAAGTTCCAACAGGCTTTTGCAGGGCTTGAAGTCCATGGATCACAGCACGTTCCATGCTAAGCCGAGAGGAGCCGAAGCAAGTCTTCGACTTCTACATGTTTGTTTGGAAGATCTTCTACCTGTGCTACTTGTTGCTCCCATTGGCGACGTGAGCTGCCTTGTGCGCACAAGAAATCGCCGCCCGCATCCCTTCGTTTTCCATATGGCGTTGCCACAGGGGTGCTCGCACCAGTGTTACAACAGGAGCACAGGGCCGTGGAAGAGAGAGAGAGAGAGAGCCACCTTCCAGACGCCCATTCTGGCAAGGTGTGTTTTCGGCCACGGGCATAGCTTGAAATTATTGAATTGCGTTCAGCAGCTGTCAGACGTTGCACAAGGCCAAGAGAACCTGCTTCAACACATGTATGCGCAAACGATTGAGAGCTTGCATCGTTTGACTGCTGAACAGTCTTGGCTGCGACAAAGCACCATTATAGCTTCCAGCAGTTTCGCATGGCTGCTTTCTAGAGCCTAGAACCTCTCAATTAGATTCTTCTTTGTTCAGGCATCTTAGTCAGCTTGTCCGGATGGGTTCGAAGAGATTGGCCTAAACGTGTTCAGCTCACGCTCAGTTCCTGCCCGCGCCAGCGAGTTGTACGCGTGCCCTGCATGCGGTCCTGGCTGGCAGTGGCAATTCCATTTGGAATACAGCGAGAAAGGTGTAAGTACCGGAATCTTGGCTGTATTTGCCATATCGGGTGAACGAACAAAAAGGCAGCACCGGGTCAGGTGACTGTGCAAGCATGGCCTTAAGCTGGACTGACAACTTCGGCTTGATTTCCCTCTAGAAGTCAGTACATCTTGGAGCTTTAAGATGCCGGAGTAAGGGCTGCTGCAGGGAGTCATGTTCACATTGCGAAGGCCAGTCGTCGCCCTCGCATGCGGTGCCCACTTCATTGTTTGCTCAGCTGAGGTAGCGCCTGGCTCTCAGCCATGACACACCCTGTAACAAAGACAGCCGTTGCCACCTTTTGTGAGGCTACCCCGGCTGGACCCCGAAAGAAGCTGCGTGTCGCAGGAGGCGGGAATGAGGTGAGCTGACTCTCCCTTGCCTAAACAAAAAAACATAGTGAAGCCGTGTAAGCGTCTCAAGGCATCGATTTCGGATATGGGGGCTTAGAGGCTTAAGGAGGGTAGGGAAGCAGCAAGCAAGCAGCAAAGAGGTTTATCAACCTCTCGCCTAAGCATCCATGCACCAGTGCTAAGCGGGAGTTTGGCTAAGAAGCGGCTAGGCGTCCAGGGAATACCCGAGCGTTTGAAGCGTGCGCACAATCGGCGAGATGTTTTTGACTTAAATTGAGACTATTAGAGACGCCCTGTGAACGTCTAAGCAAGGCACCGTAGACGAGTACACTGGCACTTTCCCATTTTGCGGACTTGTTCAACCTCTCTAGCGTACGTGTCGTCTCCGGCAACCGAGAACAGACGAGAGCAATCTTGAATACGGGATGCACACGATTGGCTCTCTTTCCATTTTGTCAGCTGATCGGGATCGTTTTATTGTTTCAGGCACACGAGAGCGAAGGTTATCAAGTTGTCGCGTGTAGGTTACTCAGGCCAGAAAGGAAACTAGTAGAGGCGCAGACGCATGAGGGGGCGGGCTGCTTAGGGTCTGGGCTGGGCATCGCATGCCTCCGTGTGTATATGCCCGTAAACATTGTTAACTGGAAGATCCGCAGAGGACCTCCTCCTGGGTTACTGTGCAGACACCAATGCAGGTGCAGGCTTGGCATCGAAGCTGAAAGCTGTGGAGCATATCTTCCTCCACATTATCCATATTTCTCTCTCGCGCAAGGCGTTGGCTCCTTGACATCCTGGAGGCCCGGAGTCTACGTGACAGAGGTGTCGACAGTGTTGGCTGTTCTTGGTATGTTCTTGTTCTCCAGGCCCGCCCATCTTCCACCAAAGGCGGAGGAGGAGTCTGAGCATCATCGCAACCTGGCCGTCGCCTCACTGGCAGCTTGACTGGCGTGGTGCAATGGTTATGGAGACGTATCCGAGCTAGGTGCGCGCCCTGGAGCGCAACGTGCGCCTCCCAGACCTGTCTGTCCGCATAAGCGTGCATTCTTCGAAGCTCCTCCTGAATCTCCTGAGGTCCAGAGGCGGCTTGTTCAAGAGCAGCGTGAGGAGCACTCACACTCAGCTCACTGAAGCAGATAGCCATGCAGAAGAGTCTTAAGAAGTCCTGTAGATTGAACGGCCGAATGGCCCTGTCGAAAAACGAGAGGAGCAGCAGCGACGACAACGAGAGGAACGTCGAGAGCAACGGCTGAAGGCTCCAGATGACGCGGGGCGCTGTCAAGGGCTACGGGTTGAAGACAGAAACATCAACCAGACTAGTCAGGAGTCCTTGATCAAATCATACCATCCAGTCGTTGCATTTGTACGGGAGTGTGCCACAGGAGCACACTGACATTTGGCTGCACGAGCTTCTTCCGGGCTTTGTTCCAGGCACAGCCCTCCAACTCTGTTAGGGACGAACTGGAGTGCATGCGGAGTCCTGGCAATCCCTCATAGAGGCATGGAGCCATCACAGCGCATGCAACGCCTCTGGCGCCAGGGACTACCCCCACGCGTCCGTGAGGCGGGTAGCTCCAGCTGCGCCCTGCTCTGAAACTCGAAGATGTCTGAAGTCTGTGGACAGGTGATTTGGCCGGTCGCAATTGGAAACGAAGCTTCCTGAGCTACGCAGCCATGCCGTGTTGAGATGTTGCAAGTGTCAATGAGGTTCCGCTACTGCTCCGGTTGTTGGAAACTGCAGTTGAATCAAGCATAGCCGCCTGAAAATGCAAACTCGGCCAGACATGTGTAACGTTGTTGGCCTGCGGTCAACCAGTTGCAAGGTGCTGCGAATAACACCAGAGCTTTTCGAGATCCACAAGCAGCGCGCAGTGGATGCTCGAAAGGCGCAGGCTGTCCTGCCATGCATGACAAACTCAGCAGCCCTAGCTATAAGCACACCTTGACATCCTGCTCCGTTACGTAAACTTTTCGTTTGCAGGAGACGGCATCAAACGTGCTGATTACTCTCACAGATGCGTGTCGACCTCAACAGCCCAGCCTCACATTTCGACGTAGCCTCCAATGCCAAGAGGGCAGATGAGGAGCCTACGTTCTTGCAAGCTTGCGCGAGATTGCTTGGTGCACGTGTACAGCGTCATGGCTTTGCATCGTTTGCCGACATTTGCCGAAGCAAGATACGTACGGCTTGAAGTCGAAGTCAGACCGAAGGCCTCCAACTCGTGGCCGAGAGCAGAGCACGACCTGCATTCCTTTTGTTTGGCCCTCGGTCGCCTCCTCGGCCTTCAAACAAAAAGCGAGCGCCGTCTCGCAGGACTTGCCAAGAACTTTTCCAACATTGGCCTTTTTCAGTGAGGCCGAAGAACCTCTTTCTCGCCGGGTCTATCTTTTATCACCTGTTGCCAGGGAGGTCCGCTTCATGAAGACTGCGCCAGGATTCTGGAGGCACCTGCTAGAGGTCTGAAGTCTCTCATCCCATCTCGTGCTCATTCACAGTGCCAGATCTGCAAATTCACGCCGGCACCGCAAATCTAGCGCGCAACTGGGCAGCTCGAAATGTGAGAACAACCGCAACAGCCTTGGGACACCAGGCGCCCAAAGCAGCAATCAGCACAAAAGACGGCCGTGTCCTGCGCAAACCTGTAGTTCCTGATTCCTTAAATCGGGTCACGCGAGCACAGCGTTCAGGCGTACACCTTCTACAGGCCAGATATTGGCTACGTGCAGGGCATGCATTTGCCTCAGCTGGTTGAAGCTGTCATGTGCTGCAGAAAAAGATACGGATCGGCTTAGCTTCATGGCCGGTTCCTAGGAGCTATTTGGCTGCGATGCTGCTTCTCTACCTGCCTCCGTACCAGTCCTTTGCTCCTTTCCAGCAAGAGTCAAAGCAACCTACATCAGGCATCTCTTTGTGTTGAAAGGTCGGCCTTTGCAACTTGTTGAACACGCCCTCGGCGACCTGGGGGAAGCAGTCCACTTCTGCTTTTAACGGCAACTGCTCATGGCTTTACGATTTTCCAATAAGTCGACCCTTTAGGATGGTTAAGAGGTACTCGGGCTCTATCGCCTTGAGCCTCGTGCAGTTGCCTGCCGGGAGCGAACCTCAGCCGGCGAAAACTTCTGCAATTCTGCAAGATGTCTGATCTCTGGTGGACCTTGCTGGAATGGGCTCCAGGCCCGTGTGTTCGAACAGCTGGGCCCTCAGGCAGCTGTGCAAGACTTTCCCAATCGGGCAAAGTCTGCACGAGAGAAATGGGTGTTGATCAAAAGGTCCTTGTAAGGAATTTTATATAGAACTTACATTTTAAGGATGTATAAGTGTCCGCGAAAGATCCACGAAGAAGGTGTGCGAAAGGAAATTGTTTTGGCGAAAATTTGACGCAAGGCACCTGTTTGCTATGCATCCGCGGCAGAAGGCTCGCTCTCGTCTCTCACGCCCAGCTGGCTGAAAGCCTCGGTCCGACCACACTACACGCAGTGAGGGTCTAGGATTTGTTTAGTGTTTAGGGTTTGAGGATTTCGGGTTTAGGAAATCCGTTTCCGAAAGCCTAAAATTTTTCGAAACACTGGCGCAAGCTCCGCGAAAGTCTAACACATCCCATGAAGGGCATCTGCTCAAGAAGTGTGCATGTGCATAGCTGAGTACGTAGGTGCCATGGATGTGATGATAGGTCTTGGGGTTCAGGCGTGCGCGCGAATAGGCGCGCTAAAGTTTTCCGCGAAATGAAAGTTAGATTTTGGGGAAAGACACGTTTCCGGGACAAAGTGATTTTGTTGACCTGCTTTGAGGCTGTGCTCACAGCAGCTGCCAGCAGTGTCAAGATGCAGCATCCTCGGCTTCCCTGCACGTCTCTGGGCCACCCTTGTCTCAAGTCAGTCAGAACGCTTTCACTCCAAGCGTTTCTGCACTTCCGACATTGGAGCCCTCAGGAAATCAGAAACACAGCCGATCCTGAGGCATTCAGCAAGTGGGTCTCATGCCTGAGATGCCATGCGCTCAGGAGTTCGGCAGTGGGATGTCGGCGGGATGTGATGAGAGGGGGCGGCCTTGTCCGACCCGAAAACCAACCTCCGAAGATCCTGCGGTCCCCCAATTCATGAACAGTTAATTAGCGGGCAACAGCACCTGGTATGGAAGAAGTTTTTGGAACCAAGCCATCTCTTGGAAAGTGGCCGGGACTTAAAGAGATACAGGTTCCTCATCGAGTGGTTCCTCACAGTGTTCGCAAAGTGGCAGCCTGAAGTTGATGTCTTTCGCCTTTGCGCTTGTGCCGCAAGCTGCGCTTGCACTTGCCACGCTCCTATGCTCAGACTCGCCGTAGAATCACATCTCGAAGGGTACAGGATTAAAGGCTCCGTTGGTGTGAGCTTTGGTCATTTTTGGCTGGTTAGCAAAGGTTAGCAAGCTTGTTGCGGCATTTTGGCCCTGCGGCTGCTCGCAAAGTCCACTTTCACTGTCAGCCGAAGTGTCCGCACGGTGGCAAGGGCAAGAGCTGCAGGCCACGCAGGGTCGTTCCTGAATGAAGGAGGAGATAGGTCGGTCTATGATCCGATGCAAAAGCTGCAGAAGTGTTTCCTGCTCTTGGGACCGGGGCCCATTTTTGAAGAGCAGCATCTTGGACTCTGCCACAAGCAGGATCTCATCGGAAATGCGTCAACAGAACCTCCCAAAACAGTGCCAAGCATGCGCAGCTGGGCTCGGCTGAGTGCTTCCTGGAGCGGCAAAGCAAGCAGCGCGCCTCGTGACATTTTAGCTGAGAGAGTTCAGCCATGATTGCTTCAGTGCTCCAACTCTGCGTTTTTTGCGGCCGGATACACAGGCACCATTGCAAGGCATGGTGTGGACAAGCGAGTGGACAAGCTAGAGCAGACACTACCAGCCCCCAGCGCAGCTCATGAGCCCTACGGAAAAACAAGTCTCCATAGGAGTTTTTGTATACAGCCTTCTGGTCTTGGGCCCCTGGTCCCAAAAGGACTTGTGGAGACCTTTGGCTTGATACATCACTAATCTAAGGTCACACAAAGGGGGCGGCCGCCTCCCCCCCTTGAGCAATTGCCCCAATGGGAGTGCAGCGTGGGCATCGCAGGCGAAGGAAAGCCAAAGTCATATGTCGCTTTGTACAGTACCAGACAGGTCGTGAGTTCAGGAGGGGTCCCAGAGGCTTCAGGAGGGACAGGGTCCCAGGTCCCAGGAGGCTTCAAAGGGGGAGATCTTGTCCTGAAAAGATGGGGACCTTGAACCCCCCCTCGCCAGCTAAGGGGCTGCCTGCAGCTTGTCAACATACTGCTGCCAGGTCTTTTGAGCCTACCACTCGCAATCACCTAAAGTGCGCCATCCTTTGCTGCTGCAAATATAAGCCCTGCCTGCCGACAAACACGTCTTCGCTTTCGTTGGTTCGCCCTGCTATCAAGTGTCACGATGCTGGCAAAAACGATCCCTGGAGGAGGTAGTGCATTGTTTCAAGCTGTGTACATGTCAGATCGTGTGTGCTTACAGGTGCAAACATCTTTCGGTGGTTTGCACTGAGGTGCTTGACCGTGGACGTCGCTTCAGTGGTCTGGGATCTCTTTCTCTTGGATGGCGAGGCAGCTGACAGCGAACCTCCCATGATGCCAGGGCCATGAATGCCCTCCGCGTCAGGTCGTCCTGTACTGTACAGCCATCGCCATCTTGCGCATTCTGGACTTTTGACTTGCCGATACAAAAAAGATTCAGTAGAACTGTTGCATTGGTACACGGGGTATCACTGCAGCATTCCTGAGAGGAGTTTCAGCTGCTCCACCCAGATGGGCGGCGTGGCATGAACGCAGCCGAGAGCTGAGGTTTTGTTGCTTTCCAAGTCAGAGGCGCTGCTCCCACTTGTGCTTCCTTATACTGAGCAGCCCGCTCAGCATCCATGCTGACACTGCTGTGCTTCCTAACTTTGTGTCTGTCTAGCAAACGAGGACGCCTTGAGCACATGGCACCTGCCTTGCACATTGACATTGGAGCATGATACAGGCAGAAAGTCACCTTCAACAGATGCAATAGGTATGTTCCGAGGCTTACCCTGCTACTAGTAGGACGCATGTGGTGAGATAACGGCCATGGACAGGGCATTGCTCGAGAGTGCATCTGTTGCGGAATCATTGCTAGCTCGTACAAAGAAAGCTCGGATGCAGGCAGCTGGCATTTGGGATGCATATTGTCGCACGCATCTGGTTCCAGCATGTCTTGTTTTGAACGCTGCTTTGGGCCGAAAGCTGCTGGGTAAACAGCACTTGACAGATCATGACCACGAGCCGTGAAGTTGAAGTGCAGGCTCAACCTGATCTCGAGAGCTGCACACGAGTGCTGAACGAGGCCATGGCGGTTGTTTGTAGAATTCGGGAGCTCCAAAGAACAAGACTTCAGCAAACTAAGCATCCGTTGCCCAGGAGCTCCGCAATCGCGTGAGCGATCCTGACGAGCTACTCTGGCACATCGCGCAGGCTCAAGACACAATCGAGAATTCCTTGTTCTAGCATTAAGCTGGCCACCTCGTTTCATCGGGATACAGAATGAGATCCACTTGCAGATGCACAGGTGCGACGAAGGGCTCCTCAGCGGATTTTCGCTCCATGCTCGGAATATGAACAACTGATTCCTGAAAGTCTAGGGTTGACTTAACCCATCCAACCATTCCAGCGGACAGCCAAGAGGGTTGTTGTCTTGCCAGCGGAATCTGAGCACCGGTAGTATCCGGTAGAGCTGTAGAAGCAGAAGAAGGCCAAAGTTGCGCAATGTTGCGCTAAGGGCGAGATTCGTGACATCGAGAACATGGAGTTCGGTAGTCAGGGAAGAGTGTCGACACGAGGCTGGCTGAAAGCAGATGCCTCCTGCGAGCATATCCATTGGCGATGGACAGGTTCCATCACAAATGCGCTGAGAAGTGCATCCTTCTTTGCTGCAGCTCCTTGCTTTCAAAGAACATGCAACGACAGCCATAGTGGTACTTTGTTCAAGCCGTTGCTGAGGCCAAAGACCACATCCTGTCTCGCCTGCTGCCCTGAGGACAAAAAGCAAGAGCGCACCGCTTGCAAGCTCTCATCTTCTACACAGTACATACAGTGGCTAATACTAACTCGTAAGCTATGACTAAGCAGGGGCTGGCACGACCACGAGCATTCCTCCTCCTGCTGCTGGTGCAGCGGTGGTGTGTCCGAACTTATGCGAACGGAGCAACGGTAAGAGAGCACAGAGAGCACCTCTTTCTTCGCGTGGAAGTTGCCTTCTGCTCGTGAGGGCGAGCAGGTCGCGGACCGCGCTCATCCAGACGACTGTGGTGCCAGTTTGGGCACTGTGTGCATGCATGCTTTGCCTGAGTTCGGTGGCTCAAGTTTTGTACTTTGGCCTTGCTGCTGGGCACTGCAGCCTGCCCCATCCGCTGTAGATTTCTACCATGGGGTCTTGGCAGATCTTGGCGCTGTGTGTGGTGCTGGTGCGTGCGAAGGACTGTGAGCAGGGTCAAGGAGCCCTGGCACGCCCGTGTTCTTGAATTCTTGGAGGTTGCTGCATGGGCATTCCAGTTTCCAGCTGTTGTTTTGGCAACTGAGGAGCTTGCCCCAAAACCGGGGGTCTGGATCTGGTTCAGGTACGCTCGGCTGTCGCAGCACAAGAGCTTATCGACGCGGAAGGGCCGCCGCATGAAGAGGAATGCGAAATCAGCAGCATTGCAAAGGACTACTACTGGAGTCTTGGTCGGATTTGGATTCAGGTTTTCAGGCTTGGAGTGTGCTGTCTGGATGGCATGCTATGCCGCTATGCCCTCAAGCTTTTGTGCTTGTGCAAACAGGGTCTTGAGCTTATAACCTCATGTGGAATCTTAAGAGCACTGAAGGAAACCGCCAGAGCACGAGTTCATCTGTCACCGCCGAGGCATGCCAGATTTCGACACATCGAGTCTGGTTTTCCTCTTTTTAAGGCTCTAAGATGCTTCTAAGGCTGCTAAAGCAGCTAGAGAGGTGCTGGGAGTTTGGAGTTCCGGGGTGCTTCTGGGTTTGTCGAATTGCCTCAGGCAAGCCAGACTTGGACTTGGATGTGGGAACAGTCCAACACTTCCACCCGGTCACTGGTGACAACATGACCATCCGTGGCTACGCTTCTGAGTTGCTTCTAGAATTTGCTTGTGGCATTCAAGTATTCAAGTTCCACGAACAGGCTCCACATTCTCCAGCCTATCATGGAAATTGAATGTCTTCTAAATCCACGACCGCAAGTCCTCGACCCTTTTTAGTTCCAGGATAGGCGTGGTACTGCCGGTACTCTCTTCAGGGCTTAGCAGTACTCTTTAGCATGGCTGCATACTACTCTTTGGCCTTACTGCTGACTTACCGAAGAGCAAGAGGAAGTCACGACAAGGCCTATGGTCGAGCAAAGTTCAAGGTGGAGGAGTTCACCCCACGCGGCCGTGCCAAACCAATGAGAGCAACTTGCCTAGGTTCTAGCTGGCCCTTCCACATAGTCTGGAAGAAGAGGCTAAGAGATGCTAAGAGGCTTCGTCGAAAGCCCTTGTGATATCTTGTGATGATGATCCCTGAATTTACGGCCCCAGCAACTTTGAGCCGAGGCCAGTTTCTTGCAAAGTGTGGCAGCCAGTGGTGCGCTGGATTCAAATGGATTCAAAGCCTGAGTTGTTCGTTGTTGAAAGCTTGAGTTGTTCGGTGAGCCATGTTGAGCCATGTTGAGCCAAGTTTCTGAGCTGTATAGTGCTCGACAAGAAGGGTTTTGGACTGAAACAAATCTGGGAAGGACGGTCTTCTAGTCTTCTAAATGGGCTCCCTAAGTCCCACAACATGTCTACGCCTTTGCGTGTTATGAGTAGAAAGGTGTGGAGACTCGCACTGCGGCTGTGTTGATGATCCGCTTCTTGGATGCGAGCGGGAACCTCATCCCGTCCAGCATGGACACGGCCGAGGACCGTCAGTAAGCGTTTAGAGAGGTGTCACTACTTCGGTCCCGGAATCCTAGCATTCAAGATTGCACGACAAAACATAGGATTTAACGACCTAGCTGCCGCGTGGTACTGAAACATGCGCAAATCCGGTTGGAGCAGTTTGAGGGTTTTGCAAGAGGAGCGCAAGAGCTTCGCCATTGGAGTGAACAATTCCCTGTACCTGAGCCAGCTATTGCGCAAAGTCGTCTGAAGTTTCGTGTGTGTAAGGGGGATCGTGACAGTGTGAAAGTCCCACAAAGGTACGGTATCTTCGACCACGCGAGCCGAAAGACAAATGCAGGGACCTGGCACGACTGCTCCTATGGCAAGCTTCAGTTGCAGTTCGACACGGACCAAGCCGAGAATGACTTGGCCAGTGATGTTCCTGGAGAAGGCGCCGACATCTTCTATGCCGATGTGCCAATCGTGTGTGACACTGCCACCGATTCCAACTGCCCGAGCAACTATGACTCTACAAGCAGCTGCTCAAGCAGCGAGTACTACGGCTGGCCAAGGTACGCCTTCAAGAGTCGGCCAGAGCTTGTGAAGTCAAACTGGCAACATTGGGTCGTGATCTTTCCCCGGGATATCGTCAACTGCAACTTTGTTGGCTTGGGCAATGTTGGCTGCTCCTCCAGCTATTGTTATTCATGGATTCCTCATGACTACTCCACAAAGATTCAAGACTACACACATGAGCTCGGCCACAACCTCGGACTAGCACATGCTGGCATCGTTGGCGGCTCTGAATATGGTGACTACAGCTGCGCAATGGGCTATTGCTGCTCAGTGCGCTGCTACAACGCACCGCATGCTTACGAGCTGGGATGGATCACACCATCGCTTGAGCTCAACGATGCCAACTTTCCAAGCATTCTAACAGGTGTGCCGCTACGGTCCATGTCTTTGCACAGCGATGGGGCCATCTCGATTACGGTGGATTGGGTCTCGCCAGCCGTGGTATACTGGGTCCAGTTGAAGACAGCGCACCACTACGACACATACATGAAGTCGGCGTGGCGCAACAATGTGCAAATCAAGCAATGGAACAAGGGAGGTTATGAAATTAGCTGGCACCTGAAGACCTTGGTGGAGGGTGAGAATTGGACATCAGATGATGGCGAAGTGACTGTGAGTGTGGAGAGCATTGATACCATCACAACCATGACAGCACTCCTCACCCTCAGCCGGGCAACAGCTGCCACAACAACGACTACCGCCCCTCCCACAACAACGACAACCGCCCCTCCCACAACAACGACAACCGCCGCTCCCACAACAACGACAACAGCTCCTCCCACAACAACGACAACAGCTCCTCCCACAACAACGACTTCCACCCCTCCCACAACAACGACTACGGCCCCTCCCACAACAACGACTACGGCCCCTCCCACAACAACGACTACCACCAGCACCACTACGACCACGACCACCACCGTCAGCACCAGCACTACTACAGTTGATCTGTGTGCTGGTGTGACATGCCAGGCAAGTGACGCCTGCCACAGTGCAGGGGTCTGCAATCCTGCGACTGGGCTGTGCTCAAATCCTCCCAAGCCTGATGGGACCAGCTGCGAGGCTAGTGGCCCATGTGACATTGCCACATGTCAATCGGGGCAGTGTACAGTGACTTCACAGGAACCAGACTGCTGCGGCAACTCTTTGTGTGAAGCAGGGGAAGACTGCAATTCCTGCAGTTCTGACTGTGAAAGTAAGACCGGAGGGGGGCCTCTGTGTGGCAACGGCATTTGCGAGACTGCCGATGGTGAAGACTGCCGCAACTGCCCTGCGGACTGCGCCGGCCGGACCAACGGAAAGAAATCCCGCAGGTACTGCTGTGGCAGAGACGTCTCATGCTCTGACTCTCGGTGCTCTGCAAGTCCGTCCCCGAGCTATCATTGGCACAAGTTTGGGAGTGTAGCAGTGTCGAACTTGAGGCTAATGAGAAGCGGCTACTAGTAGCCTGTTCTTGATGACCGCAAAAGCAAGTAATTGTTTGGTTCATGTCATCCGCAAATTTTCCTCTGGCATCGTCATCCTTGATCAGAATTTTCTGGTGCGATCAGGAGGGAGGATCCGATATCTCTGAGCCACCATGATGTTGAGGATGACGTTGCTGTAGGAAAGTTCTGATGCTGGACTGCCCAACACTGCACCCTGAAATCTTTACATCTGGGTTTTGGAGACATTGTGAGAAGCCATGACCTTGACAAACCCGACAACTCCCAGTGCAAAGAGCTCGAATTCAAGTGCTTCGAACCCGCAGAGCCGCGACCACCACAGGTTCAGTTGCGCAGCGACCCCGACACCAACCGAGACGAGCTGCTGTGGCATCCCTGCTCAAAGAGTTCTCCAAACCGCGAGGAATATCTTGCGAGTATAGGCGTTTCAGCTTAGAGGTTTCGGTAAGCCAGGAGTTGTGGGGGAAAATGATTGAATTTTCGTGTCCTACAGTAGGACTACCCAGACAGGCCCTCAGGAAGTCCTTTCTGGCAGGAATCAAGCTTGAAGCCCTAGCCTTTCACAGAAACGGTTCCATCATGCGCTTTCAATATTATGATATCATCCTCAAGCCAAGGCGATGGAGTCTGCCATCCCAGCCTTGAAACTGGCACATGCAGCATCGACTGCCCATAGGGCCGCAGGGCCCGTAAAGCCATCGGATCTCCCATGCTTACAGGACAGCTTCTGGGAGCCCATGGCATGTTAGAACTGTTTCGCGTAATTCTGCTGGATGGCCCCCATGCTTTTTTTAACAGAGCAGGGGTTCTTCGGCTGCCGAGGATATACCGGCACATTTTCAAAGACTGAAACTTGATATTTTCTTATGGTGCTTGACCACAAGCTGTGAGCACCTAGGGACTCGGGAGATAGTCTTAAGCTTGCATGAAACTCGATGGAGCCTTTCTGGTCTGGGCAGTTGCAATAAGCAGGCAATTGCATTAAGCGTGCGCGAGAAAAGGAGCAACAACAACACACAAGATCTCGAGATATGAGGAGATGATCAGTATGCTCAAGAAAAAGAGAATCCCAATTATTGAGAAAAACATATGGACGATTTTGCAATAAATGAAGGCGTTACCGTTGAGCGTTCAATGGGGGGAAGCGGGTTTGTAATGTAGCACGCTGCGCAAATATGGCGCAAGTGACGTAATCATCATGAGAAACGCGAGAGAACTCGCTGGATCGAGTAAAGTCTAAGCGTTTAATACGGGCGATTCTCATCATGACAAACGCGGGAGATCGCGCTGGGTCAAGCAGAATCTTCAATCAGCTAGCTCGACAATCACGGGACAATGCGTTGGGTCGGGCAGAATGCTATAAAGTGCACAAGCGACT
>CAJNDS010000636.1:0-101126 GCA_905221605.1 Symbiodinium natans
TGGAGTTGGCCCAACAGCCACCCCTCAGTGTGGATGGTGGCCCAACATCCACCCCTCCAGTGTGGATGTTGGCCCAACATCCACCCCTCCAGTGTGGATGTTGGCCCAACATCCACCCCTCCAGTGGGGATGTTGGCCCAACATCCACCCCTCCAGTGTTTATGTTGGCCCAACATCCACACCTCCAGTGTGGATGCTGGCCCAACTTCCACCCCTCCAGTGTGGATGTTGGCCCAACATCCACCCCTCCAGCGTGGATGTTGGCCCAACATCCACCCCTCCAGTGTGGATGTTGGCCCAACATCCACCCCTCCAGCGTGGATGTTGGCCCAACATCCACCCCTCCAGTGTGGGTGTTGGCCCAACATCCACCCCTCCAGTGTGGATGTTGCCCCAACATCCACCCCTCCAGTGTGGATGTTGGCCCAACATCCATCCCTCCAGTGTGGATGTTGCCCCAACATCCACCCCTCCAGTGTGGATGTTGGCCCAACATCCACCCCTCCAGTGTGGATGTTGGCCCAACATCCACCCCTCCAGTGTGGATGTTGGCCCAACTTCCACCCCTCCAGTGTGGAGGTTGGCCCAACATCCACCCCTCCAGTGCGGATGTTGGTCCAACATCCACCCCGCCAGAGTGGATGTTGGCCCAACGTCCACCCCTCCAGCGTGGATGTTGGCCCAACATCCACCCCTCCAGTGTGGATGTTGGCCCAATATCCACCCCTCCAGTGTTGCCCCAACATCCACCCCTCCAGTGTGGATGTTGGCCCAACATCCACCCCTCCAGTGTGGATGTTGGCCCAACATCCACCCCTCCAGTGTGGATGCTGGCCCAACTTCCACCCCTCCAGTGTGGAGGTTGGCCCAACATCCACCCCTCCAGTGTGGATGTTGGCCCAACATCCACCCCTCCAGTGTGGATGTTGGCCCAACATCCACCGCTCCAGTGTGGATGTTGGCCCAACATCCACCCCTCCAGTGTAGATGTTGGCCCAACATCCACCCCTCCAGTGTGGATGTTGCCCCAAAATCCACCCCTCCAGTGTGGATGTTGGCCCAACATCCACCCCTCCAGTGTTTATGTTGGCCCAACATCCACACCTCCAGTGTGGATGTTGGCCCAACTTCCACCCCTCCAGTGTGATGTTGGCCCAACTTCCACCCCTCCAGTGTGGACGCTGGCCCAACTTCCACCCCTCCAGTGTGGAGGTTGGCCCAACATCCACCCCTCCACCCCTCCAGTGTGGAGGTTGGCCCAACATCCACCCCTCCAGTGTGGATGTTGGCCCAACATCCACCCCGCCAGTGTGGACGTTGGCCGAACATCCACCCCTCCAGTGTGGATGTTGGCCCAGCATCCACCCCTCCAGTGTGGATGTTGGCCCAACATCCACCCCACGGTTTAGGGTTTTCCACCCCTCCAGTGTGGATGTTGCCCCAACATCCACCCCTCCAGTGTGGATGTTGGCCCAACATCCTCCCCTCCAGTGTTTATGTTGGCCCAACATCCACACCTCCAGTGAAGATGTTGGCCCAACTTCCACCCCTCCAGTGTGATGTTGGCCCAACTTCCACCCCTCCAGTGTGGACGCTGGCCCAACTTCCACCCCTCCAGTGTGGAGGTTGGCCCAACATCCACCCCTCCAGTGTGGATGTTGGCCCAACATCCACCCCGCCAGTGTGGATGTTAGCCGAACATCCACCCCTCCAGTGTGGATGTTGGCCCAGCATCCACCCCTCCAGTGTGGACGTTGGCCCAACATCCACCCCACGGTTTAGGGTTTTCCACCCCTCCAGTGTGGATGTTGCCCCAACATCCACCCCTCCAGTGTGGATGTTGCCCCAACATCCACCCCTCCAGTGTGGATGTTGGCCCAACATCCACCCCTCCAGTGTGGATGTTGGCCCAACATCCACCCCTCCAGTGTGGCCCAACTTCCACCCCTCCAGTGTGGCCCAACATCCACCCCTCCAGTGTGGATGTTGGCCCAACATCCACCCCTCCAGTGTGGATGTTGGCCCAACATCCACCCCTCCAGTGTGGATGTTGCCCCAACATCCACCCCTCCAGTGTGGATGTTGGCCCAACATCCACCCCTCCAGTGAGGATGTTGGCCCAACATCCACCCCTCCAGTGTGGATGTTGGCCCAACATCCACCCCTCCAGTGTTTATGTTGGCCCAACATCCACACCTCCAGTGCGGATGTTGGCCCAACTTCCACCCCTCCAGTGTGATGTTAGCCCAACTTCCACCCCTCCAGTATGGACGCTGGCCCAACTTCCACCCCTCCAGTGTGGAGGTTGGCCCAACATCCACCCCTCCAGTGTGGATGTTGGCCCAACATCCACCCCGCCAGTGTGGATGTTGGCCGAACATCCACCCCTCCAGTGTTGGCCCAACATCCACCCCTCCAGTGTGGATGTTGGCCCAACATCCACCCCACGGTTTAGGGTTTAGGGTTTAGGGTTTAGGGTTTAAAGTTTAGGGTTTAGGGTTTAGGGTTTAGGGTTTAGGGTTTAGGGTTTAGGGTTTAGGGTTTAGGGTTTAGCATCTCTGGTCCAAGCATTCACTAGTTGAGCAGCTTTCAAGGCCACAGGGGAATACCCACCCGCCCATTGGGTCCCACACCATTAGGAAAAATATCCCACCTCCTCTTCTCCAAGGTGAAAATCCTAAACCCTAGACATAAAACTCGCAAAAAAACTGTGAAAATCCTAAACCCTAGACATAAAACTCGAAAAAAAACCTGTGAAATCCTAAACCCTAGACATAAAACTCGAAAAAAGAACTATTCCTAAACCCTAGACTGAAAACACGACGGCGTCGATTGCAGCAAATTTTGCCAACAAAGGGTGTGGACAAAATCTGTTGCTATCGACGCCTGGTGTTTTGCTTCTGAAAACACGGCGGCGTCGATTGCAGCAAATTTTGCCCACAAAGGGTGTGGACAAAATCTGCTGCTATCGACGCCTGGTGTTTTGCTTCTGAAAACACGGCGGCGTCGATTGCAGCAAATTTGCCCACAAAGGGTGTGGGCAAAATCTGCTGCTATCGACGCCTGGTGTTTTGCTTCTGAAAACACGGCGGCGTCGATTGCAGCAAATTTTGCCCACAAAGGGTGTGGGCAAAATCTGCTGCTATCGACGCCTGGTGTTTTGCTTCTGAAAACACGGCGGCGTCGATTGCAGCAAATTTTGCCCACAAAGGGTGTGGACAAAATCTGCTGCTATCGACGCCTGGTGTTTTGCTTCTGAAAACACGGCGGCGTCGATTGCAGCAAATTTTGCCCACAAAGGGTGTGGACAAAATCTGCTGCTATCGACGCCTGGTGTTTTGCTTCTGAAAACACGGCGGCGGCGATTGCAGCAAATTTTGCCCACAAAGGGTGTGGACAAAATCTGCTGCTATCGACGCCTGGTGTTTTGCTTCTGAAAACACGGCGGCGGCGATTGCAGCAAATTTTGCCCACAAAGGGTGTGGCAGTGAAAAACCTGAACCCTGGGGCCCCGACGCCAGCCCAGTGAAAAACCTGAACCCTGAACCCCCGACGCCAGTGAAAAACCTGAACCCTGGGGCCCGTGAAAAACCGAACCCCGTGCCTTCACCGGCGAAAATCCCGAACCCTGGGGCCCCGACGCCAGTGAAAAACCTGAACCCTGGTCCCCCGAGCCCGCCCGAAAAAAACCTGAAAAATCCTGAACCCTGGGGCCCCGACGCCAGTGAAAAACCTGAACCCTGGCCCCCCGAGCCCGCCCGTGAAAAACCTGAACCCTGGTCCTGCGAGGACTCGAATTTTCCCCAACCCTCCCTCGAACAACACTCCAAACCAGTGAAAAACCCGAACCCTGGCCCTTCGAGACGCCGGTGAGAATCCTGAACGCTGGCCCCTCGAGCCCGGCCCCGACGCCAGTGAAAAACCTGAACCCTGGCCCACCGAGCCCGCCCGTGAAAAACCTGAACCCTGGTCCTGCGAGGACTCGGTTTTTCCCCAACCCTCCCTCGAACAACACTCCAACCCAATGAAAAACCTGAACCCTGGCCCTTCGAGATGCCAGAGAGAGGTTTTATTGGGTCTTCCGAAGCCAGTGAAAAACCTGAACCCTGGCCCCCCGAGCCCGCCCGTGAAAAACCTGAACCCTGGTCCTGCGAGGACTCGAATTTCCCCAACCCTCCCTCGAACAACACTCCAAACCAGTGAAAAACCCGAACCCTGGCCCTTCGAGACGCCGGTGAGAATCCTGAACCCTCCTCGAGCCCGGCCCCGACGCCAGTGAAAAACCTGAACCCTGGCCCCCCGAGCCCGCCCGTGAAAAACCTGAACCCTGGTCCTGCGAGGACTCGTTTCCCCAACCCTCCCTCGAACAACACTCCAACCCAATGAAAAACCTGAACCCTGGCCCTTCGAGATGCCAGAGAGAGGTTTTATTGGGTCTTCCGAAGCCAGTGAAAAACCTGAACCCTGGCCCCCCGACGCCAGTGAAAAACCCGAACCCTGGGCCCTCGAGGCCGTGAACCAGTGAAAAACCTGAACCCTGGGGCCTCAGGGCCTTACTAGGTCTCCGAAGCCAGTGAAAAACCGAACTCTGGCCCCTCGACGCCAGTGAAAAACCCGAACCCTGGCCCCTCGAGCCCGTGAAAAAAAAGCCAGTGAAAAACCTGAACCCTGGCCCCTCGAGCCCGTGAAAAAAAAAACAGTGAAAACCTGAACTCTGGAGATCCCACGCCTACGAAAAAGCAAACAACCGGTAGAAAACCTGAAAAACCAATGAAAAACCTGAACCCTGGCCCTTCGAAAGGCCAGTGAAAATCCTGAACCCTGGCCCCTCGAGCCCGTGAAAAAAAAAAGGCGAAAAACCTGAACTCTGCTGCCCCCACGCCTACGAAAAAGCTAATCAATCGGAAGACATGGAAAACCGGTGAAAAACCTGAACCCTGGCCTTTCGAGAGGCCAGTGAAAATCCTGAACCCTGGCCCCTCCAGGCCGGCTTGTGTGCAAATCCACGAAGGTTTGTGTGCAAATCCGCGAAGGTTTGTGTGCAAATCCACGAAGGTTTGTGTGCAAATCCACGAAGGTTTGTGTGCAAATCCACGAAGGTTTGTGTGCAAATCCACGAAGGTTTGTGTGCAAATCCACGAAGGCATGAACATTATAAAGGTTAATGGCCTTCGTGGATTTGCACACAAACCTTCGTGGATTTGCACACAAACCTTCGTGGATTTGCACACAAACCTTCGTGGATTTGCACACAAAACCGTTGAAAAACCTGAACCCTGGCCCTTCGAGGCCCCCCGACGCCGTTGAAAAACCTGAACCCTGGCCCCTCCAGGCCGATTTGTGTGCAAATCCACGAAGGTTTGTGTGCAAATCCACGAAAGTTTGTGTGCAAATCCACGAAGGTTTGTGTGCAAATCCACGAAGGGATTTAACATTTAAATATATATGGTAGGAGAGGTTTAGGGTTTAGGGTTTAGGGTTTAGGGTTTAGGGTTTAGGGTTTAGGGTTTAGGGTTTAGGGTTTAGAGTTTAGGGTTTAGGGTTTAGGGTTTAGGGTTTAGGGCTTGGGGTTTGGGGTTTAGGGTTTAGGGTTTAGGGTTTAGGGTTTAGGGTTTAGGGTTGAGCTTATAAACCCTAAACCCTAAACCCTAAAATTTCGAGGAGTTTCGAGGGGTCACATGCTCAATTTTTTAAACCTTCTTGCCTGTCCAAGATTTCCTTATAAAAAAGGCAAGAGGAGGGTCAAGGGCTCACATGCTCAATTTTCATGAACCCTAAACCCTAAACCCTAAACCCTAAACCCTAAACCCTAAACCCTAAACCCTAAACCCTAAACCCTAAACCCTAAACCCTAAACCCTAAACCCTAAACCCTAAACCCTAAACCCTACCCCCTACACCCTAAACCCTAACCCCTAAACCCTAAACCCTAAACCCTAAACCCTAAACCCTAAACCCTAAACCCCTAAACCCTAAACCCTAAACCCTAAACCCTAAACCCTAAACTAAACCCTAACCAAACCCTAAACCCGAAACCCTAAACCCTAAACCCTAACCCTAAACCTAAGGGTTTGGGGTTTGGGGTTTAGGGTTTCGGGTAAAAAAATTTCAGGTTTAGGGTTTAGGGTTTAGGGTTTGGGGTTTGGGGTTTAGGGTTTCGGGTAAAAAAATTTCAGGTTTAGGGTTTAGGGTTTAGGGTTTGGGGTTTGGGGTTTAGGGTTTCGGGTAAAAAAAGTCCAGCGCTGCGCCAAAACTGCATTCGCTGCGCTGCCCCTTCGGGGGCCCACGGCGCTGCTCATGCTTTTGTCTTGCACGCAGCGCTCACTTTTTAACGAAGCATACACGCAGATGAAATGGCTGCATGCACACACGCACGCACATTTCTTGTGCCGGAAAAATGGAAAGCTTGTAACCCGCAACGAACCACCAACAATGTCAACAATAGTGAAGAGTGCACTTCGCGGCGACTCGCTTGCTCAAGTCTTTGGGGCAACAGTCGTTAAAGAACCTTTCAGGGTTTCGGGGATTAAGGCTTAGAGCTTACTTTGCCCCTTAAGTGCTCCTGGTGTTATATTGACTCTCATGTTACCACTGTGTTCTGTTTGGGGGTTTGTTCTGTTCCACTTCAACCCCACTCTACGAAAAAGAGCTTTCCATTCTCGCAGTCCTTTGTTGCCAGTCTGGGATACTCGTGACCTATTCAAGCTAACACCTCCTTCTCAGGGCATTGAAGGTTATGTTCTTGCCTAAGTGCCTTAGCAAGAGACTGCGGCACATCCTGCAGCGCAGCCAATCGCATCAAGCCACAAACGTGAACGAATGCGTCCCCCATCGTACTGTCTCCCAATCCGTCCTCGTAGAGAATCGTTTGCAGCAACTATCAATCTCTGATTCGACTAGGCATGCCACTGGAAACATCCGACATCTGATACTCGACAAAGTCCAAAAAGCATACTGCATCAGAACATCTCATCGAGCACAGCCTTCGCCCGTTTTCTGCCTAGCATCGCGCTCGATCCGGCTCGCAAGACAGTGACCCGTTCACAGAGTCTGATTCACCCATGGCTCTTGTTGAGCCGCTCGCCGTCACTCGCCCCTTCTGCTAGGAGCCGCTTGCGCCTCTTGCTGTGTTCCGCTGCTTGTCCTGTTTGTTGCTTCTGGACTCGACTCGAAGTCTCGTGCGCATCTCCAATACCGGATCTCAGGCCTGTTTTTCGGATCATTGAAGGGTTAGGCGTTACAAGTAGGTAGTAGGTAGGCTGAGGATAAGATGGTACCGTCCAATTGAAGGGGGTCCTTGTATTTTGCTTCACGTGTTCCGCCTTCCGGCTTAGAGCTGCTTACCTCTCGGGGGCGATGATGGTCTTGATAGGGTAGCAATGCCATTCCTGTAGGGTGGCCACCGCCGTTTCGGGCGTGAGGTTCAGCTCGCTAACGCTAGAGTTCAGGGTGGAGCAACGGCACAAGCGGCGGTCACCACCAAGTCACTTCGGATTCTCGATGCCTCCCCAACGTTCAGCAGGCCACTCTTGAGTGGACAGCTGGCAATAAACCGCACGGTCCAATCGCCAGGTGATGCGGCTCACTCGCGGTCCTGGCATGAATTCCATCCGACGTACGTGAGTCTGCCATGAGAAGGCATGAAGGCAGACCGAACATTACCAGAGGACTTGGACAACTACAGGGCAACTTCTGCAATCTCCTGGAGGCCGTCCAGATTTGCTGTCTGCATGCCTGTAAATCACACTTGTTTGACACTTCCGAGACCAAAGAGTCCGGCACATGTCCATTGATGCCATGGTGGAGCAAGACACCTTGTCACCGCCATGACGATGAAGATGACATGCGGTGGTCCAGGCACTTCGAGCCGAGTCGGGAACCTGATGCAAGCAGACATGTGACCGAAAAGTACGAAAGCCTTGTATCACATACTGAAAAAAGCTAGAGCAGCTGGAGTATTAGTACCTGGCAATAGCAGCAAAGAAGTAGAATTCTGCCAGCGTAGACCCCAGACAGTGAGAGATCGTGTGAAAATTCAACAACAGTTTCGCATTTCGTGAGGCCAGACGTACAAAAGCGATGACAATTTCGCACTTCGCGAGCCCAGACGCCTAAAAGTTTCGCGAGCCCAGACATTCTAAAGCGATGACAATTCCAAGGACGGCGAGCGTGGGGCATATGATGAGTTGACATGCTGCCCTGCCGATGATGTCACGCACCTGTTCAATCTGTGCGGTCGAGATGTTCCTGAAGGAGTCAGGTGATCGACGAACGGAGTCCGTGTGAAAATGTCCCGTCTGACCGTGTCAGCCAGCCTGGAACTAAACAAAATCACATGGCTCCGTCCGAAGCTGGACTCTCGAGCAGGGGAATGCAGCAGTGAGCCGCACCCAAAGGATCCCTGCGCGCTGAGTGTGTGACAAGAAGTGTAGAACAAACGGGGGTCCTTCCTTGTGACTGTGGTAGGCATAACTCGTTCTTTGCCGACCAAACAGCGTCAACGTCTATCACACAGACCTGCCGCGATATGTAGGATTTGGGCCTTAGGTTGGGGTTTGCGCAATAGTCCGGCGGCACTTCTTTGATTTGGGGGTTTGGGTCAAGGGTTTAGGATTTAGGGCTGGGGCTAAGGTCTTAGGATGTAATGTTTAGGGGTTCAAGATATAGGGCTTGGGTTCATGAATTCAGGTTGCGGGTCCAGGGTTTAACGTTCAGGGAACCGCGACGTCGTCAAAGTTGATCACATAGACTTGCGCAATTAGTTTCCGGGCTTTTGGGAAGTACAAAAGTTCACAAAGAATCAAATTGACTCCAAACACCAAGCGCGGTCCATGAAAAATCTCGAGAAAACAAGAGCGGACCTCCGTCCGGGTCTTTTGGGAATTACACAGGTTAACAAAGAAACACATACCGCGGACAATGGAACAGAGACCTTGCATAGCTTAGCCGACTGCTTGCAAGGAAAACTTGGCATGCATCGCTCTTACAATTGTAACACCAGGCTAATTGCATGGGGGGGGACAGTGTGCTTCTTAGATGTTCTTGGGGAAAAAGACTCCCTGCACCAAGCGCGGACCGTGAAAAATCTCGAGAAACAAACGCGGACCTCCGTCCGGGCTTTTGCGAATTACAAAGGTTATACAAGGAAACGCACACCGCGGGCCATGGAACAGAGACCTTGCATAGCTTAGCAGACTACTTGCAAGGAACCCAGGACGACTTAGCATGCATCGCTGTTACACTGGTATACCGCCAGGCCAAGCCATTGTAAGGGGGGAAAAGGGGTTTCAAGCCAGCGTGCTTTCAGATGTTCTTGGCCCGTGGAACCTGCTCCGGAACCCGCTCCGGAACCGGCTAACCCGCTCTGGAACCTGCTCCGGAACTTGCTCCAGAAGCCGCTCCAGTACCCAAAGGCTGGAGACCCCATCGCTTCGCTGTGGAAAAAAACATCACAAATACCGTGCTGACCAGATCGGCTCCGGTACCTGCTCCAGAACCCGCTCTGGAACCCGCTCCGGAACCCGCTCCAGTACCCAAGGGCTGGAGGAATGGTGAAGACCCCATCGCTTCGCTGTTGGGGAAAAACACCACAAATACTGTGCTTTTCAGATGTTCGTGGAACCTACTCCGGAACCCGCTCCGGAGCCGGCTCCGGTACCTGCTCCAGACCCCGCTAACCCGCTCTGGAACCCGCTCCGGAACCTGCTCCGGAACCCGCTCCGAAACCCGCTCCAGTACCCAAGGGCTGGAGACCCCATCGCTTCGCTGTTGGGGAAAAATGAGGCATACTCGGGGGTCAGGGCTTAGGGTTTTAGGGTTTCGGGTCTGCCTTCAAAAAAGGGACCCCGAACTCAGAGCATGTCGAATTTGTGCTTTCATTGGGTTTGGCTCCTGGCTTTATGGCTTCAAGTTTTGCGTGCGAACATGCACACGATACAAGGCTTGATCGCGTTCTGCAACATCCGCCAAACGAGGGGGAAGTGTAGTAGTAGCAATACCAGAAGCAGCAGTAGTGGTAGCAAATTCGTATCCAAAAAAACTATGAGAGTACTCAATACGAAGAAAGAGGTTGATCATCATTACAACAAATAATCGAACCAGGTCGGCAGCCTGTCATGCGAGCTCGGCTAGGAGGACGGAGTTTCATGCCTGCGCGAGGCGAATTCCGCAGGCATTTTTTCCGCGCTGGACATTTGCGACGGGAGCATGGGCGCATAGCAGCATGCAGCAGATGTGCAGGGACATCGAATACAAAACCTGTTGTCCCTTCAAAACTGGTCAGCTGATAGCGTGCAAAGGCTAGTTTTATGTTCGCCACAAGAGCAGCCAACTTCTCAATGTGAGACACAAGGTCTGGGAGCATCTTGCCAAGGATGTGCAAAGGATGCAGAAGGTACGGAGAGCTGGCAGTGTACAAGTTTGCCATTCAAGGCATCCCCACGTTGGGGGCAGCACATCCTGCCTGTCACATGGAACGTAAGAGTTTCTACGTCAAAAGGCCACTGCGTCATGCATCGGTCTGCCATCGCGCTTCCTCTCAGGCACACTTGGAGTCTTCTTGATATGCACGTGCACACCGGGAGTGTAGGTCTCTGCAAGACTGCTTGCAGCACAGCACCTCTTTCCATCTCCTTTGTTACAAGCGAATTAAGTTCATGGCAAAGCTCCAATCCTTCTGCTTCACAGCCGCATCAGGCCGATGATTTCGGAGCCTCATCGATGTACAGCTCAGGAGAAAACACTCGAAAAACAACCCTCCTGAGAAATTGGTTTTCCCTTCGCGGGGCCGCCGGGAAAATTAATCCTCTGGAAAGACACTCGTTCAACAGCACCAAGCAAAGCGCTGGCAACTGGCAACTTCAAGCTGTCCACCTTGCGCGGCATGAAGGGTGTAGCAGCCCAGGGGTTGATCGCGTGCTGGATGGTGCCTCCAGAGGCATCGCGCCGTCTTTGCATCGCACCACGACAACACACAGAAATGGCGCACTGGATGGGCTAGCAGGCTACTTGCATCTCCGTTGGTTCGTTCATCACACATAACCGAGACTTGCTGACACATATTCCTGTCGCCTGGAACACATATCAACTCCCTGAGCCGTCGGATCAGGTGCAGCCTCCTTTGATGTCACAGTCCTGCGTGGCAGACTGAAGCAAACCTGGTCGCAGGCCGAAAGTTTCGAAGATACTGCCTTAAATCCCAAAAAGCTGCCTTAAATCCCGAAAAGCGTGCAGAGGGAAAAGTTTCAAAAACTTGCCGTTTCATCAATGAGGGCTTGACAAACTGATAGATCCAAGGATGATGCAGACTAGAATATGTTGGTACCACCAACCCCCGACCCCATATGTCCACCGTTTTGGGGTAGGTTGCTGGGTTTGGAGGGTGAGTCCCTTAACATCCTGGACTTGATATTGGACATTCCCGGCTTCTAGGCCCCCCTGGAATCCTGAATCACGAAGCTTGATCGAGCCAACACAACAAATCAAAGCAAAACGAAGAAGTTCAGCCGCCCAATCGGTTGATGAGCTAACGAGTTGGCGGGTTAGTTGGTTAACCCAGTCATGGGGCCAAACAGGTGGGGTTCATAGGTTGATAGGTACTTGAGTTAATGGGTGAAGTTTCTATGAAAGAAGATGGATGAGAACGAGGGTTGCTGCTTCTTAAGCTGGCTTGTTGTAAGACAACCGATAAAAACAATCAACATCACAGAGGCATTCATGTTACAGCACGGAGCTTCCCTCAAAAGTATGAAGAAGATAGGTTCCGTGCTCAATATACGGAAACAGAGATAGTAAGGGAGATACTGCCTCCCTCAAATACACTGGAAGTAGAGGGCTTTCTTACAATTAGCGGAACAGGCTTTCCCATCAACATCTGGAAGCTCTTCTATGCTGTTTGCTTGACTTGTAGCTACCGAAGTCTCCCTCAAAAAAACATCGAACACACAAAGCACATCCCATTTTGCACCGTTTGCATACACCTCACAGTCATGAGATTTACGTACTTCTTTTGCTCGAACCCCAACAGGTCAAAACATTCACAAGGCCAAAAACATTTGGATGATGGGCTCACCCAATCAGAGGGTCAAAATGACCAGCAACTATCCCTTTGTTTCTGTTTGCACACCACCATAGAAGTACGAGCACATGCCCACGCAGAGTGTATTTAGGTCTTATTGTACGGGGTTTTCGGGGACCCTAGCCACTCAGCGTGCAGACTACCAAAAACGAACATACTACGGGTGCGACACGTACGCATGACATGCAAGGGGTGAAAGGGACTAGTACTACACAAATTCGTTAAATAGCATGGGGGAGGGACATGCCTAAGCCCACAGGACATCTGGCAGAATTAATCGGCATTGGCATTTTCGACTTGCTTGTACTATGAGCACCGAAGAGCTTAAACTGCATAAACACATCTACAATATACAGGGGTACAGTAACCCCAAAACTCCAGAAACACATCTACAGCGTGTACAGGCTCAAGCTAAAACTAGGCTAGCTTTTGCTTGTCGAAGGTGGCCTCTTGATCGATACTACATTGACTTGTGAGAAAGAAACCGAATTAGCTGGGTCACCTATCTTTCTAGTTTTAACAAGCTTTGTGGACAAGTCTCTGGACACTAAAAACCCGCAAGATTAAGGGAACTGATGTGGTACGTTCACTTTGCCCTTCCATGCCCAGAAACAGCCGGGAGCCCATACATAGATACATGTGTATGTGTATAAATACATCTATTTACTTCTTCATAAACAGTATGTTCTTGTATACAGAATGTGTAGAAATATTCTTTTCAGAAACGGGATGGCGCAGACTCATTTCCTGGCATCTGTTGGCCATACAATGCCATACAGACTTTTCGAGCAAGAACTTCCACATTTTCATTGTTACTGGTCCATGCTGCGTGCGCTCTCTCTCGGCCCCGGCCTTTCGCTGCGCTCAGGGATCCCAATGCCTCGCACAAGTCTTGCCAACGACGCTGCAATTGTAAGATCAAAAGGAGAGAATCCGCTGCCGAGCGCCTTGAAGGCATAGTAGTCCTCGTCGCAGCTCACATCCTGGGCTTGGCTGCACGAGCGTGACCTCGGCTCTCAGCATAGAAAGGCGAGGTGAAGCACAGTGGAGAGCCCGAGTCTTTGCTCGGACCAGTTCGGCACTAGTCCAATTTCTCTTGGCCTTGCCCCGAGAGCACGGCATTTGGAAGCTTGAATAATAGGCCTTGCGGAGAAAGATTTCAATGACCACAGCATAGTGAGGAACGGCCATGCAATGTTGACATACTGTTGATGCATTGGCTAAAGCCCGTCAGCTGAAGGCAATGCATGATGAAAGCATCTGACTTTCAAAATGTTGACTCAGCATGCGTGCCTGGGACAGCTTGTTGTAGGCGGAGTTCATCAGTTGGGAACACCTATTGTCTTTAGCCCGCACATATTGGGCTTGGCTGACTTGAAAACCATTTCACCACTCCGAACTGTTGAAGCATCGAGGAGCCCCCAGAAGATGCCGAAGCATTGCCACATCGCATTTGCCGCCTGGCATCGGTTCGTGAAAGGTACGAGCAGAGGTATCTTACCTGAGCAGGCATTTTCACGTCCCAAGCCTCCGCAATGGATGCCGTAACCTCGGGAGACCGCAACACCACACGAGTCTCTTCACGCCCGCTGCTGGCGAACCGATTAGGGGCTTAAAGAAGCGCAGGCGAAGACAAGCCCAAGTAGTCAAGAACCCAAAGCTGCCAAAGCTTCCATTTGTACTCACTTCCACCTGACGCTCGCAACAAGCAGGAAGAGGTGACCCAGGCACCCCTTGTCTCGGAAGCAGCTCTCTTCTTCTGCTCCTTCTCCTTCTTCTTCTGCGTGCTTTGAGGCCCCTCTACAGGGGGAGCCGGGCCTCGACGGCCGGTTCGCGTCAGCTCTCCCTCTCTCCCTTTCTCTCTCCGAAGTTGCCTCTGTGCCTTCGCGACAAAGTCGGAAGATCCTGAATGTGGTGCCCTAGCTCAATGTACTAATGATACTAATGACTACTGGTTTAAGCATTTTCATGCTTCGCACCGAGCGGCCTGAAGCCCTCAGATAGGCCGCATTAGCCTTGGGCTGAGGCCTGAATGGTTGTGACCTTCTGATGCTTCTACCATTTTTGCGACACAACAACGCATGGATGCTGTCTCGCTGTGCTTTTTTCCTCCACTTCCCGACGGGCCCCATCTTCTGGCCCTCTTCTGTGTCACTTCGGGAGGGAGAGCGGGCAGTTGGAGGTCGGGTCAGATGGCGGGAAGGGGGGCAGGAGGAGGACGAGGGGCAGGGGCGGGTGTTGTTAATCCCGAGCAGGATAAAAACAAGCACAACGATATCAACAATCATACTACCAGTAACCATAGCAATTATGCATTTTAGCGCCACCCCCCCCCCCCCCCCCAGCTTCGAAGGTACCCAGATCAGGCAAGCGACTTTATCAAGAGACTTGATGGAGTTCATCGCACACTCGCGCTGGGCGGTCTTGTTGGTAAGCCTCAGGCCATGAAGTCGGCATGTGTGGGGTGAAGGGGGGGTGATCTGACTCTATAGGTTTGTTGTTTTGGTACCCGTAAACGCAAACCATAAGAATGCTAAATAATAACTTGAGAGCCCCGAATTTAGGACAACTTATATGCCTCTCATCCATACTTGTTCTTAGACTACCTAAGAGTCCGATAAGGGATTGATACTACTGGGGTTAGGTACAGCCTGACACGAGGCCACTTCACATGCAGCTCAGCCACGGCTCGAAGCAGTAGATCTTGGAGTTGGATAGGTCGGAGAAAACCTCCCGACTTGGCCGTTACTATGACAGATTGCAGACCATGTGGGACGGCGCCTTTGTGATGTCCCCCAGGAGCTGCGCATAGTTTGCCGAGCAGCCAGCCTTCACCTCTGGCAAGGACAGACGCTACAGGGCTTCCAAAGGACCTCTTGCGTTTTGCCTGCGCTGCTTGAGATGTCTTAAGGCTGCGGCAAGAACTTCACCACTGCTGTCGTTCCTGCGCGCTAAGTCATTGGACCATCAGATCATGCTCCATTCAATTTGGCATCTAGTGGTAAATGCACCAATTGCTTGAGAGTTTCTCGCCCGCTCTCACGATTACACGTGCGCGGAGACTTGGCTGCTCATCGTCATCAACAAGGCTCTTACTAGTATCAGCCCCAGATGTTCATCAAATTCTGTTGTAGGTTCATGGACCCATGAATCTCAGGAATTCTGAATGAACAGCTGCCTCGACAGAGGACTCACTGTCACACATGCCACTCCCAACATAAGAACCCTCAAGCCTACACAGGATCTACCCAGCAACAGTCCTGGCCATGAGGTCCTCAATCACAGGGAACCTCAAAACATCTTCTCAAATCTAAAAAGCTCCTGACACATTCAAAAGATTGACAGATTGCACATTCTCTGTCAATGGAAGCATCCCTCGTGCTGGCGCCAGAGCCCTTGAGGATCGAAGCTTTGTGACAAGCAGCTGGTACTCCGCCGCCGTCCAGGCGAAGGTCAACACCTTGGTTTGTAACTTGCCATCTTCCTCAGCAAATGCCGCAACCGTGTCCGGTGCAGCAGCGTAGCCCTACCGAAACCGAAACTGCACTGCCCGCCTGGTTGTGCATGTGTTTTTTCGTAGTTAGTCTGCAGTCTCTACTTGTCATGCAGTGCTTGTGGCCCAACATTTGGCAAAGCCTCGGTTCTGCCCTTGATTGGACCTGTCAAGCCCGCCATGTCACGAACCGTTCGCCCCACGAAACACACCCGATCCTGCTGCCCGCCGCGATCCAGCGCGCACCGCCTGATCCAGGATTCCAACACACCCAGGAGGTCCATGACCGCACCGCCCCGCCCACGCCCACAGGCCAGCTCGCATCCCGTCAGATCCCCTCCATGGGCAATCCAGGCCCAGGCTGGCAGACGCGCAGCGCGGCTGTGTGTAGTCACTGGCTGAACCACGGCGTGTTTATGTTTCGGATCCGACTTTGCCCTGCACATGCAGCTGAGGCTCAGAGCTCAAGTACGTCAAGGAGCCATTGGTGCCACGCTGCATTCCTCAGCGCACGCTCTGTCAACAAACTGATACAGTACAATGTCAACTAACCTGCGTAAAGGGCCCAGTCACCAGAAAATACACCCAGAATTTGCATACGGTGGCAGGACTACCCATCCGAAGCCGAAGCGTCTTGCTTCGGTTCTAGAATTTGTTTGCGTTCCTCACCGTGTTTTCCCTTGGTTCAATGGGTTGAACCCTTTGTGTTCATAGAAGACCTTAACATGGTCACTGCGCGGTTGTATCGCCGAAGCCCACCCTGGTTAGCAAATCAGAGAAACTGCCTATACCGGCGGTCTACAATATACTGTATTGTGAACCTCTCCAGGTCATGTAGCATATGTGTTCACAAGAACAGAAGAACCATGAAGAACCTGAGCGAACTGGGCCACTGGCTCTCTTATTTCACGGACATGACTCATGACGTTTTCATTATTGCGGAGAACCAAAGTCATGCTCTGTTCCGCGTCTTGCAGCAGGAGAATTGGAAATCGAATTTCCAGGCAAAGCACCGCAAGCTTCCAATGCACAATGATCTTGTGAAAGTTACCCCAGATGCTTTCAAGCAGCTCATGTTCATGTCTGCTGGCATGGGCTCGTCTGAGAAAGCCGCCCTGGGCACAGCAAACTGGGAAAGGATGACAGCGAAGAGACTGGGACACCAACGACGTGTCAGCGACATGGAAGTCTTGCGCCCCCTGCCAGTGGTTTCCCGTTGCAAAATCAAGATATAATGTGGCTCAAGGCTCTTCGAGTAGCCGTCGAGAACAGGCCAGGCCCAGTCGGTGTAGACCTGATCTAGGACGCACCGAGAGCACATATCGAGGATGTCGTAGCCTCTTACGACTTTTGTTTGTCTCCCGCTTTTTTGCGGCATGTCACGGTATGTCTCTTCTTCGTCTTCTCTCTCTCGCTCTCTCTCGTATGGCACCTGGAGCTTGAGCAGGACTTCCTGGGCAACTGTGGCCTGCCATCGAGGTGCTTCACAAGTGCATCCCAAACCGTACAATTATCAGGGAGAAGACTTCCCCCAACACGGAGACATTCAAAGCAATCACAAGCCGATATAGTCTGGCCGATGACACTTCCACTATCTTTGCCTGCCCATTTCACTCACTCGGTGACCCGTGGACTTTGGCTACCGCGGTTCTCGAGGTGCAGAAAGCTGCCCTCCAGCTCTAGACTTTCAACTTCCAGCAGTTTCTGCGTGTTTGCCGCGCCGGCCTACAGTTTTTAGAATGTCCGACAAAGGCCGACACCTGAGAAACCTTTGCAAACAACTTCCAACTCTTGTCGTCCTCGCAGCTAAGCACCTTACTAAGGTCACCTTACCTCTAGATGATCCGAGAGGCTCGCTGGCAGGCTCGAAAACAAAGCTAAGAAATTTGTTAGATTCAGGAGGCTTCGGTTTTGTTCTTAGATCCCTCAAAATCCTTCAGACTTACAACTGCCGAGCCATTCCGGGCCGATGCCCTCACACTTGTCTCACAAGGTTCTAACCGGTTCTATAGTTTAGCTGCTTTAGCTTTAGCTCAGGCATATGCTTGCACTGCAAAAAAATCCCTGGATGTGCCTTGGAGGCTTTGGCAGGGCGCTCGTCAATGTCAACAGCCGAGCTGTTGGCCTCAGCAAAAATAACTGGCAGCGGGGCAAACCTGCACATTCAGCCATGTCTCCGTACCCCCAGAACCCGAAAGATCCTTCAACTCACAATGCCAAGATAACGTTTTTTGGAGTTCCCTTCTCTATCTCCCCTTTCTGCCAAGCTGCGCGTGCTTGGAGCAGCAAAGGCACGACCTGGCTCCACCACAAAAACAATTTCAAGCACAACTAAGCGTTCTTACAATTTCGGAAGCGATTGCGAAACTGGGTCTCGCTACAGCAACTGCCGCGAGGCCGCACCACTGCCGCAACTTTGGGGGAGTGTTGTCAGATTTGTTTGCGCTATCTTGAATTAGAGTAAAGTCGCGTTTGGAATTCTTCAAAAGGAAGACTGATTGTGAGCTGCGGCCCACCTCGCCGAGCGTCTTGCGCAGCTCGAAGCCCATCTCCATCCTAAGCATTCACCAGGTGCCCCACCACGGGTATATTTCTTTACGGCCACCACGCTGTCATGTTCTGCAGCAATGTCGTAACCTGTTGCTATTTGACCATGGTGCGAGCTAGCAGACGATGCTACATGAACAACTGCACACCATGCACAGCGAGGTTGCTACTTGTACAAACACGGCCTCCTGCATCAGGCATAGCTTCGCGGGCATGCGTTTCTGTGATGGCCAAATACCCCCGGCTTGTTACCCCCGGCTTGTCACGCCGTTGCACGAGAATCCCGGCCACCTGCTTTTCAGCGTAATCACTTGTTATGTAACGATTTTCCTCCTGAGCCTCCTCGTCGACCTGAAACCTCGAATCGCCCTTTACTGTGTCTTGAAGAATCGAATGGGCAAGGCATCGTCGTTGTCCTAGGCCATTTGTCACCCTAAACCCTGCACCCCTTGGGTCCCTTGGTCTACTAGTTGACTTGTTGCCTTTAAATGGAGATTGAGTGGGGGCTGCGCTATGGACTGGTATAGGGGAGATGAGGTTGCTTGGGCTTTAGGGCCGCATTTTCTGCATCCAAGAGGCAAGGCTGCATCCTCATTGGCTTTGTCAGATACCTGTCTTGGCTGTGCATGGCTAAGATTCCATGATTGCATTTCGAAGCATGGCAGTCTATCCTCAGGACTGCCAAGTCTGCGATAAAAGCTACCAACATCTAAAAACAAAAGGATAGCCACCTAGCGCGTTTTGTACACTCCAACTTCAGCCACCGACAATCCTTGAGCTTCTCTCCGCCGAGCCACCGACAGCGCAATGCGCTTCAAAAGTTCCGCTCCCTGCAGTTCGGCAAAAATAGGGCTTTGATGTGGGTTTTAAGTAAGTGTAAGTGCACGTGCGGGCGTGTGAGCATGCGAGCGGAGCGTGCGCGCGTGCGTGCGAGCGTGCAAGCTTGTGATTTCTGACACCTCTAGCTGAATATTTCTCAGACCTAAAGGATCGATAGGCCATGTTTTCACAGTTTGTATTCGTACTGAAAATCAAAATCAAGCAAGCTTTTCCCCTTTTGGTCCACATGAGATTTCTGTTCTCATTGAGCTTACCTTAGGACACCTGCGTTATCATTTAACAGATGTGCCGCCCCAGCCAAACTCCCCACCTGACTATGTCTTCCGCACAGATCAGCTGCCAAAAGAGGCAACGTTAAATCAAAAACTCACATGATGCAAGCCCAGAGAGCGTAGAGCGAGAAGATTGGTATTGGCCCAGTCTGGTGGTTTTGGCATAGCCGTGACACGCACATGCACATGCACATCCACGCGCACACGCACAGGCACACGCCCGCACGACCGCTCGCACGCCCGCTCACACGCACACGCTCGCACGCTCGCATACGCTTACACGCGCGCACGTACACGCTCGTAAGTACTTGTGCCCACGAGAGACTTCAAGACTGTCTTAGACTCCACTCTTTTGTCACCCCGTTCACAAGTGGGAGTTTTCCGTAGCACACCCGGTTTTCGGGCACAGCCATGTACAGGGTGATGGATTTGCAATCAATTAAGAACAATTGGCTTTGTCTCCAAACTGGGCTCTCGGCTGCATTCTGCAACTGGCTGGCTGCTTCGTGGAGTGGTGCTGCCACCTTTGCCTGCCGCTATCACTGCGTATGTGTGGAGGTGGGGGCGCGCTTGCAAAATCTTGACAGTGCTCAAGTATGAACACAAACAACAAAAACGAATGGATATATGCATGTAGAGATAAAGATACACACATTGATATAGGAAAGAATGTGTGTACGTCTTTGCGTTTCTTTCATACGCGGTGGGTAACTCACCTTGCGGCAGGCTAGCATGTGTGAAAACAGAAGGCGCCAATGAGAGGAGAACGTAGGTACAGATATGATTCTAGGTCTAGATGTAGGTGTACATACAGACAAAAATCTACATCATATACAAGTGTGTAGAATACGTGTACATATACCTTGCTCCTTGTAGGGGTCGCTCCTGCTGGTACCGAGCGAGAGTTTCAATCGGTGACCGGAAAACGTGCCTGGAATGGGCTGACCTCCTTGTGCGCGGCCTGCCGGAATCTCAGGACTGGTCGAGGAGTTGTTGATGACACCCCATGGGACCTTTGGCAGCGGCGGCGGCGGCACAGGATCCACCTGCCGTCTCGCTGACGTGTTTTTCGAACTTTTCCCCTAACACGTCTTATTGAAACTCTTCATCCTCCGCGTGCTCTCTCGCCTCTGCCAGGACGGCGACCAGCGGCAGAAGCAACAGGCGGTTCATGGGCCTGCACCGAGCCAAAGACACAAGTCAACACATAACGCACGTCGGCAGGAAGGAGACCTGGCACATGGATCCGAAAGAGAAGGCCCGCCGATTAGGAGAGAGAGCGGGAGAGAAGGCAGGCACCTATCGAAGGGCTGAATGCCCAAGTGAGCGGGCTTTCCGACACAACAAACCGAGGCCGGCCTGTCTTGTTCACCACGTTGACCACGGCTGTTTACTTAAGAGCAGAGAACTGAGCCGAAACGTTCGCGTGTCAGACAAGATGCTTGCTCCGTTGACGGCATGTCCAGTGAGTCCGCCATGCACCATCTTTGCAAATTTACATGGAAAGCCTTCTGAACCTCCTTTGACCCTTCTCCGGAAAAAACCGATCCTACGCAGGTTCTTCAGCTTTTCTAGAGGTTTCTGGAGGTTTACGGGGGTTAGGATTGTTGACTAAGGTTTAAAGTGTAGGCTTTAGGGTTACGGGTCAAGGGTTTAGGGTTTGTTATGCTTCGGTTGTCAGGAAGTCTTTGCACACAAGAGCCTTGCCTAGAATTAAGGCCATGAAGCACAAACCCCCTGAACCTCAAACCCTAAGCTCCCAAGAGAGAGCTTTAAGCACTTGCAAGGAATCAACAGGCTCCTTCTGAAGTCGACTTTGCCCTGAACCTGCCTGCAAATTCGCTGAAAATGCCAGCGTTTCCACACAAGTACACAACCTTCAACCCTCACTTGTCCGCTAGTCCCTAGCCGTGTAGCCTGAACTCTTTCAAAAAAATCATCCGACTGCTGAAAGTCCAAAAATCGTCGACGCACGAGAACACTCTTATTTGCAGCGGATTACATGGGTAAAAATGGGGTTTTCGGACAGGTTTTACACTTCACAGCCGCATTAACGACAACGCCGCAACCTTGTTGATACAGCCGGAGCCGAAGTGTGCTAAGTTTGCAGTCTTTGCGCATCACAGCATCACGAGATCACAAGCGTCACAGCGTACAGACCCCTCCGAACCTCAGAGCCACAGCGTAGCGTTGCAGACTCCGCTTCTCGCTGATGCGCTCACAGCGCTCCACCAACTGCCAAGCAGTAGCAAATGATGGCAAGAGATTTTGCGCAGGGCATGCAGTAACTAGTCTTTGCATCCCTCCGCTTCGAATCTCTGGCGGAAACCTAAAATTCATGTGACGTGTCTCAAGCAAGGACATGGGGTTTCTTGGCGCACGTCACCAATGAGCTCGGTGAACACATCAAAGCGGCGAATGTCAATTTGCTCCTGCTGGCACGTGCAGATCATAGCCAAGCTGCCACCCGAAACCCTGTTGGAAGAAGTAAAGGAGTCAAACAGCCAAATCTACTGGCCGAGGTCCCGGCAGCATCTGCCTGTCCCACTGCAGATGGGTTGGCACCTACCTGCACGCAAATCTTGTGCGCTGCAATTTCCAACATCAAGAAACAACCAGGGCAGCCAGTTCACTGCTCTGCATCTGTGTGCCAACTCAACTTATGGGGTTGTTCTGAACATTAAGGAGAACCTCGGGAAAAGAGTCCCGTACACTGTTACACGGCTCGAGAGCCTGAAAAGCGTAGATGGGGCAGTAGCCATAGCCTGAAGCGGCGAGCAATTTTTCGAGTCCGAACGGAACAGAACAGGTGTGATGAAGACCGGCTTATGCAGATCAGGTGCAGGAGCAAAAGGCCATAGACTTACCAGTGACTTACGCTATTGGGGCTGAAAAAGGCCGAAGCATGATAAAACCGAACTTTACTTTTGACCCCCACATCCGATGGAACTTCTTCTCGGGCAGTTGTTCCACAATCCACCAACACTGTCGTACACCCCCCTGATGAAGCGCGGCGCAAGTGTTTCTGAACAGGCACTGGCAGGCACGCTCTCCACGAAAAGATCTGGGCTTGTGCAGTATCCTGGCTCACTTTTGCCAGCGGCGCCTCATGTAAACAGTATGCAAGTCACATGAAGGCCCCATTGCTTCCCATTTACGGTTCCATGGCCACTTAGGAAAAGCTTGCAAGAAACTTTGCCACAGTCCACCGCAACTAGAGCCAAGCGACTTCTGCTCAACCTGGCACTTGTCCGGCAGCGGCCCCAGCAGGCCCAGCGGCAGCTTTTTCAGAATCGCTTCCAACCTGTGACTTTGGCTTGCGCGGAAACTCAGTTGTGAGCACAGCGCGTGAGCACATGCGGATATGTGAATACCAAAAGAACCCATGCCTGGAAAACTTTTGAGTGTGGCTTTGGCGGTTTGGGCGGCTTGCCTAGCATCCCTCGCGGCCATCGCCAACAGCAGATCTCTTGCACTGCCCGGAATCTGCTTTTGGCCAGGGATGGACTCGACGGACTCTGGGTGTCGCCCAGCGAGCACATGCAAGACTTCCTCACAGACAGACAGACAGACACACACACACACACACATGTCCCCCCCCTCTCACACACACACCCCTCACACACACACACACATACACACACAAAAAAAACTAGAAGACGATTGGCCCGATGACTCCGTGCGCTCGAACTGCATGCACTTGGACAAGTGTATGCACTTAAAGTGTATGCACTTATATGGTTGCATACTCACTTGTATACTGCACTTGTATACTGGACGTGTATGCACTTGAACTGCGTGGCATTCAAGTGTGTTGAGTTGAATGCCATGCACTTGTGGTCAACTCTATACACTTCATTGGCATTCAATAGATTTGAAGTAAACGGACTTGAACCGTATGGACTTCACTTGCATGCACCCGACTCGGCTGTGCACGTCCTATCCACGCGAAGCTATGAAAGAAAAGACAAAAACATCTAACACGAGAGACGTCAGCCATGAGCATCATCGGCAGTCGCTCTGAAATCCAAGCTCATAGTCCAAGGACACTTCCATGCTAGTTGCGAGGTTTTCGCATGTCCGGAATTCCGCTTCCATGCTATTTGCGAGGCTTTCAAGCATGCGGATTTCCGCTTCCATGATATTTGCGAGGTTTTCGCGCATGCGGAATTCCGCTTCCATGCTATTTGCGAGGTTTCAAGCACGCGGAATTCCGCTTCCATGTTATTTGCGAGGTTTTCGCGCGCTCGGAATTCCGCTTCCATGCTATTTGCGACATTTTCAAGCGTGCGGAATTCCGCTTCCATGATATTTGCGAGGTTTTCGCGCACGCGGATTTCCGCTTCCATGCTATGTCCGGAATTCTGCTTCCATGCTACCCCCCTTCCATGCTATTTGCGAGGTTGTCGCGCACGCGGAATGCGTACTACGTTTGTACTACAACAGTCGACTTTCAAGCCACGGAAGCTCCAGGCGTCCCCGCGTACTACATTTTACTACAAAAGTCGACTTCCAGCCACTGAAGCTCCGGGCGTCTGTGGCGTACTACGTCTGTACTACAAAAGTCGACTTTCCACGGCCACGGAAGCTCCGGGCGTCTGCGGCGTACTACGTCTGTACTACAAAAGTCGACTTGCCAGCCACGGAAGTCCCCGGCGTACTACATCTGTACTACAAAAGTCGACTTTCCAGCCACGGAAGCTCCGGGTGTCCGCGGCGTACTACGTCTGTACTACACAAGTCGACTTTCCAGCCACGGAAGCTCTGGGCATCCGCGGCGTACTACGTTTGTACTACAAAAGTCGACTTTCCAGCTACTGAGGCTCCGGCCGTCCACGGCGTACTACGTTTGCACTACAAAAGTCGACTTCCCAGCCACGGTAGCTCCGGGCGTCCCCGGCGTACTAGCCACGGAAGTCCCCGGCGTACTACGTCTGTACTACAAAAGTCGAAAAAAACGCCAAAACACTTTTAGCACCGCGACCACGCGAAAACCCGCAGAGGGGTTACGATTGTATGTCAAAAAACGTAAAAACACGACGTTTCAAAAAACCCGCAGAGGGGTTGCGTTTGTATGTCAAAAACGCAAAAACACGACGGTTTTGGCACCGCGCCAACGCCGAAACCCGCAGAGGGTTGTCGCGCGCACGAAAAGATGTGCAAAAAACGATGGTTATAGCGCCGCGACCCGGCGATTACCCGCAGAGGGTTGTCCGCGCACAGAACCAAACGTAAAAAAACGACGGTTTTGGCACCGCGACCACGCCGAAACACGCAGAGGGTTGCAAGAAACGTAAAAACGTAAAAACACGACGGTTTTAGCACCGCGACCACGCCGAAACCCGCAAAGGGTTGTCCGCGCATACCAAGAAACGTACAAACACGACGGTTTTAGCACCGCGACCAAGCCGAAACCCGCAGAGGGTTGGCGACGTCAACCCACCCCGCCGCTTTAAAGAGAGTAATGTTAAATTTTAGTTAAGAAATGTAGGACTGGGTAAGAAAGTCTACTGAATTCTACGCATATCTCCTGAATTCTATTGAATTCTACGAAAATCTCGTGAAATCTGCTCTATGCACTTCACTCTACGCACTTCACTCTATGCACTTGACTCTATGCACTTCACTCTATGTACTGAACTCTATGCACTTGACTCTACTTCACGCTATGCACTTCACTCTATGTACTTCACTCTATGCACTTCACTCTATGCACTTCACTCTATGCACTGACTCTATGCACTTCACTCTATGCATTTAACTCTACGCACTTGACTCTCTGCACTTCACTCTATGCACTTCACTCTATGCACTTGACTCTATGCACTTGACTCTATGCACTTGACTCTATGTACTTCACTCTATGCACTTCACTCTATGCACTTCACTCTATGCACTTCACTCTATGCACTTGACTCTATGCATTTAACTCTATGCACTTGACTCTCTGCACTTCTCCCTATGTACTTAACTCCATGCACTTGACTCTCTGCACTTCACTCTATGCACTTGACTCTCTATGCACTTCACTCTGTGCACTTCACTCTATGCACGTCACTCTATGCACTTGAGTCTATGCATTTAACTCTACGCACTTGACTCTCTGCACTTCACTCTATGCACTTAACTCTATGCACTTGACTCTATGCACTTCACTCTATGCACTTGACTCTATGCACTTCACTCTATGCACTTCACTCTATGCACTTCACTCTATGCACTTCACTCTATGCACTTGACTCTATGCATTTAACTCTATGCACTTGACTCTCTGCACTTCTCTCTATGTACTTAACTCCATGCACTTGACTCTCTGCACTTCACTCTATGCACTTAACTCTATGCACTCGACTCTATGCACTTGACTCTATGCACTTAACTCTATGCACTTCACTCTATGCACTTCACTCTATGTACTTCACTCTATGTTGTTGGGTCAGCGGGCTCCGCACGGAAGAACCCTTCGCGATGCTTTCGGGAAAAAAAACACTCTCCCACACACCACCCACCCACCCACCCACCCAACCACGTACGCACACACTCCCGAACTTTGAGCGACAATGACAAGGACACGAGGAAGACGACTTGTGCCGTACCTACACCGCGATCATGACCCTCAAACCAACCCCCAGAACGTTCCCCCGCAGGGCTAAGTCTTAGACGAAAGCTTCTGGAGGTGAGCTTTCGCAACTTTACCATGGCGTCGGAAAACGTGAGTTGCAGTCAAAGCCTGCAGAAAACTGCTGACTTTAGCTAGCTGTACGAAATTATACCAGGTGTGCTTAAATAGCAAATCGAAGTCTGGGGATGCACCAAAACGGGCCAAATCTCTTCCAAAAAACGAGCGTGCACAAAGACGGTTGACCATGGCCAAGCTCCATCAAGCTTCCATACCTTTTTCACATCCGTTCTTCGGACTGGCGGTTTAGAATGCGGCTTTTGCATGGAGTCCCTTGCTGCATCTCGCAGTATTCTTTGATGTACACCACAGTGAGTCGGATCCATGGCCAACATAGTCAACAACAAGCTGTGCTCGTTGTGATTAATAATATCTCGAACCTACCTCATGTTACAGCAACTGGTTGAGAGGAGGCTCAATGACCAGCTGATGCTCATCTTTCATCAACTCATATAAGGGCAGATAGTAGGCGTCACGTGCTGGCTGCTGCAGCTTGTCCTTGCTCTTCAGCCACTGGTAGTCATCCACATGCGCATCCACTGCGCTGTCACCGTTGCTAGTAGCATGCTGGCAAAGAACTGCAACAGACTCTGGTAGAGTCAGGTACAGCTTCAGCGGCAGTGTGGGTTCCTGCTTCGGACCAGTCATCTGCAGAAAGGTAAAGTACTCTTGTGAGATGACTTGTAGTGCAGGCAGATAACGAGCTTCCCCACTCAAGTTTGGACACCCTCCATGCCAGACTCGGATATCTCCTTAGCTGGCACATCTCCTATGCAATAATCATGACAGCCTCCATATCCAGGACAAGGAGCCACTGCAAACTTGGTAAGTGGAGTCAAGAAACGAACGAGGCAGTCCCCGGCCTGGCACGCTGCACGAAAGGTGCGTGGGCGAGTATGGCACAAGCATGGCGAGAGGGGAGGGACGGGAGGACTGTGTCAACTTGAAGTCCAGCAACACGGCCCACCTTCAAAGGAAAAATCTTTGAACGCAGCCAGTCAGGGCGCATCTGCAGCTCGTCGGGCAGTTCCGGGGCATCCATCCAGGGCTTGTCCTGCACAAGTCGCAAGGAGTCACAAAGAAGTGAAGAGTCGCGGAGATATCAAGGGGAATGAAGGGCTCTGTATTCTCAATTCTTCAGGCCATGCACTGTGGGCAGAGGATGATTTGGAGCTTCGTCCTGGCAATATTGAGCCATCTCCTTCCAGGGTACAATCCTCATTGGACCGTTGTATGCAGTGAGATCTTGTACAGCATAGTTCACGCAGACTACTGGAGGCAAATCCTTGCGATGCACAGGGGCAGTCTTCATTTTGCTCTTGCTGCTGCCCTTGCCTTTCAGAGGCCTTGCCGGCCGCATGTCCGAGTGAAGCTTCTGAAACTCCCATGTAGAGCCGGTGCAGTAGTCGCCACCAGCACCGGAAACCAAGAAGCCATGCTGACACTTGCCGCGCTCCTGAACACCTCCAAAGATTTTATCCATGAGTGCTAGGACAGAGGGCTGCACCACCAAGTGCAGAAAAGGCGACAGGTGCATGCAGCTCTTGGAAGGAGTCAGATTCCCCATCGAGTACCTCTGCGGGTTCCGATTTCCCAGGCCCTCAGGGTCGACCCGCTGCACGTTCTCATGAAGACGTGCACACGCCCCAAGCACTTCTTCGACTTGGTGTTGTGCGAGAGCGCCACGCAGGACCACGAAACCATTCTCGGAAAAGATGGCTGCCGCGTCGTTGACACAAGCTGCATCTACAGCAACAGCTTCAACATCCAGCGAAGATCTGGACGGGAAGCAGACGTCCAGCATGCGCAACCTCGCGATTAGTTATTCTTCTGGAATTCGTCTCCGGACGCAAAGAAAAACTCCAAATCCAAAATACCGAAAACAACCTGGAACTGGGAATGAGCAAACGGCCGAAGATGTAGATGCACTTGGAAGAAGTGACCACGAGTTGCCAGTAAGCACCCGGATGGCAGGATCCAAGACAAAATCAGCACAAACAATGACAAGCATCTGTCGGTCGTCGAAATCAGGAAACTAAGAACCTCCGCATATCCGTAACGGGCACATCCCGAACGTTACAAAACGTAAAGAAAGAAGAAAACTGCAAAACCCCGCAGACTCCGGAGTGGTCGCCGCAGTCGTTTCAATTGCGTTGGCAGACCTCCCTCATATGCTTTTCCCTACTCGGAAGCATACGCCTATGCGTTCTGATTTCGGTCTGCAACTTTCTGAATTGGCATTGCTGTTTTCACTTGTGCGACACAAGATGTTCAAGCATCTTGAAAGGAATCATTCTGCAAGCAGTCTGACATGTCCAAGCGGTCTAAGCGGAGACAGCTGCTGCCTGAGGGCTCATCGTCAACGCTCGCAGCTGCAGCACCCACTCTCGCCATTGCGGAAGAGCGACACTGAAAACCATCCAAGGCTAGGAGTTGAAAACCTAGCAATGTGAGGACTGTGGGGCTAAGCTAAAACAGCTTCAAAGCAGATGCAAAGGCGCCCGTGGCCTTCGTCGTGTTCTGTCTCTTTCAATCCCTGAACTAATCCTTCCAGCGCCGCCGATTGTAAGTCAGCGGCGTTTCTCCACCTCCGCGTGCACAATGTCCTGATTCAATCAAACAAGGGGTGTTTATAGGGAATTCTTTCAAACCAATCTCTTAGCATCTTTAAAGTCGGAAGCATGTCGGTAAAGTAGAAGGATAAAGAAGACGAACATGCGCGCGAATAAGAGGCGAACTGAACACGACTCTGCCTCTCCTGTGGACTCTCTCGCGGACTGTCTTGTGGCAGTACACGTCTCTGCTTTCAGCTGGGCATCCGGCCTTGGGGATGACGGGCCCAAGGCCTCGCTCAAACAGAAATCTCAAGCATCCCACAGTCCATAAGCACCCATTTTAGCACCAAGTGGGTTGCCAAACCTCAAGCAACATATGTGCCCAGTGGTCCAGCGCATCTGAAAAAAATGACAGATTGCCTCCATGCACGATGACGATTCGTACCCCATACGTCTCCTGAACCTGGGCACCGAGGGAAGATAACGCAAGCAGGCCTTTGGCTACGTCCATCAATGGGTTCTAGCTGTAGCTGCTCACTCCAAAGATCACTAGCGAGTTGGGCGTGTGATATCACGGATGCTCCGACCAACAACTGCAATTTTGCCCGGCAAGTCTCTCCAACCTCGGGCAAGCATGGCTCAAAGCATTCAAGCGGAGCAGAGCACAAGAGAGATGACTCTCAACAATCCCTCGTCCTCGTGAGGCTTTCACGTTGTCGATCTCCTCCATGAGCATGTCGAACTGGCTCACACCTGCATCTGCATCTAACCGGAAAGTGCTACTTTACATTACTTTACACTGTGCAAGTATCTTTGTGCGATGGCTGTGTACTTACAGCTGACAGCACAGAGCCCTGGACATGCAGAGCGCTCGGAGCCGTGCGGAAAGCACTGCCCTATATTGGTTCTATCACCGCCCCACCACCACCTACACTCATGGGCTACCATCGTTGGCTTCCATGCCCATCACTTGGGCCATGGCTCTTAGTCTTGAGGATAATCGGGATAACCTGCACCTTCAGCGTTCGGATTTGCTGGCTCAGCAGGCCGCATCTCCAGACGACTAATCGAAGGTTCCTAGGGAAACTTCAGAGTTTCAGTTCCAAGCCTTTCGCCGCGGCAGGGGCACCACTGGCCCTTCGTCATCGCCTTGCGATTGTCGTCGGTCGCCAGGTTTCTGGGGGGGGGAAGTTGTTGTGGGAAGAGTGCAAACATCCTTTAAAAATTGCTAACCTTAGATGCTCTACAGGATCTTGCAATTGTATAGTGATTGTCCGCTGTCCGCGAAAGACTGCCTGGCTCATGCTCTTCCACGTCAACATCCTCACAGGCGTCAAATCAAGGAACAACAAACTCTAACATGTCTCATGGGCCACCCAAACAGTCTCAAGCAACACTGCCATATGTCTCGGCACAGTCTTCTCACAAAAGTCCTCCTCCTCCTCAGACTGCGCTTGGACCTCGTCTCGTGAGCACATGTTTAAGACAGTTTCATGCGTGGCTTCGGTTTTTGAAATTCCGCTTGCCTGGAAGCCTGGACGCCTGGAAGCATGGAAGGCTCAAGCCTTTTCTCAAATAAGCCGAAGCCTTCTACGTTTCACATAGGGGCAGCCGCCGATTACTCCAGCCCTACGAGTACCACTACTGCATGGATCCGGAGATCAAGACATGCACACAGTTCGCAGTTCGCAGTTCCTGCCTCACCGAAAGCTTCCCTGCGAATGCGCTCCGCCATTTGCTGCTCGTCCTGGCGCATCTTCTCCTGCGATATGAATCTACGATTCCGAAAGCTGATACAGGTTTCGGGGAGGCATCGGAAGGAACAGCGCAGCATAGCGCCTTGCAAAGCTCGCCTTGCTTGCATCCGCATGGCCAACATCGTGCAAAACCATGCGGCCCCGGAAGCATACCCAACCACTCCACTGCGCCACTGCGCTCCTTGCGCCGCTCTTCTTCCCAGCGGTCCTTGTCGCGACCCTGCCACCGGGCCTGCGAAGCGCGGGATGACGCCAGGACCATTGCAGCGACTTGTTTTGACGGTGAGCAAATGGGCGGAGGCTTCCTTCTGCTTCTTGCCCATTGGACAGAACTCTGACGAGTCTGGAACTCGGCCTGAACCCGCTTAGTGTCGATCTCGGACTCCTCATCCCAGCTCTTCCGGTCGACGTAATAGACCTCAGCACATTGTGAAAGAGAGTCTGAACAGTCTGAGGGGTCGATCCAGGAAGGCACTTTGTTTCTTCCATGAGTCCCATGAGCTCCAGGGCCCACGCAAAGTCGCGCTCAGGCTGTACTGTCTCAGGGTCTGCACTCCAAGCACCTGCCAGGGCAACGGGGACCGAAGGCTGTAAGGTCTTCGGGCTACGCAAGAGCCGGTGCTGTGCTGACGGACAGAATAGAAAAGTGGCCAAGGAAGTTATCAAGAACTGCGAGCTACTTTGCCGAAAATGCCTGAACCCACTCGCTGGCGGCTTCGGCGACCATGCCCTGTGCCGAAGCTCTCGTTGATGTGTTCATCTACGTTAGTGGTTGGGAGCGCCTCTCGTTTGTCTACGTGTTTGTCTCAAGCTTGAAAAAGCCATCGCGAGGACTTTTGTCAAGCCATGTGAGGCTCTGACGTGGCGCATCTGTTCGGCTCCCGTCAGCGCCTGCGGCCTCGCCACAGTTCTCACACGCAAGTAAGACATCGCCATTGGCTGCCTTTTCCAGACTCCTGGGTCGGTCCTCTGCATCGCAGCTGTTTGTGGGCAAGCAGCACATGATGAATGTTGCATGCCCAGCACATTCTTCAGAGCATCTCAGCACCACCTCTGCATCTGCGCTCGGTTGGAGCACCTGAAAGCGTGAGGCCTCGAGAAAAGCATAGGAAGGCATAGGAGGGCCTAAATACATGTCGCTGCAACAGTCTGCCGACATAGACACAGCCTACTCTGCATGTCGAATGCAACATCCTGCGTACATCCGGCAGCACTCGTCGCTTTTTTACATCTTCATGGCGTAGCGCCGCTCTTCCGCCAGAGGCTTTGTTACCTGCCGAAAAACGCAGGACTTGCGATACACTCGCGAGGGAAGCAAAGCTACAAGCTAAAGAAAGGCACAGTAAGGCAGAGCGGCAGGCATGCTCGAGCAAACCTTGAGCCTTGGATTCTGGGGAGCATGGATAGCAGCGGATAGCGCTCCCGAGGAGCTTGCGCTTGCAGATCGAATCTCCAGGGCTGTAGTGCAGATTTCCTTTTGGGTTCCCCGTACCACCTCGTATCCATGCGGACCCAGTTCGACCTAGTGCGACCTAGTTGAGATGCCCTTCGTCAGGTGCATCTTATGCATCACGACATGTCACAACAACAAGAAGCCGAAGCTCGACAAAGGGCCTTGGCCAAGAGATGCTCCACGTCGCTCCCGTGGGCGGCCAAAGCGAAAGGGGACATCGAGTAGTTGTTGTGGAGCTCAGGGTCCGCCCTGCCGAGTGAGGGCGTAGGGACATTGAGGGTTGTTGTTGGCTTGCATCTGAGAATCCCTTCGGCTACAACCTTCTGAGACTTCATGGAGGAAACTCCACCGTTCGAAGCTCGAAGCCTTCTAAGGTAAGACTACTCGCGCCTGCTGTCCAGGAGCAGTTGCACTACCTGCAACGGACTTCAAGTTGAGCAATGTTGGGGGTACGATCCTTTAAAGGTGCGAGAAAGGTTTGGGAGGGCAAGGACGAGAGCCGGTATCTTTCATGGATGTCCTCTTGCAAATCTGCCGAGGCTTCCGGACCCCAGGTGGGGGGTGCCTAGGCGGCCTCAGGCTTCTGCCCCATCCGTTTCTGCGATGCTGCTCCAAGGTTGAGGTCTCCGTCTCCCTCACGGTGAAAAAACCAACAACTGCTGGTGTCCTTGCGGTTTTGGACAAGGCCTCTAGGGGGTTCCCTGGGGTCGCCGCCGGCGGGGTGTCGTTTGTAGGGAACAGGGCATCAGTCGCTTGTCCGTGTTGTTAAATAAAGCCAACATCAAAGGACCTTTAGAAGCCGTCTCTTGATGAATGGCGAATGGCGAGCATTGCACGTAAACATCATGCATGAACTCCATCGAATTTTCCTGGATTCCGTCTGCAGCCAATCTGTGTGCAAGCAACAGTTGCAAGCCAAGCAATTGATTGGAACTTATAGATCGTTAGCGGTTGCGAGATATGAAGATTCCGACCGAGTCGAACCTATGTTGCCAGACCCAAGACTATGAGGATGCAAAAACAACGATTGAGAGGCGACTGAGACGCAACTTTGTTACATACCGATTCATCCAAAAAATCACACCCCGTTTCGTTCGTTTTGCCTCACTTGGATGCTCCTCAGGCCGAGGTATCTGAGGTGGGGTTGGAATTCTTTCGTTTCAACAGTGAGGCTGCTTTGGAAATCCCGGCCCTGAACTGGCTAATTTCTCGGGATCCAAATCCCACCACTCTCCTGCCCTCTCACTTCAACATACAAGAATGCACTATGGACTTCTTAGTTTGGACGTTCCCATGTCCTAGCCGTTTCCTCGGGTGACCGTGGAGTCCGGAAAATGAGTCGTAAATCGTCGAGTCCGGAAAATGAATTGTAAATTGGGCGGTCCCAGTCCGAAAGCCAGAGAGATCGGGTCAGACAAAGGCACGGGGATAACAGGAATCGAGCGTGTCCATCTAAAGCCCTGACATCCTACAAACCTCAACCCTAAACCCTTAACCCCAAACCCTAAGACCCTAAACAGCTCATCAAGCGAAGCCCTTTTGTTGTGGGCCCTGTCTGAGGCAAACTGCACGTGTTGTTTTGCGCTCATGGCTCAGAAGTCGCTTCGCATTTTCGGTGGACTTGCGGTGATGTGATGTCTGCATCACGCCTCAAGTTGTCTACTGAGGGGGAGGGGTCTTTTCTGGTTTCGACTTGGGCCCGGGGAGTTTCTGACTCAGGTCTTGTGCGTTTTTGACTCAGGCTAGGTGACTCGTGAGCACTGTTCCTGGCTTGACGGTCGGGGGGAAAGAGGGAGGAGAGTTTGGGTTGGGAAGATTTTGAGGACCGTTTGGGGCCTCTGAACTAGCGTGGCAACATCGATTTCTTATTCATGCACCTCCAAATGTCCCCACTCTGCCGCAAGGTGAAGCGCAGCATTGCCATCTTTTGGGCGCCGCCAGTTCACGTCCTGGCTGCTGGCACGCGGCATGATGGGAGCAAATACATGTGCATGATTAGATACGAGATGGTCGCGCTCGGCCAGGTGTGTTGCATGCGTTCTTTGGAACGTGCGGGTCACACAAGAAGAGACATCCCGGATCAGTGCTCAAAGTGCTTTCCCCAACTGTGTGCAGAATGTCATAAAGTCACACATAACACGATGTATTCTAATGTAACATCACCATCCCTTTTTACCTTAGCTCTTGCTTTCTAAGGCCCAGGCCGCGTCTCCGCGGGATAAGGCTTCTTGGAGCGCAGGAAGGTCGCCGAGCTCCGCCAACTTTCCCATCGCCTGCTCTGGCTATCTCTTCGTTTGTCTTTTCTTCCTCTTCTTCTGCACGCTTTAGGGCCCTTTCCTCTTCTCCTTATTATTTTTCTTATTCTTCTGATTCTTCTGATTCTTCTTCTTCTTCTTTCTTCTTCTTCTTCTTCTTCTTCTTCTTCTTCTTCTTCTTCTTTCTCTTCTTTCTTCTTCTTCTGCTGCAGGCTTTAGGGCACCCCGTAAAGGGGCACCCCGGCCCCTGTCCCTTCTTCTTCTTCTAGCCAGCGAAGGTGTCCCCCCAAAGGGAAGGCCCCTGTCCCTCTCCCTCTCTCTCTCTTGCTTGCTTGCTGTGCGTATGACCCCCGAAGGGGCCGGTTGAAGGGGCAAGTGCAAGTTCAACCGAACCCATGAGGTGTGACACAGGGCCCTCTCTCTCTCTCTCTCCCGCACGCATGGCCTCCCCCCGAAAGAGGAGGCCGCCTCTCTCTCTCTCTCTCTCTCTCTCTCTCTCTCTCTCCAGAATGCAGACACAACTGCCTGTGATGGCAGCTCATCCTCACGCACGGCTCGAACCTCACTGGATATCAGACGTTCAGGCACTTGGAGTCGCCTTTCTCTCGTGTGATCTGTGTTGAGTGGTCAAGTTCGCAAAGTTTGGGGGCCTTTGGGGCACCCTTTATCTTGGGGTACCAAAGCGCGACGAACACAATTTGAGAACTGGCCGCATGCTTGCTCAATCCAATCAGTCACTGCTGAAAATACTTGAAAATTCCCTGCTAGAGATGGACGGACGAATGCCGAATGGCATCCGATCACTCAGCTGAAGCTCCGGACCGGTTTGCGCCGCGGAGCTGCCCAACCGCCTTCGGCGGAGGACACGGACCCAGAAGAGGAGGACCTGCAAGGAATCTTTATGAACTTGGGCCCACCACTGGGGTGCGCCAGGCAGCAGAGCAGGCTCGTGTTGGTACTCATGTTTCCGCAGGTTGCAGACTCTGTTCCCTCACTGATCCCCTTTTATCTACAGCAGCTGGCAATGGGCATCCAAAGGCTAAGCCCTCCATATTTCCTAAGAAGGCCTCGATCGAGGTGACGGCTGCGGTCTCGCCTGTTGATCAGAGTGCCGTATAGTGCCGCTCTCTAGCCCCAGTCTCAGAGAGGGCAGAGTGAAGTGGGGACCTTGCACTTGATGAGCTAAGACCGAGGACGTTTCTTTAGCAAATCATCCTTGGAAATGAGCCTAAGCAAAGATTGATGGTCTCGGCTGGCCGTGTTTCCATTCACAGGTACACACCAGAAGATACTCGTAGGCCTAGATCCCGAACAACGGAGAACAAACACCTTCCTTGTCTTAAGGATACTGAACATTCCATTCCACCTCCCAGAACGCCCAGAGACGTTTTGCTCCAGGCAGCCTCGAGAAGCCAAACGGGCTCTTGTACATTGGTCAGGCGAAAAAGTATATACAACTCAAACTGACACTGCTGGCGTCTCGAGCATCACCCGCTGTCCCGTCCACATGCCAACGCAAACCTCCAAGACTACATCCACATCCGTCAGCTGGCAACTTGACCCTGCTGGAGGTCCTGCCTTTCAACGTGTCAGCCCATGTAACAATGGTGCCATCACTCTGGGCGTGAAAGGCATAGTGGCATAGCAAGATCAGCCCGAGTCGATCAGACCCAAACTTCCGTGAACCTTGTGATCGCATGCGCTTCACTTGATGGATGCTTCACACGCATCCCGTGACAGTCCGACATTGCATGGGCGCATGCCAGCACCAAAGACCGAGACAACCTAGCCGCCCTCCACAACCCAAACAATCTGGTCGAAATTCATCGAAGATCCAGACCACCGTTCCACACCGTGTCTCGACGTGAAGATGCAAGAACTGATATCTGAAGCGAAGGAAGCTCCAAGCACTAGGGAATGGAGCTCGCCCATGAGGTTTGGACACCGCACTCATAAGATAAGTACTCAGTGCCCCAGTTCTCAGTCCATAACGGAAGGCGGGCCGGCTTGTTTGTCAGATGGTGTTGGTCTTGGCCACGACGTTGCACAGCACAGGCTGGGCAGCTGTCGTCAGCGGGTCACTCGCCTGGAAAAGCGTAGCTGCTGCGCAGACCGGATACAGATCTCGGCCCTACCCAGACGCAGAGCCAGGCACAGGACAATCCACTCGCTCAGCTCCTTGTGGGCAATCGTCCTGATTCAGAGTTGCCATTTGGAAGTGGGAGACATGAGAGACAAGAAAGACGGATGCTGGCTGCTATGGAATGCTGCTATGGAATGCCGCAAGGTCGGGGATGGTCCTACATGGTCGTACTACGTTGATCTACATTGTACTGGCACATGGCAAGAAAGTACTCATTTGAGAATGACTTGCTTTGGGCTTAGCTCAGCAGAGGTCAGCTCCTCCAAGTTGTAGCCAAACATCGTGCCTCGGAAGTCGGGGTGCGTGATGCGCGTGGCAGGACAGGACATGATGGAAATTGATGGAACCTGAAGCTCACTACAGGCCGAACAGTAGGACAGCGCATGACAGATGCCGCATCCTTCCGACTCTTCAAAGTAAAAGTAGAGTGCCGCCTTTTCCTTTGATGCATCTTCATCAGAAGCCCCAAGCATGAGTAGTCTTAGATGAGCTCACAATGGACCATGCATGTTCCATGGAAGGCCGCGCCCAAAATCAGAAGGTATGCCCAGCGCGCGCTAGCGTAGCTTGATGCCAAAGCGGGAAAGTCAAATCACGTGACAAGCTGCCCACCGAGCGCGCCCAAGGCAGTAGGCATGTTGGCATGTGGTCGAAGCCTTGGCCCAACACAGAAAAAACAGCCAAAATGCGCATCTACAGCCTACGGCTGAATACTCTGGCAGTGGCTCTCGCAACATCTCGCAACACAACTCGCAGTTCATCTCTGCACTCGGGGCAATTTTTCTGTGGCCCAGACCTTTCACGGCGATCAGCCGTTTTTTGGGAAGGTGCCTGAGAATAGCGTCGTCCAGCTCGCTGGGATGCATGTACGCATAGACGACGTGAGAGAAGTAACCGGATGCTATCCTCAGAATGCATCAGTTTGCGACGAGCGACATGCCAAAACCAAGCAGCCAACAAAAACAAACTGCCGATGAAGAAGTGTCAAATTGCTGGATCAGAATGTCTGAAAGCAGTCGTGCCATGCATTTTCTCGTTTCATGCCTGGGACTTGAGAATCCGTCATGCCCTACCAATACATGGTGATGGCCACAAGAAAGCCAAGCATGAGAAGCAGCTGGCACAAATCAGCCTGCGGACACAGAACATCACAGAACAGACAGAACAATAAAGAACAGTACAGAACAGTGCAGACAGGCATCTGCTCCCGCAGCACATTCGGTCGGCGATCAATACTGACACGAGGCAAACGCCAGCGCGCCAAAATGAAGCGGTGGGCAACGCCTTGATAGCAAAATGACTGCTGCCGTAACAGAAGAGGACTTAGAAGCTCATGCCATGCCCAGACCTGTACTTGTTGCAATTTCAACGTACCTTGAATACGAACTGTAAACATCCGGCGTCATCGGCCGGAGCTTCTAGCCAATGATTCTACGTGAGCACCAAACTTCTCGCACTGTTTACAACTTGTTGACAGCACAACCCCAGCTACGGAGCCTTGCCCGTCAAGCTATGCCAAAGCAGCAAGGGGCCAGTTGTTTGCCCAATTGGGCGCCCGGATGGAAGCTCATAAGCATGATCCACCATTGGATAATCCTCATGGAGTACAGGATACATGGAGTTCTACATGGATAGTCATTGCCAAAGAGGCCGGTTTCCGTTGTTAAAGCCTGACAAGCATGCCCAGGTATGGATCAGATCCGACAGCAGACTCTGGATATGCTGTTGCCAAGGTCTTGTGGGCAATGCCAGCCATGGCTCCACGACTCGCTGTCCCCCCAACACATGACGAAGACCATGCAGCAGCATGAATGCCACAACGGGCATGGACCTGCAAAGTGGTTTTGCCACCGGACAAGATATTCCCACAAAGAGGTTTCAAAGGTCTTGTCATAGGTTGAACGGGTCTGACTCTATGACATCTATGACCAACAATAAAGGATGGTTCTCTGAAGGCACGTAACTCGTCAGCTGGTTTGGACAGCAAGAAGAGGAATCGAGATGCTTGCTTCTCGCCGGCGCTCAAGCCGAGCCTTGCGACTGCACAACAGGCGAATCCATGCGAACGGGCGAGTATCTTGCTTGTCTCCCGACACTGATCTTGGTGAGACTTGAACAGATCCAATACCGTAGACCCAGGAGATGCCAAGGGGCTTTGCCAAAAAATACTCTGCAACAGCCTGCAAGTTGGACATGTAGAGCAGCTGCTGTAGGCCAAGTCCGACTTTTGAAGGTGCATAGTTCTATACTGTTCTCATGATGCTCTGTCATGCTCAGTCATGCTCACTCATGCATAAGTCCTCCTCCGCTGCCGCTAACACCGGCTTCTGCAAAGGACGCGCTGAAAAGCAAAAAGGGGCACTCTGCAACACCCTGCAACAGCCTTGGTGGACAGACGGTGGCGCGTCCACAGAAGATGGTCCTGAAAGTGGCAGCAAAACACAATGCGACGGAACTCAATGGAAGGCAATGTACAAGGAGATGCACTTGCTCTACCACCTTCTCACCATGTTCCCCCATGTTCCCGCCGCCTGTGCCAATGACATGTAGGCTGTGGCGTTGAAGTTTTCGGCCTTGATCCAAATCCCAAACCCACTATGCCGACTGTCCCAACTACAGCCGGCTACATATTCATCAACGCAGCAGCCAGAACTTGTGCCATTGTGGCCATGCAAGTCGCGACGTATGCAACTCAATACCCGCCGCTACTGAACGGGAAGAACACCGAGTAGATCTGCCTCAATGTGGCCCGCGTGGACACCAGGCAGATCCAGAGCAGCCATGAGCAGGTCCTGGGATTCCCAAAACTGAGTTGTCATACTGTTGCCCCGTTTGTCGTTTGTTGGCCCCGGTGCCCTCGGCGCTTCCACTACGCCCCGTCAAGCAGCTTCGACTCCTCTGCCTTTGGCGAGGCGTCTGGAACAAGCAGAACAGGATCCCCATCCCAACCCGAAATTTGTCATCACCCCCCCCCCCCCCCCCTGTGCATCCTGTTCGACCTGCCCGAACTGCTAGGAGGAGCCGCAATCCGACGCTGCAGGGATCCAGCCTGGGCCCCGTCGCCTTCTCAAAACGGCTGGAACCTCCCTGGACATGTCCCGAAGCCCTCCTACCTCCTGAACTCACGATGTGTGTGGTGCTGCACCAAGGGACAGATGACCTTGCACGCTACACCCGTTTGGCCGGCCCGGCTGCCGAGGGTGCGCTCGCAAGCGCTTACAATGATTGACTTTACAGGTCTGGCCGATGCAGTCCTTGTTATGGTGAGCCATGGAGTGGTTGTGCAACAGGGCGGCATCTGGCATCCAAGGCACCTCAGTCGCCAACACACAGGTATTCTGCACTGAACAAAGAAAACTTTCATGGAGGGCAAAACACTGCAAAAGCACTGCAAGCCCCCCCTGTTCTCAACCATGGCGCTGCCCCCGAGCCCAGAATCTCGACGTGGCGTGCGGCATCGTTGCCGCTCTTGCGCATTGTCATCGCGAACATGGCCTCCTGTCCGTCTGCCCAGCTTGGCGCGAAGAACACTCAAGAAAGGAAACAGCATCATAGAGTTCAATGTCAGAGTCGCTCACTCAGCAAATGTTTCAAATGGCAAGACACAGCTCATGTAGTGGCAAGTCGGCATGCTCAAAGCTCTCCTGGTACATTCGAAAGTACTCACGTATGGCCAACATTGGGTCGATGCCGCCATGCAGGTATGTCGCCCGGTCCCCCGGCCACAGGAGCGCAAAGTCGGAATACCTGCCATGGTGTAGGATGGGAGCGTGAAACCCGAGCACAGACACGCACGCACGTACACACACACACACACACACAAATTGCCGAACACTCTGGTGACGTGGCGTGGCGTGACGATAGGCTTCTGGAAAGTATAGAGAGGGAAAGTACTGGGAAAGTCGTCCATGTCTTGTGGCTGGACTCCAATGAAAGGCTGTTTGAGTAATGTAATGAGGATTGGGTCAGGGCCCCTGTGCTGGACATTGAAAGTGATTGACGATTGTAATGGGCATAGGGTCCACACTGCCAGGCATTGAGAATTGCTACCGCTTGTTTGGCCCTTAGCAAGTACAGGTTTTGGCATCCCAAAACTCTTCCTGGGAGTGCACCCATGAACGATGCTGGAACATACACACACACACACACAGGGGAACCCATCTCTACGATTTGCTCTTTCTGATCGAGATGTCCCAAACCGCTGGGCATCTAAGCCGCAAAGTTCCACAAACGTCCACAGTGCCATCATGCACCAATATTCTCCCGAAGGGCTTCGGGGGGATACAGTCCACAATGAGCTCCTCTGGGATGGCATAGGTTAGCGGATACCTTAAGAGGGCAGAGCGAGCGGCGAAGCGAGACATGCTCGTTCACCCATGTTGCAGTCATCTTCCACCCCAGAAAAATTCAACATTTCTTATGCCATACTACACGATCACGCTGTATTATAATGGGGAACAATATGTACCTCACCTCCACCTGTCAGATTCCTGCAGGAGCTACAAGCTCCGGCACCCGCCACAACTGAAGCACAAAGGCACCTTGACAAGTGCTGAGATTGCTGAGAGGCTGCGGCTAAGTTCTTTGTGGTCGGCCACTGCTCTGTCGCAAGGGACGGGAAGGTGACGAGATTTTGCAAATCGGCCATTCACGGCTTTACGGTGCACGGCACATTGCTCTGCACTTCAGCAAAATGATTCCATGTTTTCTCGGCTTTCGTGCAGAACAAGTTCAAGGCGATGAAGACGAAGGTGAAAAGCATGCACGACAAGGACCAGAAGGGCCTAAAGCTGAGGAGGTGCCAGCACCACTAGAAGGACCAGAAGGGCTTGAAGCTGCGGAGGTGGCGCCAGCACCACGAGACGGACCAGAAGGGCCTGAAGCTGCGGAGGTGGTGCCAGCGCAGCGAGAGGGACCAGAAGGGCCTGAAGCTGCGGAGGTGGTGGGGGCCGGGCTCCTCAGCCTCAGACCCTTCTGGTTCGTCGCGTGGCGCTGGCACCTCCGCAGCTTCAAGCCCTTCTGGTCCTTTTCGTGGTGCTGGCACCTCCTCAGCTTTAGGCCTTTCTGGTCCTTCTCGTGGCGCCGGCGCCACCCCCGCAGCCTAAGGCCCTTCGTGTTGCGACGAACCCGCCAAGGACGGCGCTGCTGTCGAGCCCAGAACCAGGACACTCGGGCGGCGGCGCCGCCTCTTCGCTGCCGGCGTCTCCTCGGCGTCGGTCTGGCTTGCCGACTCACCACTACCGGCGAGGTCGGCCTTACACAACCTACGTGGATGGCCCTGCTGGCCAGAAGTCAGGCTCCACAGCGGCGCCTTGCAGCAAACCCTTGTCACGTAACAAGACTGTCTTTCTTTCGTTTGTCTCGTGGCCAGGCGAGCCGATCAGGGGCTCTGACCGCCGTCTGAGCTCCTCCTCTGCCATCAACCCACAAGAGCTACACACAAGTGGTGACACTAGGGTCTCTGTGTGTGTGGGCAACCCGATTTTCAAAGGGTAGGTTGTTGTCAGCAAGGGCATGCAGCACCTTTGGCATACTGCATGCAACGAAGCTATTGCCAAGGTGGGAGGGGATCGAGGACGCTTGATCCTGTACCTGCTCAGGATATTGCTTGTGACGTCCTAAATAGTGCAAGCTGTGCATTGGTTCTCCTTTGATGATACTCGCTGTGCAATTCCCAATATGCTGGTTTGCTTCCTCAAGCATTCAGAGCAACAATCTGGTGCATGGTTATCTTCGCACCTTGGCCTTTTTGTTGTGATTAGCTCAACGTACGGTGCCTTGGTTCCGAACAATGCGGTTCAACGTTCAGAGCCTTGGATACGTAATCTAATAAGATGAGCCTATTGAGAGCCTCACCGAACATTTGACTCTGTTGATCTCCTTGATGGAGTGTGATTCAGTGACAGAGCGGTCCTCCGAGACTGTGAGGTGTCAAGTGTGTCTGTTGTTTGGGTTTTTTTGTGTGACTGAATGCAGCTCGAAGCCTTGTAAAACGTGGCCTGACAAAAACGACTCTCTTAGCCAGACATGGCTGCAGTGCGTTCACCAGAGCAAGCCATCGAGTGGCTGGGAGCTTCTGCATTTGGCCAAGTCACAGCGGGATGCCCTTGCAAACCAGCGGAGAGGGCCATGGGGCCTGAAGGGGAAGAACTACTGCGTGAAAAGTACAGGGTTTCAAGGTTCAAGCTTGCTGCCTCCGTGGCGATACACTCCCTGTACAATCCACTGTAGGTACCCTTTTGGGGATTAGTTGGGACATGTTGGGCACGTGAGCTCGTCGACACTGTGGCACGCACCTGCTCCACCCAGCGTGGCGCAGTGGCGTAAAAATCGGGCCCAGGCCCCAGGCAGTGCCGCTGGCCTTCAACTCTTTAGAAGCTCCGTTCTGCTCCAAGGCCACTACACAAAACGCCGTTGGGCTGATGGCAGTGGCTACGAACAGCCTTTGCTGGATGGCCCTTGCTTGTCTGTGCTTGTCTGTGCTGCTGCTGCTGCTGTGCCGCCGCCGCCGCTGCTGCTGCTGCTGCTGGTGACAAGCTCTTCTGCGTTGATGCGCCTACCATTGGCCAGCGCCACTGGCAGCAGATCACACGCAAGCCCTACAGTCGGACAGTATGACCTGAAGATTCTTTGAGCTGCAGCCAAAGCAAAATAATTCGACATGTACACCAAGTCCTACCACTAGTTACACACACACACACACGGAGACACAGAGACACAGAGACACAGAGACACAGAGACACAGAGACACAGAGACACAGAGACACAACAGACGAACAGCGCCCGTAAGGTCATGCCCATTGTGAAAGCGCACGAGACTTCCTGGCCCTCTGTGTGCAGACTCGGCTCATGGGGGCAGGAAGCAAGGCTTCGAAGGCATGTCCTGCGCTTGTCGGATTGTCAGAACTTGGGACCGGGATGCATCTGGTCGTTTGGAAGCACCTAAATATTAACATCGGCTCACCATTTGCCATTTGCCATTTGCAACTGGGGGGCCTGTGTTGTTGGAAGAGCGGAACTTGCCACTGCACGGCCAGTACGGCAGCAGCCGTCAAAGGTGTAAAACTTCCCGTCAAAGCAGTGCTGAAACCCTCGGAGATACGATCAAGGGATCTTAAGACCTGTCCTGTCATGTTGTGCCCTACTTTTTGAAGTGCCACTTATCAACCCCCGCCCCCCCCTCAAGGGATGTCGCATTCTTCTCACAGTTCTTCTAAAAAGCTCAAGAAGTCTCAGTCTCTGCGATTGCCAAGCGGCTCTGGGAGGCTTCATGCTGGGTGCAGCAAAGGTGGTACTCGAAGCCATTAAAGTCCCTCAGCTCGTTGCCACGATGACATACGATGACAAGGAATTGCCAGGAATATGACAAGGAATTGCCAGGAACTGCACGAGTTGAGATTCGCGGCCGGGTCTCCAGCAGTCGGGGTTCCCCACCATGGGCCGGAGCTTGTGCACCATGACCCGAAGCAGCGCGCCGCAAGCCATTGACGTGCCCTCCAAGCGGACGTGACCGTCAACCACCAGAACCTCGAAGTTGCCAGACCAAGCGACCTGCGCCGGTGGGCAACATGTGTGATCAAGATCTATCCGGCTCCAAAGGTCTGGATCAAACATGCATCAAGATAACAGCTTAAATGCCATAGCGTGATTGGCGGAGGTCTGCAAGAGGAGGCAAACCAAGTCCACATGCCACAATGTGAAGCGAATCCTGAGACAATCACTGCACAATGGAAAACCTGAGGGGTGGTGCCCCAAGAACCGAACCTTCAAACCCCAAACCAACCAGGCCATGCCACCGAAGGCAATGTATTCGCGCACCAATCGACGATCCTTGAGCCAGCCTGCCTTGTCCATGATGCCATCAGGCTTCGGCGCCCCAATCTCGTGGCCATTCAGGAAGCAGGACGACCTTGATGGATCTTGGATGACAGCAGGGCTCAGAGAATGAGCAAGCATGTAAGCATGCGTCTCTGGCGTGAGTCCCCCTTACAGGCCTGTTTGCCAAGCTGGCAGAGAAGAGGTTCATCGTCACGTGCACGTGATACCTTGGCAGGGCTTATGCACAGATGGGCCTCTGCTTTCGATTCTGTTCAGGCCCACTTCATGCTGCTAATGTTGCTGGTTGTTAGAAAAAATGCTTTGAGAAGACACGCAGCTTCTTAGAGGGTTGCTGTTGTTGCCAACAAGTGCGGCGGCCGATGAGTGCCGCTTCGGCTTCAACAATTGCATCCAGTCACCCCCCCCCCCCAACCCAGACGCTGTTTAACAGATTGCCCCCGACGCTGTTTAACAGAATGATTGCCACCATCCCTCGAGATGCTGTTGTGGAAATGTTATTCGGCTTTATGGTGTTCTCCAGGCTTGGGCCGACAGATGGTGGGTTGCCAACTCAGTTTTCATGCGCCAGGGGTTCAACAATACTTCGTTCAGGCGATCCGAGTCTTAGCTTGTTGTGCATGCACGTGCCAGAACTGGTTAAACCGATCTAGCATGATCTAATGCCACTCCATGAGGTCAAGACTATGGCGCGATGGTCCGAAACCCCAAACAACGTGTTGTAATGTGGTGCAGAACTGACGAAGGGTACAGGCAACGGCGGTTGCAGACTTGGGCACAGCATGGCACAGCATGGCACAGCATGGCACAGCATGGCACAGCATGGCACAGCATGGCACAGCATGGCACAGCATGTTCACCCTGACGTCCAACGATATCAACGACCTTCGAACGAGATGCAGTCCATTGGCTGGCACTTCAACCAACCAAGCGACAGTGCCAGGGCCTCACTGCGAGTTTCGCCGAAGTCACACCATATCAGATCATACCAGCACTATCTCAGCACACCCAGAGCACACCAGAGAGAACACCTGTCACAGACGTAGCGGCCAAGAGGCACTGGAAGCCAGCATCGAAGAGCATGCCCTGCAGGATAAGCGTGGCAGCAAACCAACAAGGCCACTACACTCACAGCGAAATTTGTTAGGTTCTTTTCGCGGGTGCGGGTTGCTAGCGCAGCTCCCTTGTTGTTCATGTCACTCACCTGGCTGCAGCCCTACTGCCTTGTGCGATGAGGGCCTGATTAGGCACCTCAAGCCTGTCAGGAATCGGGAAACGTGTTTCATCAATGTACAGGGAAACGAACGAGGCACCCGACCCACCCGCGTTCCAAGAACATGCCAGGCGCCACTTCACATCAAACCCCGCAGCAACGTGCTTCACTTGCTGTCGGAAAATGTCACGGCAGCTTAGAGCGAGGTAAGCATAGCTTTTCATCTATACCGCTGCATTAAGTTGCAAGAAGTTTCCATCTCCTACGGGCCGACACAGTGGCTCACCATGTACGCCTCGGAACACATTCCATGAGACTTGTGACAGCGTCTCATGCAGCGGTTCGACAAACACATTTGCTTGAAAGTCACACAATGCTTGAACAACCGAACATCAGAACTGCCCTACCTCGGCGAGTCACAGCTCCTCCTCACCGACATCCATGCGAACCGCAACATCCGCAACTCATCCCTGCCTTGAAAATGAAGCCATCCTCCACGTGCGGAAAGCTCCTGAACCCGACAGAGAGTGGAATGCTTGCTGGACGCCAATTTGAAGAGGCCTCTTTCAAGCTCCGAATTGGGGACATAAGCACAATCAGATTTATAGCCAACACGATACAGACATATGCGGACCTCTCCTTCGGTTGCACTGCCATCCATATCCTGGGCCAGGCCGAGGTTCGAAGCCCAAGCCCATGTCACAGGCAAGATCCTGCACTCAGCAAACAGTACAAACACATACAAACACCATCAAAAACCTTCAATCCTACCCGCATGTCGCATCTTGTCGCCCATCATCACTCGTCCAGTTCGAGAGGCAGAAGAGGCCCACTCCAAACCTCGTTCAAACCGGTGGATGCCCAGAGAACCCTGACAATGAAGTCCTGATCGAAGAACCATGGGCACCTGGACGGCCGAGCAAGACCAGGTCTTGACACTGACAGAAAGCTTGACTCAAGGATGTGTGCCACTGATGCGACAAACTCTCACAAGGCCTAAAACACCGAAACGTTTCCCATGCCAAGACTTTCCAAGTCCCCAGCTGCACATGATTCTGGAACGTCACATTCAATACCTGCTGCGCCCTGCAGGACGGCAAGTGGGGTCCGTGGGCTCGACACCAAAGAGTAAGCGGAGCAGCGGAGTCAGCACTCTAACCTAATGCGGTTGTGCTCCGTGGTGTTCACACATGGCCTACGGATGAATTCACTGGAGGACTGGGCACAATGGTCAGATTGGGTCGTGAAGTCCTTGCGACATTCATGCTCAAAGCCACCGCAGCTGAGCTTCAACGCGTAGAAGTACGGACTCTCTTGCACTCGGGCGACATGCCTGCCCAGCAGCCCTTCCCAGATGCTGCAACAAGTTCCGAAAGCCCAAACCACCAAAACGCCAGACCCAAAGGCGAAGTTCACGAGGGTTTCAAGGTGGGATTCAAGGGTTTCGCAGGCTTCATGAAGGGCTTCGACCTTCAGGGAACGTCTGCTGAACATGTCTGCCAGGCTGCCGGACCATCTGCATTGGTGCTGGCGGTACATGGCCCCTAGCAGGCTAGAGAAAAAACGAAAATTCGCCTCGGCTTCCGAGGCGTCTCGAACAAGCAGACCAGGATCTGGTGTCCTTCCTTTCCAAGGCTTTGCCCAAACAAAAGTTTGCAGTCCACCCCCCCCTCCCCCGTGGGACCTGCCCGAACCGCTTGAAGGAGCAGCAATCCAATGCCAAAAGGCGCGAAAACATCGAAAGGCCTGCCTTCGTGGATGCCCCGCCCAAAACCCACCCTTGGGACCCCATCCTGGCAGTGACATATGACTTTCGTGCCGCTTTGTCGTCCCGTAGTCGTGTCCGCGGAACTCTACCTGCCACCCTACAGCTCCCTGATGTAGGAGCTACAGTATCCTGCTGCTTTCGAACAGGAAACTGCGGATATTCACTCTCCGCGGAATGTAGCCTGAGGTTGGGCACTCCAAGGATACTCGGCAGAACTCTTGCAGGCTTTTCTGGAGGTGGATACTCCACAGATACTCGGCGGGTCGGGCGTGGGCCATCTCGGCCTGATTCTTTGCGGGAGTCTCTGGAGGCACTGCATGGATATACACTCTTCTCTGGGGATGGGCAACACGTGACATGAATTCAAATTTAGGGCTGAAGCAGGTACAAAAGCGGTCTCAGGTGTCTTCAGCAACGAAGGCAAGGAGGCCAAGATCCAGCAAAGTCCAATACAGAAAGGCATGAGATCCCTGGTGTTGTTCTTTCTAGGCAAGAGACTAGGCCACTAGGCTAGTCCAGGCACCTCGCTGCGGCACACAGCCAGTACAGCACGAGGTTGAGGAGCATCAAGAAAGCCACACATGAATGACAGAATTTGGCTGTCCAGTGGAGGGGGTGCTGGCTTGAGCCTGTCTGCGGAAAGAGTTCAAGGAACACACTCGAACGATCGGCATTCCTTTGCACGCATCAACGCTTCAAAGCCTTCAACAGGACTCGCGCCATGGCTCACTTGGGGATAGGCCGGACAGGTTCTCGAGCGTGAGCGCACTGCAACAAGCTGATCACAGGACATGCGCCAGGCCTCCTGTCGAGCAATTTCATGCGCAACCTGCGCAACTGATCGCACATGCGCGCATCCCGCACGCAGCCTTCCGCAAAAAACTGAACGACATTGAACACTCACATGCGAATGCGGTTTCAGACAAGATGTGGCAATGCTTGGGCTGAAGCCCGTCTCGGCGGATAAACGCTGCTTCCTTCTCATACTGTCAGAGAAATGTCGGAAAGAGCAGGGTGCGGAATGTCAGAGCCCTCCAACAAACAGGCACACACTTTCCTAGATCTGCCTGGTTACGGTGAAGCCTCACAGCCAACTCTCGACCAGCAGAAACCAGTCTAAGATAGTCTATGGCAGAGTCCAGCACAACAGCCTCGTTCCGCAGTTGTTGGAACGCTTTGTTCTCGTTGTGAGCCGTGTCCTGTAGAGCAAACACGCTGAAACCGAGAGTTGTCCTTCACTGCAACACATTCAGCCCCGCTGGCTCGCCCCCCAGCTCACCCACCGACTCTTTCCCTGTCCTCCAAGAGCTCTAGGGCCTCATGTAGCCTCCCCAACTTTCGAAGGCAAATAGCTCGTCTGTACACGGCCTGTGGCATTGACAGCACAAGCCGTGCAGCTTGAAAGCTGATGGCAAAGATATGCGAAAAGACGCAGCAACTAGTGTAGATGAGCTGCTTTCATGGGTCAACCATCCGGTCTAAGCCACTAATCACAAAGACATGCCCAAGAAAGAGCATAAAGAGTGCCAGGCTTGTCTGGGCCTTAGCATTCGCCGGGTCCAACTGAAGTGCTCGCTTAGCATCGAGCTCTGCCACTTCCCAGCCTGGTCTCCAGGCTCGGAACTTCATCATAACTTCATGCAACTTCCACAGACGTAGTTTGTTGGCTCACAGGTCCCAAGTTCTTCCCTCAGCTGCTAGTTTCTCGATCGTGACCTCAGTTCCAGACAACCTTGCTGGATGTAGGCATTGGAGCGGTTTAACCAGTAGGAGCACTCCTTCTGACAAAGAACATGTTCTTTCGCCAATGAGGTGCCATCCAAGCTGTACGGTCCCGCCGCCCGTCCTCAGGCTCTATCGCAATGGCACGGGTGTAGGCCTGCGTACCACTCAAAACGACAAGGCGAGATTGGGGTGGCCTGCACCTGACTAGGTATGATGCAGGCTGGCCAACATTATGACTGATGTGCAAGCCTCTATCGCGAGCTCGAACTCCTGTCGCTTGAAGTGGTCGTTGCCTAACGTTACAAGCCAGGCTCTGTAGGGCTGCAAACTCTGCGAAGGCTGTTGGTGCCTGCAAGGAATATCATAGCTTGGAGCCAAGGCGCCACGCTTTTTGAATTCTTCCGCTTCAGAAGCCATGCCACACTTGTCAATTGCATCAAGTCCCCTTCCCCTTCGTAGCTAAGCAGCTATTCCGTGCTGTATCCACTGTATCATCCGGTGATATCGGGAGAAACCCAGCTCAAAGTTCAACTCTAGCTTCACCGGCATAAGTCAAACCCTTACATGCAGTGGTCTGAGAGCCGAAATCCAAAGCACAGACGACAATGCGGGAAAAGCTACACAAGCGGCCAAAGACTGTCCAACATTTGGACCTCTGTAATGCATCAATCAAGAAGAACTTGGGGGATCTTCATGCATCAAGAAAGAAGAACTTGCTGGCAAAAAACAAAGCTTCCACATGATACCAGTACAGATGAAAACTGGAACAGAGCATGTTCGATGACGCTTCACTCGGGCACCCTTACCATGCGCTACCACCAATTCACGACGGCGACAGCTTGGCAACCGACCAACCGAGGAGGTGCAGCTTCACCTTCGATGCATCAGCTATCGGTGGGGGACAAATAATGGGCCCGGTGGCGCCAATGTGTTTCCTGTTTAATTGTTCAGCCTGGTGTTTCACCATGGCCGGTGCCCAAGCGCTTCAACCCTTCTTAAAATAAGCAATACTGCCTAAGCAGTGCCCAAAGTGTCCAGTCACGCGGGGCACGCTCGGCATGCTCTGCAGAGCTCTCCGGCGTGAACCTCGGTGAACTCTCTGACACGAAATGAAGCGATTGCTGTACTCGGACTTGCCTGCATCAGTTATACATCTTCCCTGGGCACCCGGCGGAGCTTGAAAGTCGCGACGTGTGTCGTTGCTGAATGCTGGACCCAGGCCAGAGACCTTGAGCAAAGCTGGGTGCCATCGAGCACCCCGAGCCCCTCCCCCAGATAAAATTACCATGCTTTTCTTTACGGCGGGTATTGGGAACCGTCCTACTAGTACTGCCAAAACTAATCCGGCGAGGCCTCGGGCCGTAGGTTTTTGGGTAGTGCAAAGCAGGTACAGCACGCTACTATCTGTACTACGATTGCTATTGTTCCTAGTATTGATTTTATTATCACCATTTTTACGACTATGAGTATTCTCACGATTTTTACTATGTTACGATTGTTGCTATTCTTAATGATGCTACTATTATTAGTCTTACTATTGTTACCGATTACTACTATTTCGATTATTGCGAATAACACGATTATACCTCTATCACTACGATCATCACGAGAAGTGAGACTCTTGCCATTATTGCGGTTCCTATTCGTCTTTCTGTTCTGAGTTACTATTGTTACGGTTGCTGCTTATACTGTGAAAACTGTTAATTCCATTGTGTCTTTTTCATGACTTTTGCGACGTTTAAGAACTTTGTGGCTTTTTGCGACTTCATGGCGTTGATTACTTTAGTCACGTTCCTGATACGTTTATCCTTTCACTACCTTTGTGACCATGAGTCGCTTGCCAGAGCTACGACTTTTTCTCCTGCTACTGGGGGCCTCCTCCACGGCTGGCTGGTCCCAGCGGCGGTCATAAGCGCTGCCTGGATCTGCCAACGATGCGCAAGGTTTGCAGCCAAGAGATACGTGAGTTAGTTGCCGACGAGTCCTTCAATTGAGATAAACGAAGCGACGCATGTTGCACGTACCATCCTCGATGCCGTGAACGACACAGAAGTTCATTGAAGAAATGTGTCGACATCCGAAGATGCTCTGCTGGCCTGCGTGCTTCTCCGGATAGTCCACTGCCTCTCGCCTTAGGGCTGCAGGGACATGTTCCAAAAGCAACATGCATGCTGAGGCTTGTTCAGATCTCACTCAGCTGCCAAGGCAAAGCTCAACGGCCCCTGAATGCCACTTGCCATCTCACCTTTCTGTGGCTCGAGCTCGAAAGCTGCTTGTGTGCGGGACTGGCAGTTGTGACAGCAAGCAGCAATCAACGGGAAGTGACAGCACGGGCCATAATGAGGCCTGAGATCCGAAGTTGCACACCAAGCACCCAGAGCAAGTCAATGCAGTCGCATAGATGCCTTTCATCAGCCGTGCCTGGATCTGCGCATCGTTCTCCCATGCGACCTGGCAGGGTTGGCAAGTGACTAAAGGCACTATGCTAAACTGGCGAAAGAGCCGCCGCTTCTCATCGGCCCCGCTCCAAACTCTTGCAAACAAACACCCATCGTCCTCTCTCACCGCCTCTCCGTGGCTACCCATGCTCCCCTCGACGTGTGCTTGGCCCAAGTCTTCTGTCATCAAGCTCATGCCTAGCTCATCTTCTCTCACGAATCCTCAACAATCTAACCCAAGAAATCTGAACAAGTCCTCAAGGAACTCAACCCAACAGCCCAACAGTCTCGAATAGCGCCTCCAAAGGCGGGCCGAATACCTTCAAAATCACTACAGCAGGGATTCATCAGATTTATCGGAAGCTTGCAGAAGTTGACTAAATTCAAGCTCGGAGTGTTGCCTAGCCTGGCACGCCATGAGCTGCTCGATCCGCTGTCGGTGCTCACAGAGACGCCTGGGGAAGACTCTCCAGACCAAAGGCTGCGGATGCCGAGCATCGCATAGCATCACACTTCAAGAGATTTCCTCAAGGCTGGTGCCATGCACGCTCGCGTGGTAAAGCAAAGAGAAGGTCATCCACGGCCTGAGACGAAGAATCGATGGGAAGCCCATCCCCGAGGGCTGGAAAGCTCACCGTCGCTTCATTCAGATCGCAGCGTTCAGGTTGTAAAAATGCTTGCGTAACATCAGCTCATTTCAGCCCTAGGCCCTGAGACGCCATCAACTGCTCTGCCCAGCTGGCGTTTTTACAGCATTCCTCATGGTACATCTAAGCTGAGTTCCAAAGCAGTGGCTCAAGTCAAGTAGATTGTGCGAACATGGCAAAGGCATCCAGCCACTGACAGCTGAAGCTGAAAGCAGCCCCACAGCTGCAAGCCAGATCTGACGCACTGGGCTCCCCGTCGCAATCCCCGCCAACTTTCCTTGTGCGAAGACCCGTCCTGAGCGATCAACGGCAGAATGCTCACCTAAGAAAGATCGCTGGATGGCTGCCAGACCGCTAGCTAAGGGAGCGACAGCTGTACGGCCACTCCAACACCAGCATGGTCACACTTCAGCCACAGCCTGCTAGCAGCCGAGCACGGCCCGCGCAGATTGCAGAGTTTGTTCTTCGACAAGACAGTATAGCCACATCGCGTGTTCACACGAACAGGATACTCTACTCAGGGCTTGGGACCGCCGCGCGATCTACAAGTTGACTCTAAGCAGCTAAGCAGAGACTGCGGTGATACCTCATAACATGCACTTGCCACGTGGACTATTACTGGCAAGAGTTTGCTTCCCTGCTTGAATTACGACGGAAAATTCACATGTACAACATCAGACCTGTTGGCATACTTCGACTACTACTTCGAAATTAGCTCACAAGAAAAATGTTGTTTTAGCACAAGTGTTCCAGCAAGTGGCCGAAGGGGGGGAACAGAAGGATACAGAAGGCAGATGCCGAATTTGTTCCGAAGGGGTCTTCAACAGAAAGCCAAAGTCTGAACACAAATGAGCATAAGGCTCAGCCGCGTTGCCGGTTGCGCTCGAGGCCAGTGGCCACTGAGAGGTTCCTCGGTGCTCAAGGACAAGTAGCACCGTTGCCAGCAGCCAGGAGCACAAATGCCAATGCCTGTCATCAGCTCTGTTCAGCCTGTTCTTTTGGGTCTGTCATCATCCGTCCGATTCTCCGACTTCATCTTCAAAGTAAGCAAACCATACATTGCGTTTCAGCCAAGCATCGTGATCCTGCCAAAAGCGGTGCCAGCTACAAAGAACCTCGAGTCGGCATCCAGGGTTTCTCACCTTCTTCAATCTGGTGTGAGGAGCTTCTGGCTGCATCTCTGTCAGAATGAAATCAGAAATCAAAGGATTGACACCACCTAGGTAGGTATATAACGGCATACCTATGTATACATACGCATATATACATGATCTGTGTTTGCTCAGTGGCAGCGTAGCGACAAAAACCCTGAGGCGCCAACTGACCGACCACCAAGCGCCCCGCACGCACGAGGGCAGTCCTGGAGTTGTCTCAGAAGTACTTTCAACTTGAAGTTCAACTCGCGCGCCACCTCTGAAGCTGCTGAAAAACACCAGCAAGCGCCAGCCAAAAGCGCTCCAGCGCCATACCTCGGAACAGGTCTCAACAGCCGAGGCGCAGCATCATCTCGCCTTGCTCTTCGCCGGGCTTGGAGACCTGACAGCTCAACTGTCTCTCATGCAACTTTGTATCTGTGTGGGGATCCCCTCTACCAGAACTGATGCGATCTCCCTTATGGACTTCCACCTCAGCCAACGGTTCGCCACCCTTCTCGCAGGCCCTTTCGCTCCACAATCTGCACAGGCCTTCTCAAGACCCTGTCAGTCGCCTTCTATATCCACAGCACGATCCTCAAGCTCGCAAGAGGCCTCGAGTATCAGTGCCACGGCGGTCGGTGGAGCCTCCACCCCGACAAGGAAATCGGTGCGACGCTGCCTCAATGGCTCACGACACCAGGCCCATGAAGAGATGGAGGCATTGGAGGGCCGATGGGAATCACTCCTGGTCGCTGGCTCTTGCCTAAACAACACAGCGGATGACTAAGGGTCTGATGGTATCTCTTCACGCACAGCTCAGCTCGAGGCACGTTCCTGGATTGCTGGGCCTGTGGAGACACCCACCACCCATAATCAGGTATGGCCGTAAAGTCTTAACCCACGATTGCACATTGAGATTGATGTCTGCTCAAGCAGAAAGGACGCATGTTGCTACGGGCATCAGCATTTCTCTGTGCAGCTCCTCTAGGCTAGCGGGAGTTTCAGAATATCCAGAACCGTTCAGAACTGCAATATGTACTGTACTCTCCTGGGGCTGGCATTCGCGAAACTCCTTGTGTATCTCTTGATCTAGCTCAGGTTGAAACTAAGTTGAAACACAGAGCCCCATCGTCCGATGCCGGGCTCCAGAAACTGCCAAGGCATGCGTCTGATCTACTGGTTATTGGACTCTGCGCCCTTCCAAGCCTTTGCTCTGCTTTGCAGAAGAAGGCTCAAGCACGGGAGCCAGCGAGCCTCCCTACTGAAATTGGTCAGCGATGGCGGATGGTGGAAGTTTCTCCAACCGACTGCAACTCACCAATCCCACCATCTCCAACCATGCTCGTGAAAAGAAAAGGATGAAAGGCTTTGAAGGCGAGAAGTCAAGGTTTGGTGAAGCCATTTGAGTTCAGGTCAGCACAAACTGGCGTCAGCGTTGTCAACCCTCTTGGTCACTGCCTTATCTGCCTTCAAACCCTCTAGTCTAATGGCGGGTCCCAGGCAAACCTCTGCGACCCTGAGTGAGTTCTTCAGGATTGCCGACATCATGCTTTGCGAAATCTAGATGGGCTCACACTTCCGAGTGCAAGCTTGAAAATGAGGACCAGGACCAACTGTGCCCGCAGCACCTGCAACTGGGCACTGCTAGACGGGTTGCAACTGACGCAACGCGTTGACAGTGCTAGCACGCGTCCATGATGCCAATGCAGCTGGGAGGCAGCACTGGTTCTAATCGAGGCGGATGAGAGATCACCACCCGTGCTGTCAATGGCCGTTCCTCAAAGAATAGCAACATGTTAAGGTACTTCATGGGCTTGCCGATGGGCACCAACCCGTTCAATTTCCAAGCTTCCTCTCGGAAGGCGCATTCGGTCGCGCACCCAACCGCATGATTTGCTGGTTGCCGAACCTGCAAGACCAGTCAAGCAAACTCTGACGCAAATCAAGTTTCAGCCATGCAGCGATTTTAGTGACTATTGCAGCCACGCGGCTTGAATGTCTCCTCCCGGTGCAAACAAAAACCATCTCGAGCGTTGACAAAGGACTTGACAGGTCCGAACCGCTTCCTTGGACTCAGCACTTGATCAACTCTGATGAGTCTGGAGGATGGTCCGCAGCTTGCACACACAAGCTTGCAGCAAGATGATGCCATAGAGCCTGCATAGACTGACAGCTTCGTGAGTAGAGTACGAGCGCACTTTAATCCTCATCTGTGGCTCGGCTTGTGGTCCACAAAGCTCGCTTTGGCCTCCGGACATGTGGACACGGCGGGTGTTCATCGAATATCTCTACATTCCAAATCCGCCCAGGCCCCAAGCCCCCCTAGACCGAGGATTTTTTGGGTCCGGCACCTGGCAGGCTCAACTTCGGGCCAGTCCCCCCAAAGCTCCAGCAACTTGTTTGCAAGTTGCAAGTTGCAACTGCTGGCCATGGTTTGTGAGCTGGACATGCAGCAACGGTTTCGGCCCTAAGCTACGGGGCGCATGGTCACCTGTCGCCTTCGGTCGGCGGCGTTGTGGGCTTGCGGGCAGACAGGGGCGATGCACAGCGTGCACTTGTCTAGTTTCATTTCTTCAAATCAGGGCGTTTGTGTCTAAATTTGGGCTGCAAGGTAAGGTGGGTCCAAACACACGACTGGAGAGCTCACTAGGCGAGAGTGTTGGGGACCCTTCGGGAACCCACCAATCTTCATCGGCGATTCCGAGTTCACGATTGGAACTGGACATAGGCGAGAAATGGCAAGAAAGTATTTTGCACGACCCGCACATCGTCGAAGAATTCAGCCAGCACAGGACATAGCGAGAGCGCCACAGATGTCAGTGCACGAATCCCGCCGGTCCCCAAAGCCAAAACGCCACGCCTTCCAATAGAATTCATGGCAACTTTAACAACAAAACTGACACCCTTTATCTACTCTACTGATCGCCTGAGTTCTACAGTTGGCTCTAACTGGCCTCGCTCATCTCCGGGTAGATCTCATAGACACCTACGGTGTTGGACCAAATCGACCTGGCCGCTGCCACGAACGAGGCCAAAACAAAAACGGTGGCTCACATTTGAAGCCACTGATGGCTAGCGCATCACTGGAGGCATGTAGCATGAATCACGTGTAACCCAACCGTCAAGCATCGTTCCTTGTAAGAGCAAGACCTGGAAACTACTGAACAGGCTCCGTTGTTGAAACCTCTCGCAACCCCATCTGCCTCGACACAGCCCGGTGCCTGGCAAGCCGATGGCGCGCAGATGCTCGCTGTGCCGCTTGCTGATCGCGACAAAACATGTAAAACATTGTGATGGGCACCTGTACTCTATGTAGTCCACCGAAGAATGGCCGACAGGTACTTACATGACAACGCATGCCCTGCTCAAAATAACCTTCACAGGCGATCCAATGAAAACCTCCATATTATATTCTGGGCGTCTTGCAGCCATCGTGCCTGGAAGGCAGAACCGGTGCGGTGCCAGGCTCCACCTAACCACAACATGCAGGAAGTCGATAAAAGACGACTCGAGCTTACCTGTCCCTCCACATGGACCCTTTCAATTGTCAGTCATGCGGGCCTGCCACTTCGGCGCATCCGAGAACAGGCCGCCATCCACCTTCCGCAAGTGCTGCACTTGCCTCAGAGCAACAGAGATTGATTGGAAGAGGCAGGAATTGAAACAGAGCAAACTTTCGGGCAAAGAGTAAACGCGCGGAAGTCATGTACATCCCTGGCATCTTCATGGTCTTATTCTTCGCAAAGGTCATCTCCACCATTCTCCACCCACCCTCCGTCCCAAAAGTCCAAAAATCCTGTCTGCCGTCTCTCGCCGGCCTGGTGGAAGCCAGCGGCTCCTCAGCTCAAGCAAGCTCCCCAGAGAGAGGGCAGAGAGGAAGAGAGAGTGACCGAGCTTCTTCGGAGCGCAGACGATGACTCTGATACAGCAGCACACTTCCCGCATTCCTAACTCCCCCCCCAAACTCTCCACCAAAGCGTTGATTTCTTCCGGGAGTCGATTTTCTGAAGCGCGGGGCTCGAAAGGGACCGTGAGACCATTGCCTCAGGTCTTTCTGCAGAGGGATGACGACTTGCACGAGCAGTCACGAGCAAGCCGCATCTTACGAGCTTCTGGCGCGGTCAACAGCCCACTGGCCAGCTGCAGAGCGGTCCTTGCCCGGTCCTCTATCTGCTCTCTTGCTCGAACTATGTTAGCCTTGCGGCATGCGACTGCCGAGTGCTGGACTCTAGATAATGGACAAGCAGAATCTCAGAACTTAGCCAACGCCATGCATCTCATAACCTGCAACCTGCTTTCGCCATGATTGCCACATGCGAGGCTCTTGTGTACGACCTTGTAAAAATTTGGGAAGCTTCCCAACTTCTTGGGCCAATATGAGGCATTGCAAGACTCCAGACATCCCAGAAGATGTCCCATGTCCACAGGATGCCGCAGCTTTCCCTCCCAATGCTTTGCGGCGATTGCCTGTCCTGATTCCAACTCTGTTGCCGCCTACCTAAAGTAGAACTGAAACGTTGCTCCTCAGGTTCTTTCAACGCGTCACCAGCGAGCTGCAAGGTAAGCTCAACCAACTGCATGAACAGGAGACTGTTCAAGGAACCCTTGAGACCCCGAATTTGGAGAGGCCTCTCCAGGCGTGATCGTGAGGGGCTGGGCCGGTCGAAGTGGCAACTGAAGGGGCGAAACAGACAGACAGAGAGAGAGAGGGGGAGGGAGACCAAAGGCTGAAGTCGGCTTAGACAGCAGCCCTCGAAAGACTGTTGGAACCGCTTAGCACGCCTTGGCACGCCTTGGATATCAATGCTGGACTTCATGGGAACCCTCCTCCAACTTTGAGTCAACCTTGAGTCCAATGATCCGGAAGACGAAGCCCCAACAGCCTGGGGCAGGGCATCGGCTGCGGCTTGCACTTTGGCCACCAGCGCCTTTCAAATTCACGCGTAGAGAACACTGGGCCAAAGCGAACGGCAGGGCGGAATAGGGCGAGGCTTTGAGTTGGCGATTTGGCCTCCAAGTTTTGCCGATACAAGGCTGAGATTGGGATCGCTTCCTCTGCCTGGCAGGAAAAGTTGTAAGTTGCAAGGGGTCCGAGCAACTTGCAGCCGTTATTGAGCTTTGGCGGGTCTATGCTCGGCCTCCTTTGTCCAATCTACGTCCACCAATCCATGCTCATGAAGGAGCTGACCTTCAGAAACCAGTGCTAACAATTCATTGAGAAGAATTGCTAAGCTGCACATGTGCAAGATGCCTCTGCTGAAGGCACTCAAGAAATCACAGGTCCGAGGGCACAGCACTGCCGCCGGAGTTCAGCTCGCGTGAGTTCGAGGTGGGAGCTGGCAGATCTCTCTGTCGCAATTCCCTGTTGTTATGTTTCAGTCTGGTTGCAGCCCTCACGATGCACTAGTGATCCGTCTGCAGCTGAAAAGACACATTCAATAGACGTCAGGCTTGGGCGAATCTGAACACGGCACTGTTTGCTATAGACATAGGCAGGGCACGGCACAGCGTGGCACAGCGTGGGAGTCACACGAGGTTGCACAGTCTCAACCGCGTGCTGCTTCGACTTAGGCCACATGTCGTGGCAAAGCGGTGCCAAACGCTGACCACGCAGCGAAAGCAGCGCGACCGAGCTGGTGGACTGGCTACAAGACTGGATTTGGGCTACAGTAGAATCGCCTGAAAAGATTCTCCAAGTTCATACCTCTCTAGTGTTGTCACAGCCGAAGACTGCGCCAGCAGCGCTCGGGAAGGTCGATTTTGTTGAGCGCAAAGACAACAGGCACCTGGCAAAACAGCGACTGCTTCCAGCAAAGTAGCTTTACAGCGTCCACAGCAGCAGCCTCAACAGACATGAGCGCCCCAGAAATCGGTTCATGAACGAACACGTGATCCCTGCCAGGCCTTCCATCTCGAGGCGTGCATCAGGACCTGCACGTAGTACAAACGTCCAAACCGCAAGCCTGCGTTCTGAGGCTGCAAATGGGACTGAGATGGCTATTGCCCATATTGAAACTTAAGAACGTAAGAAAACGCCAGAGCCGATGGGCAAACCATCGCCCGTTGATTTCCCGTGCTACCTCCTCAGTTTGCAACTCGGCACCACGCTCCACGGAAATCACGACGAGCGCAACCTGGGAGGCACTTGCCCGCGTGTTGTCTGTGAAAATGTTGTCATTCATGTTGGCCATATTGTCCATACTGTAAGTTTGCAACGTAGTCAAATCTGACATTCGTTGCCATTCTTGCCAATCTTGCCATGATTGTCACTATTGTCATTCGCCTCGGCTTCCTGCCGAGAAGCGTCTGGAACAAGCAGACCCGGATCGGGCCTCCTTCCCCCCTAACCCAACCCTTCCCCCCATTGCAAAATTTTCTGACGCCACCCCCCCCCCCCGCCCTGTGGGACCTCCCCCAATCGCTTGGAGGAGCTGCAAACCGATGCCGTGGGGGGTCCCGCCTGTCGGTGGCTCCTACAGGGAGAGTGCCTCAAAACCCCCCCCACACCCTCCACCACCCCCACCCCCCCCCCCCCCCAGCCCCCCCCCCCCCACCCCCCACCCCCCCCCCCACCCCGCGGGGGGGGGGCCCCATCCCTCCCCCCCCAGCCCTTTGACCTCTCTGCCTTCCTCCCCTTTTTTTGCGAAACCCTCTTTCCTCCTTTCCTGTCCTGGGGCCGGCCCGGCTGCCGAGGCGGCGCGCGCAAGCGTTTACAATTAATGCTATGTGATTCTTGTCAGTTTTGTCATTCTTGTACTCGTGTCTGAATAATTGTAATAGGATTAGTAGTAGTAGTAGTAGTAGTAGTAGTAGTAGTAGTAGTAGTAGTAGTAGTAGTAGTAGTAGTACGAATAATAATAATAATAGTAGTAGCAGTAGTAGTAGTAGTAGTAGTAGTAGTAGTAGTAGTAGTAGTAGTCGGTAGTCGTCGTAGTAGTAGTAGTAATAATAAAAATAGTAGTAGTAGTCGTCGTCGTAGTAGTAGTAGTCGGTAGTCGTCGTCGTAGTAGTAGTAGCAGCAGCAGTAGTAGCAGCAGCAGTAGCAGTAGCAGTAGCAGTAGCAGTAGCAGTAGCAGTAGCAGTAGCAGTAGCAGTAGCAGTAGCAGTAGTAGTAGTAGTAGTAGTAGTAGTAGTAGTAGTAGTAGTAGTAGTAGTAGTTGTTGTTGTTGTTGTAGTAGTAGTAGTAGTAGTCGTAACAGCAGTAGGAGCAATAGACACCGTTGTCGTAGTGGTAGCAGTGGTAGTAATGGGAGTAGCGGTAGTCGTGGCAGTAGTGGTAGTCGTGGTAGTAGTGGAGTCGTGATCGTGCTGGTAGTAGTGGTAGACATGAGTGGTTGCGGTAGGAGCACCACCACTCTTGTCAACAAAAATGTTTTGAAACAGCTTCCGCGGGAAAAAAGATCATTCCATACGTTGCCAAGTGCAAACCCAGCCAGAACAAGCATTTAAGTACGTGGTGTCTGTAAACCTTTTCTGAACAAGCATGGTAATCTCGCGCGTAGCATGTGTACATTGTAAGAAACTCATTCAGCCCAAGTGTCAAAAGCCCCCATCCCAAAACACACAAGAAATCGAAAACCAAAATCCCAAACTCAAGAAAATAGAAGCAAAACAAATCCCACACCGTCCGAAATACCTACGTCAACGCGCGCCTCCGTTTTGATGGTACACCAAAGACAGTTCTCCGGATTTCAATCCGGAAAAGTAACCTCTGCACCTAGAAAGCACTTCGAATAGCTTGCCTCCAGTAATTTGCACGTATGCTACAAACTTGGTACTTGGCGGAGGTCTTACGATGGGTTATTCCTCACGGGTTGCCTTCCGAACTGTCTTCACGACATGACCACACATGCCACCCCTCAACAAAATCCCCACATTTTGCAGATTTGGGTGAGCTGCGTGCCCTTCAGTGTGTCCATGCTCAAATCGACTCCCGTGCAGATCCGTGCATGCTCATACATGCAATACACCCACAGCTCCCTCGCAGAACTGCCCTAGACCTGAAACCTCACCCCGCTAGATAGCCCTTCGCATCTGCCTTAGCTCATGAGCCGGCAATAGCCGGCAGCTCTTCGAAAGTAAGATTGAGCTTTTTTACGAGTACCATGCAAGGGGTGACAAGCAAATCAGCCATAACTCAGCAAACATGAGGGCACATCAGAAAACAAGACAGGGCAAATCAAGAAAAACCAGGGCACGAATCAGAAAACAAAGTCGCCAACAGTGGGCGCAACGCACCTGTGTACTGTGCTTTCTGCATCAGTGCAGAGTTCCCTGGCGGGCCGTCTCCGTAGCCTAACCCTAAGCCTACGCCCTACAAAAACCCTAATCCCAAAAAGACCCTAAACCCTTAACCCAGCCCTGAACCCAAAACCCTGGAATCCCCCAAGCCCTAAACCCTAAAAAAACCCTAAACCCTAAAATCCCTAAACCCTCAAAACCCCTGAATCCTAAATTCTAAAAACCTGGCCCTAAACCCTAAACCCTAAAAAACCCTAAACCCTACACCCTAAACACCCCCAAGCCCCAAGAGCCCTAAGCCCTACACCCTAAGAACCCCTGAGCCCTAAACCCAAAAAACCCTAAACCCTAAAAACCCCTCAACTCCAAACCCCGAAAACTCTAAACCCTAAAAAACCCTAAGCCCGAAACCCCAATAAATGGAACCGGAAAAAAGCCTAAACCCTGAAAACCTATGATGCGAGCATTGTGTTTGCAAATGGGGGGAGGGGGGGGCTGCCCACCCCCCCCCCCCCTCCCCATACCCCCGTTTTATTCTTTTTCCGACCCATCATGCGAGTGTCGTGTTTGCAAATGGGAGGGGGGGAGGGTAAAAATCCCGAAACCCTAAACCCCAAAAGACTCTAAACCCTAAAAACCAATAAGCCCTAAAACCCTAAACTAAACCCCAAAAACCCCGAAACCCGAAACCCCAAAGCCCCAAAAACTCAAAAACAAAAACCTGGGGCCTAAACCAAAAATATCAAAAACCCTAAAAACCCTATACTCTAAACCCCCAAGAACCCTAAAAAATCAAACCCCAAAAAACCCTAAACGCTAAATCCTAAAAACCCCCTGAAGCCTCAAGCCCTCAACCCAAAACAAAACCTGAGCCCTAAACCGAAAAAACCTTAAACCCTAAAACCCCCTAAGCCCTCAACCCTAAAACACCCCAAGACCTACACCCTAAGAAGCCCTAAACCCTAAACGCTGAAAACCCTTAACCCTAAACCCTAAAAACCCTTTCTTTGAATAAAGCAAACCTTGCTGCTCGAGCGCAAGTGGTAAACGGCGATGGCCCGCCAGTGAGAGAGACCGATGTAAATGCATGGCTGTCCATGCATGCTGAGTCGCCCTCGTTGTTTGCTGATTCTGCCCGTGCTGTTTTCTGAACCATGGGTGCGTGATTCATGGTCTTGTTTTCCGATCTAGGCAGCATCCATCATGCAAGCGTGGCATTCTCGCTTGAGCATGCTGCCACGCTCGGTTATGTAGGTCTTTATCACACATGTTTGCTTGCATGTTGGGCGAGCCTCTATCCGATCTATCCGTTTTGTGACTTGAACTGTGAGCAAACCGAAACTGAAAGCTAAGCACCCACGCATCTGCAGCAGCCATTGTTCGGCCTCGCCTGAACACGCGTACGAGAAGGGAGGTAAACATCGACACATCCCATGACAGTAGCAGGCATTTCCAAGCCGGTTTGGCATGAGATATCCTTCGTCTCTGAGTCCTCACGTCCCTACATCCAACGTTCTCTGCCGGCTTCCCTTGGATTCCGGGATTCCGACGAAAGCTCGAACGCAGCATGCCCTGGGGTGTCAAGGAAGGTCCTGAGTCGAGCTGGAATTTTGTTGGAGCCTGAGATTGACTGAGCCGAAAGCAGTTACCCTCAGCAGCAAAATCAGAACAAGCCAGAATTGGAGCCTGCAGTGGCCTGCGGGTTCAATCAAGCTTTGGTGTGGGCTCATGGGACAAGTAGCCAGTGGTTCAGGAAAACGCAAATGGCGACGGGACCCTTAGGCCGCAGCATGCGTCGGTTACTTCTTCCTGCCGTGATGGGGACAACCATGGAGAACCCAAAACTACGGAGCAGTGCTGGATGCATATCTTTACGTCTCTCTACGGGCACAGAACTGTGCGGCTTTCCGTCCCTTTCAACCCTTCATGTCCCTTCCATCCCTGGCCTTCGGTCTCGGAACCTTCGACAGCCGTTGCCGCCTTTGCCAAGCCAGGCTTCGGGAACGCATTTGGGGGTTGCGGCTTCAGGCCGGGGATACCGTCTTGACTACTATTGAGTCTTGACAGTATTGCAGTATTGACAATACTGATAGTATTGGCAGTATGGACGGTATTGATCTACTCTGAGATGCCACGCGGAAGCCGTACCAAGGGAGGCATCGATTTGGGCACTCTTACCCTTGAAACAGCAAAACTATGCCCCGTATCAGTAAAGAGTAAAAAGTCTTGAACCAGCAATCCTAAAGTCTACACCCTCGCAGTGTTTGACACTGATTGCATACTGCCCCCTCAACAACTGCATACAGATCATGCGGAGAGAGAGAGAGAGAAAGAAAGAAAACAAATGAGACACGCACACACGCACACAGAAACACGCACCAACACACACACACACACACACACAACACACACACACACACACACCCACACCCACACCCACACCCACACCCACACCCACACCCACACCCACACCCACACCCACACCCACACCCACACCCACACCCACACACCCACACCCCCACACCCCCACACCCACACACCCACACCCACACACACACACACACACACACACACACACACACACACACACACACACACACACACACACACACACACACACACACCACACACACACACACACACACACACACACACACACACACACACACACACACACACACACACACACACACACACACACACACACACACACACACGCAGTGAGACAGAGACAGAGACACAGAGAGACAGAGAGACGGAGAGACGGAGAGACAGAGAGACAGAGAGGCAGAGAGGCAGAGACGGAGAGACAGAGAGACGGAGAGACCGGTGCGCCCCATCGCCTGCGCCTCACCTCCTGCTCGGCGGCCTCAAGACAATGAATGTGAAGGGAAAAGAATGAAAAGAGGGTGCGGGAAAGGTGGTGCCGGAAAGGGGAGAGCAGACACTTGCAGATCGAACAGAAGCCTTGAAAGAAAATCATGACAGCACCTAAGCATATGCTGCTCCTCATCTTAACCAGGCTGCCGACCCCGTGATGGCACGTCCAACTCCATGATTCCCTCCCCCATGCTGCCCGTCATTGCTCTCACATCCTCTGCAAAAAGGACAGGACGTGCAGGGGTACAGCGCTGGGTCGCAATCCTACCAGCTTCCATCACGGTCTTGCGTTCCTTGCATTCTTGCCTGCGTTATTCTGCCTGGCTCGTTCTCGGCCACGTTTGTGCCACAGAAGGCATCAAGGAGCGTGGTCTTGCCATGGTTGATGTGTCCCAACCTGAAACGAAGACGAATAAACAATGAATGCAATGAATGTAATGAATGAAATAAATGAAATTAATGAATGTAATGAACGTAACGAACGTAATGAATGTAATGAATGTAATGAACGCAATGAATGTATTGAATGCAATGACTGTAATGAATGTACTGAATGTAATGAATGTAATGAATGGACTGAACGTACTGAGTGTACTGTTCCCGCCCGGGAACCACCAAACGCTTGTCTTGCAAACTATAACTCGTGTATGCTTCTGATGTCTTGAAAAGAGTCCTGGCATGCGAATCGCGGGCCTACCACATTCAAACTGCAGAAAAACCTGAATTGAGGATAACCTCCTGGTTTCCCAAAAACCAGAAAGCCCCTCTAAATCCGTACAAGAACCAAGCACCAAGCATCAAGAGTCGTGAAACGAAAAGCCACGCGTATTCTGGGAAGCCGTGCACGGCCACCACGGGCACTGCATTGACGGCAGTGCTGATGGATGTCCTGTCTGGCCTCGATCTCACTCAAAAGAACTGCACTTTCAACTTTACACACGAATCCTGCACGACTTGTTCCATGATGCTTGGCGGCCGGAGTAAGTCTCGAGGAACTTCTAGAACACTAGCTCGTAAGTCCCGAAGCCATTCAGAACACAACTGCACACCAACTCTCAGCTTTCAACTCTTTAACGCCTCAATCGTGTAAACATTGTCTTAACATATCCTAAGACAAGTCTTCGCATGTCTGAACCCTCGACGACTCACTGTCAAACGTTCGGGCCGCTCCTAAGTTTAAGTCCCTTGAAACCATAGTAACGAACATCGAACACTCCTAGAACGCAGCAAGCTGTGTTCTGTTTTGCCCGCGTTGCATGCTAACATGAAGCTAGCGGATTGTGCCTCTTTGAGCCAGGTGTCTTATCATTCATGCAATGGCAACGATCATACATCAAAGGCTGATGGTGCTCTGACCTAGTTTGCTGAAGTAAGATCGCCACGGATGAGTGCCTCTTGGCGGGCTGGTGCAGGTCCAGTCCGGCTCGACGTCCACCTAAATGGCTTGGGATCGTCATGACACGCACACACACACACACACACACGTTCCCAATATCGAGGAAGCTAGTGATACACTTGTTCAAGCTTCCAGTGTGCGATTTGAGCCCGGCAGCGAAGTTGAGGCCGTTGTTGAACTTCTCTGGTCATTGATAAAAGCAATGAAGTCTGGGGACCTTCCCTATGCCGCGAAACAGCCGCTGGAGATGCGTCCAAGGCAGGGACAAGCTTGGGCACATAACCAAAAGCTCGCAGAGGGGTGGCAGCCATGTCAAAGGGAACCAAGACCTGACTCCAAATACACAAGGAAAATGGTGCAACAAAACGGCTCCAGAGCTTTCACGTCGCTTTTCATCGTTGCAACATCCAAGGCAAATCTCACATGTACGGTACAGTCGCTCCCTGATACTAGTCAGCAAATGCAGCCCTCAAACACCGAGCAGTGGCATCAACGACAGCCCCTGGCAAATTCCTGTGCCTTGCGCTTGGAAGTCGACTCGAACTCGCGGCCCTCGAAATCCTGCAAAAGACCCGAGCATAGACCGTTCACTTGGCCGCAAGAACTGTCTCTCAGCTACACCGCGAAACCCCAGCTTCTTGCATTTCCTGCAAAAGCATGCCTTCACAAACAAAAGCAATTTGTGCACGTCTTCTCGCTTCGGACATCCTTCCAATAGTACTTTTTATCCATAGATCCTCAGTCAGCATGGCGATAATCAAGGTGTTGCATGATCTCGTTCACAATGCACATGCTAAGTCGGCCACGAACTCCCAGCATGCGCATGGTATTGGCGTAATCTAACCTGCACAATCAACGCAAAGATTGTGGGGGTGCTGGCTCAATACAGTCCTCTAACGAGACACCAACACCTCAAGCAACAGTCTCACTCCCCTGCCCCAACTTTGCCAAGTCCGAACTGAGCCCATTCTCCAGGCCTGAAAAGAATGCGCAGCTCCGTTGCAGACACGAAAGGTGGCAACCTGTCAAGCCCCGCTTTGCCCAATCGCACGAGCCCATGTCTAGGCCCAGCCGAGAGGCAGCATTGTTTCGTCTCTGTGGTTGCGCGTTGCTTTGCCAAGGCTATGGCGAGCCACCTGCAGTCGGGGCTCCAGACATCCCAAAGCCACTGCTATGGAAGCGAGCAACTTATGTCCCCAGCTCTCTTGGTACATCTTGGAACATCATGGACATCTGGATCCTGCGCTTCCCCATGTCTTCCTGTCGTGCGTTCCATCCTGGCTTTGCTTCCTTCATCTTCCTTGATTTGGTTCGTGCTTCTTTCCGCAACGTGTTTGTTTCGTTGCTCGCCGGGTCGTTCTGGCATCGTTCTTCCTTCTGCAGGCTCTTCTGCTTCTGATAGGCATTACGTTTGGCCCTCCACGAGCATGCTCGGTTGCAAATTCTGGGCTTGCATATTCAAGAAGTTTGAAAGCATCCCACTGCTCAAAGTGACTGGAGGCCCCCCCGTCCCCTGTCATACTCGCAGCTGTCATTTGAAGCAAACTCTGGGTAGGCTTCTGTTGCGGTGTTTGTTTATTGCAGGCGTGGGGGCTCTCTTTGTGCTTTTGCTGAGCATATTCTATTCCCTCTACATGTTCATAGGCAATATCTTCTTTCCTCTTTAGCGTGAAACCTCGATTTTCTAGTTCTCTATGGTTGAAAAAAGAAAACTCGGCGTTTTACTCGCCAAACCTATACGTCATCCATAATGTACTTTCTAATAAAGAAACTTCTATTCCTGTACGTCTTTTGCTGCAGAACATCTATTTCTCTAAGGTTGGAATCGGAAAACCTCCATTGCAACCAAACTTGCAAAAGCAGAGGATTACAGAGGGTACAGGCCCCTGTTTGCCTTCAGAGGTATAGGGCTTGGGGTGTTGAGGGGGCTATGGCTGTAGCAACTTGCAGGCTCTATCGCAGAGGTGTTATAGGTCTCGGGGCTCTAGGGTCGCAACCCCGCCAGTTTCGGTTTTGGATGTTGTATCCTAAAGTTGCCAGCCGTGGGCCTTCTGGTCCCCAAAAAATGAACAAACACTGCAACACAAGCAGCCCGCCTTCCGCGGCACATAAACACAGCCGCGGTGCCGTGCCTGAGCCAGAAGCACTGCAACCACTCCAATCTCCTGGCAAGACTGCCTGCCTTGATGCCGAAGCAGCGCACAGCCTTGCGAACTGCAATTGCTGACTGCGCGGACTTGGGGTCACGCCCTGGAACATCAAGGGCTTTGGGCAGACGAATCGTTGTCCCTGCCCTTCGTTATCCTCGTAGTCGCCTCCCGTGGCCATCCTTGAGAAAGCGGGATCAATGGCAGCACCGGATCAACTGGACCTCGGCACGCGAAGATGCTCCAAAGCCACCGGTCCGCTACCCGTGTCTTCACTGCACTGTAGCTCCAGACGAAAGATCGAGGCCACACGAACAACCCTGGCCAGATTACAGGAGATAATGGCTGATTGTCTCTTTTGCATGAGTGCAAGCATCTTCGCTTATGAAGGTGCCATAGTATGACTGACAGCCCTTCCTCACCTCGCCATTCGGAGCAATGAGCATTGGCAGCGTCGCTTGCCGCTGTGCTGGAGACCGCGCGCTGTGTGTTGGATTACTTCAAGCTACGAAAAGTTTTGCAGGCTCTGTTCCAAGTAATGAAGTACGTGTTGCATGTTCTTCTTCTGGATGCGTAAGAGTGCTCTGAGTGCTCTGGTGTGGCCATGGGTTTGCAGCAGGAAGATCAGGAATCGTGTACGCGGAACCATGGTCTCGCAGCCATGACGTGCATCAAAGGTCGCATCGGCTTCGGCTTGAAGATGCAGATTGTTCACAGTGACAATATTGTGCCTTCCCCAGCTTTTTTGACAGCTTCAGGCATGCCAACCAGCATGTTCCGTCATAAAAGGCTCGGCTATCCCCCAAGCAGCTCTAGAGATCAAAGGAAGCTTTCTAAAACCCTGCACTCACTGTCTTGCTGAAGCCCACATATGATGAGACTGATATGCTAATCCTATATGAATATGTGACTAGTTTTGCTTTCTTGTCGGACAGGGTTTAGGAATCTAAGCTGATTCGGTCAATGGAGATTTGGCAGTATATGAACCCATACCTAGTGAGGCATGTCTAGATAACGTTTGGTTGAGGAAATTAGGCGTAACACCCCGAAAGCCACCGAAAAATTGGGCCACCAGGGTGGCCCTCCAGGAAGATGTGAAGCAAACCATTAAAGCGCGCAGCTCTGCTCCCTCTTTGACATTTTTCCCGAAGCCAGCATCCAGCTGCTTTTCGATGAGCAGCTAGGCAAAAGCTTTGTGATTGCTTCACGAGGCCGCTCTGAAACGACGACACTTTGATGGGATTGTCGGGGCTAGGCTGAACTGAGCCTCTAATTGGAACTAGGTCTTAAAGTCTCTTCAGGGGCCGAAATACTGTATGGCGGCCTTGCCAAGTTTAGGCTTTTGGGTGTCCAACTTCAGAACAGCCCCATGCTTGCTGGCAGCCCTAGAAGCGGGCCGGGTCCTCTATGCAATTCCAGACAGCCGACAAAACTCACCAAGAAACCACTTAGAGTCCAAAGCTGGGGGCGCGAAAGAGTTTGCCAGCACTTTCGGCGTGCCTCTCGGCACATGTTGAAGACAGCACAGTCTTGGCACAAGTGTTGAAGCTGAAAACACCATCCGAACCCGTCGGGACCGTGCCAGCTTGTGTAGCTCCCCAGAATCGGACTTAAGGTTCGGCTGCAGAGACGAATTCGCAGCCACGGATTTGGGAATAAGTGCAGCTCTTTTCTGCAACAAGAGCCTACCTGTTTCGAAAGACACACTCCAACCCTCCCTCATCCACCAGCCAGAAGCCACTCTAGTGCATCAGAAGGAATTCACCTGTTGTACCATCTATTGCAGCGCTCTTTGTATGGGCTGTTCCAATCTTCATCTCGCAACAATGTTCACGAGCCGCCACTCCCTTAGACGTGTTCCTCACTTTCTCCCAGGTTCCCGCCTTTCTTCCAGTCATTTTTTCTCGATAATGGTATGCCCCTTCGTCTCGAGATTTCGAGGATGTGTTTGAGAGCCGCCCTGGTCAAGGCGTGTGCGCGCCAATTACATGCTGCAGGGCTCATCCACCGAAGCATAGGGCACTTGACTGATGCTTAGTTACGCAGATCCAGATGCATGCAGTGTGCAAGGAAAGAAAACTGCATGACCCAAATCCCGGCAGGCTACGACTGGCAGTGCCTTTTGCACGTCTGCCTTCATTAGGTGATTTGGAGGAAACCGAGAACAGCAAAGGCCTCCATGAAGACTTATCCCAGTCAAGCCTTGAGCTGACATCGCTGTTGACATTCCCGCACTACATCAGCCGCTGGTCATGTAATTTTTTGAGAGGACTGCATGCCAATTACAACTCTAGAAAGGCGCAAGTAGCGTTCACTGGCCATCTCGGTTGCCGTGCATGCAAAGCGAAGTCTGTCTTCGTACTGATAAGATGGAAAAAGGGGTCTTGCAAAACCTAAACGTTGACACGTCTCATGGTGTCTCCGTACTGGTTGCAGCAATTGTTGGCTTCTCACCATTCTCGCACGGACGCAGGCACTCATTCTTTCCTCGCAGACCAAAGCTTCTAGACAGTATGTATTAAGGTCATACATCCTTCAATGATAAAGTGAGGTACAAGTAGCCGCTTTGGTGAAGCATGCTCGCTGGAAGAAACAATGCAGATATGTTTGAATAGGTTCAAACAGATTTGGAGAACATCGTGTGCATTTCTCCTTGGATGTCTCACATCTGCTGCATCTGCACACGTGCTGGGGCATCATCTGCTGCGCTGCGGCATGATCTGCTGCGCTGCGGCATCATCTGCTGCTGCTGCATCATCTGCTGCTGCTGCATCTTCTGCTGCTGCTGCATCTTCTGCTGCTGCTGCATCTTCTGCTGCTGCTGCATCTTCTGCTGCTGCTGCATCTTCTGCTGCTGCTGCATCTTCTGCTGCTGCTGCATCTTCTGCTGCTGCTGCTGCTGCTGCTGCTGCTGCTGCTGCTGCTGCTGCTGCTGCTGCTGCTGCTGCTGCTGCTGCTGCTGCTGCTGCTGCATCTGCTGCTGCTGCATTACCTGCTTCTGCCGCATCATGTACTGCTGCAGCAGCATCTATGAGCTGCTGCTAGTGTGAGGAGACAGACCCATCTATGAACACGGCAAAACCCAAAAACAGCCGTCCCAAGGCAATCGGAGGTCCTAGCTGGTAAAGCAGTCGTTGGATGTCATCATCACTTGCAGAGTTGGTGAGGGGCATGTACCACTTTGGATGCTGCGGAATGCCTCCACAAGGTTCAAGCCGCAGAATATGCTCAAGCGTTGCTTGGTGGCGCTTTGGGCCTAAAGGTACGGACTGATCGTTGCAAGAAGTTCAGCTTGTAGCCAATTCAATAGCCAGAATGGGCACTACACTAGGGCTCGCAAAAGCAGATAGTCATGGCTGCAAAGTTGGCCTGCCTTCGTGGCGAACCCAGCCAATGCCGCCTCCATGTGGTTCAGTGAGCAGTGCAGCCATACTTAAGCCATGCTAAGCGCTGCTGCTCAGCACACACCGACGACATGATCTGGAAAAGATTGCCATTTCAGTACTTGCTGCTGACACTGACAAGTCCATTTTCTGTCCGTCTGTGCTCTACACACTTCGACACCTCGCTAGAACCATCCTGATTTTCTCGGAAGCCGGGGAAGGGAATCAAGACAGAAAGATTCAGGACCTCTTTTGAAGTTCCCCAACCAATCCCACCTTTGCAGCGTGCATTGGGAGGTCCGCACGGCCCGCTATAGCCGTCCTACAGACGCGTCGTTGTGAACGCGTTCACAACACCGACACACAGATGAAGCCCGGCTCCGTGTCCTTCCGGTACCACTCCTTGTAAAAGTAGCCGAAATCAAAGTCGCAAGGAGGATTCATCAGCTCGGCCTCTCGTGAGAAAGCGAGCTGACCACACTGAAATAGCCGTGTGCACGCCGTCTGACGTGTTGATATCGATACGTGAATGCCAGACTCACTGGTTCACTGCAGTTGGTCAGTGGTGCCCGCGCTTAACTTTCAACCAGAAGTCATGGGCGAAACCTCGAACGAAAAAAACGGAGGAACAACACCGAGTCTGAATGCGAAATCCAAGCAACAACTGTCGGCATGTATGGATACCTGCAAAGGGAAAACTTCAGTCAAAATCATAGCATTCAATACTCCCATCTGCAAAAGCATGCATACCTCCTGTCGAAGAGTTCGGCAGCTTGTCGCACCCGCTCCTGCCCGGCAAGAACTTCTTTCCAACGAAACCAGTGAAGGGCACTGGCTCCCCGATTGTTGATGCTTCTTTTTTGTTTCATGCGCACCTCATTCGCAGCGGTATTGTTGATACCATTCCACCAACCTCACGACAAAAATCTTTGCTTTGGATGCAGGCGCTATAACGGGGCCCCATGGCTGGACGCAAGTGGTCAGGCCACCATCACTGCTATCCAAGAAGCTGAATTTGACACCTTCATCCGTTTCCGGGTCATACTCCCGGTGGTTCCACCTATGAGTGGGATGGACGCCGAATTTGAAGTTATGCCCAGGGTTGCTACGAATGATGGCCACCAAAAGCAGGGGAGGCGGTAAACAGGAGAGTGTAAGGGGATAAGCAAGCAGGGGGGTAAGCAACCCGTACTTATACCCCGCAAGAGAGGGAGCAAGACGGCAAGCAGTCTGCCCGAACTTGACTGTGGGCCCTCGAGCCGTGCAGGGCAGCTGGCCAAAGAAACTAGGCTGTGAGGTCAACCCGAACGAAGTCCGAAGTCAAACCAAAGCATGTGCAGCTGGCATAGTGGCGTAGTGTGCCTCGGACATATGCATGCTTATGCAATCTCCTTTCACGGTCCGGCCTCCAAGAGTCATAGTTCTGGACTCCCACCAACCTCAGCAAAAACTTCTCAGCAAATCTCAACATTGCTTGCGACATCAGCCTTGACTGGCTGCCAAGCACAGCTTAAAACTTGAACCGCCAACATGCGATTAAGATGCTCGTTGAGGTCAATCTCACCTTAGCGGCATAGCGGCTTCTGCAAGCGGGCGCAGAGACATGCAGCGAGTTGTCCTAGGCCGAGGCCTGCTTCTTCATAGTTCCAGGTGCCTAAGCGGCACCAAAGCGGCAGAGAGGACAGAGATGGCAAAGAGATTGCAAACGAGGCACATGTCCCGTTGCCGTTCGGCTCGATGCCTATTCGAGGAGTTTTCAGGCCACAGGGGGGCACGGAAGATGAAAAGTCGGCTTGCATGCCAAGCCCCAATGGCCTGGGCAATAGCCACCTGGCTGGCTGGCTTGGCAGGAGTTGTCCTTGTTGTAATACCTGAATTCAACCCCTCGCAGCACTTGATGAAAGACTGCCCACATGACATGAAGCTTTTCAACGAAAAAGACAAGCGACAGGTTATTCGGGCAAGCACCCGGCATGGTGTACCTGAGCAGGGCTCTTTCATGATGCACAACTTACTCTTGCTAGCACCTTTGGGCATCACTGCATCTATCCCTGAAGGAAGCCAACACTCAGCTCATTCGTCCAGAGTCCGCTCTGGCAGAATTGCAAGACAACAACGCAAGCAAGTAGCCAGATCGCGTTCGGATAGTACCTCATGCAAAGGTTGGATTGGGATCATGTAATGCAGACCTCAACAGGACATTCCCGACCTTACAAGCAATGGTTTTTGCTTTAGCGAGCAAAGGGCCGAAGAAGCAACAAAGACGAACAGCAATTTTTTCTGTGGGAGCCATCTTGCCGTTGTCGATTATGTATTTAAGGATACTTCGTCGCAGGCTTCTGTCGTGGGAATCTTCGCCGGATGTTCTGATGCTGGGATTCTCTGGGCTTGATCGCTCGGTGGGACTCTCTGCGGGCTTCTCTGGGCATGGACACTGCGGGGACAAGGAATGGTTGACTTAAAACCCAACAACCCACAACCGAAGGGTGGAAAATTCCAGAGATACTCGGTGGGACTCTGGATGGGCTTCTCTAGGGATGAGGAAAAAGGATGAAAAGCCAGAAGCCGAAAGCAAAAACAAAATCTCCCCCCCCCCCTCCCCGCCAAAAACGCAACAGGAACAGCAAAAAAATAGCCCTTTCTGTGTGCAAGAGCCAGAACAAGGTTGTATCAAGTTGTATCTGTAGAACCTGGCAGCAGGGAAGCTCAGGTGTGAACAGAGTCCCCTAACTCAGGTAAGTCGCACTGGGTGCATGGGGAAGGGATACTCGCCGAGCTTGTTGCAGCCAATGTTGTAGCCGTATGCAGAATACTCATACTCGTTCTTGTAAGGCTTGAGATCCGGGAGGTACTTATCCTTCAGCAGTTGAGCAGCAGCGATTCATGCACACCTGTCATTGCACCATCATGACACCACTGTGATACCCCACGACCAGCAACTAACAATCGGCGAGTAGTGCGTGAGTCCTGGAAAGCACCATCGCCACAAAACTTTGGCTTGAAGCCTGGCTGACAGGCACATGCTTTCATCAAGACGCGATATGGTCTGTACTGTTGCGCGCTGGCTGTCTGAGCGATTTGCAAGCTTAGCCTACTCATTTTGGGACCCGCTTGGCGAACTTTACACCCTAGGGTTGAGAGAGTAGAGTTTAGGGCTTAGGGCTTCGGGAATCAAGCTTAGGGTTCAGGGCTCAGGGTTCAGGGCTTGGGGTTTCGGGCTCGGGATTAGAGTGTTTTGCGACAGCAAGAATGGCCAAGCGATTGTTCAGCGAGTTTGCTTCGCGAAAACAGTCTCCGTCCGGCTGGGCCTTCTGTCGTTCCGTTCTTGTTCGTGACATTGGTGCGCCCACAGACAAATGGGCCAGTGGCCTGTGCTCGAGATGGGCAAAACGATTGACCTCCAATCAGTATTCACATGAAATCATAGAGGCATTCCGCACATCCTATGTCCTACGAATACCTTTACGAGCTGCCTACTCGTGTATTCAACGCCTCTGCTCAGAACTGTGCTGCGGAAGCTGGCCCTCCCCAACCCCTCAGCCCTAGAAACCCCCACCTGGCCCTTGTCATAGGCCAGCCGCACCCCAAAGTGCATTCCAAGCCGAAGCAGCGGCGCAGTGGCCCGCATTTGCACCTGGTCAGAGTGTAGGCTTCAGGTTTGAAGACTAGGAACACCTCTGTCCAAGGACATGCGGCGATATTGCAGAAGGTCTGCAAACAATACCCCCGGTCCGTCCCTTCACATTACGAAATCCCTGCTCTTTCTGCAGTATGTTTCCGCTCTGTCTCGCTTTGGAATCTCTCAGGCAACGAACAACGAATGCAAAAGGAAAATTAAAAGTCACAAAGATTTTGTCAAAACAAAAGTTTCGCAAAAGCAACAAAAGAACATAAAAGACCAAGCAATGAAGGAGGCAAGGATAGGCAAGGAGAGGCAAGCAGAAGCAAGGCGAGGCAAGGCGAGGCAATGGGAACACATCACAACAACACCCTAAATCCTGTAAGTCCATAGACTAGAACTCGACCCATTTATACGGCCCATGCGCTCAACACAGTAGTAGACCTTCCGAGGAGATTGGAGAAGAGCGTACAAGGGCCTGTGCCCTTATCTGGACAGGTTGACCGTCATTGACCATCAGAACCCCCTACGCAAAGCCCTTCGTGCACCTTGTATCGCAGTATCCGTGAGATTTGGAACTTGCGGGGCGCTTGGATGACCACTTCATGGTGGAGATACCAGAGCACCCCCGCCAAGCCTGAGTGCATCCGCACATGTTTAGAGTTCTGCGAAATGGCCTTCTGCAAAGTTTATCTTGATGTTGCCCAGGGGCTGGCCATGTTCGTGTTCAGGGGCGGGTAAACTTCGTCTGACCTCAGGCATTGAGCAGTGTATAGCTTCTGGCTTCGATGCCTCATGTACGCGCCGTCACCAACACCGAACTCCCACGACACTCACTTGTGACAGCACATGACAGCACGAGCATTTCACACAAGTCGCACGTTTGAAATCGGTCCAAGGCCGTGGCACTGCCCGGTACATGTAGAAAGTGAACCTTGGTTTCTGCCAAGCATCTGCACAACAACGCACGAGGTAGGATTCTTCTTTGTTAGCATCCCCAAAGGACACCCACGACATACATCATACATGAACATGCATTCATACATACCTGCGGAAGACCTCTTCATAACCCTTCTATACCCTGTGACATGTTCCTTGTGCCAAAATGGAATGCCGACAGACTACGTCTTTTGCAGCACTATATAGTGTCCAGCTTTGTGGCTATTGGGATCAATCGTTCTGCTTTCCTGCCGCATTCTGCAAGAATAGCAAGTGGAAGCCACTGTACATTCCACAGGCCAGTCATCTGGAAGAGAAAGCTCGCAGGACTAAACTCGGGCCGCACAACTGGAGCCGCAGCCTACACAAACCCGCCGCGGAGCAATGGCGATTCGCTTCGAGAATTCAGGGATGCATCCTTCCTTGGAGAGAAAGGGACTTCCAACGGGACCCCTAAACCTGAAACTAGACTCTACAGCCTCCTCGTCCTGATGGCATGACAAAGGAGATGCCCAACTCGGGCTACTGCACACAATATTCACTCCAGGTTGGACTGCATTCGAGGCTGGTCTTCACAAGCTTCATTGTTCTAGACAATGAGAGGAGCGCACCCACAACTTATCAACCAGCACCGCTACAAACAGGAAGGAACAACTAGAAAAAAGCCCTCGGGCAGCACCATCCCGAACATGAAAAATGGGGCCAAAGTCCAAGACGCACCAAATCCGAATAGAACACCAAATCCGGATACCAAACCAGGCTTGCAAGCCTTAAACTGCCCCAATACCACTTCGTTGGAGGCCTGAGACCCGAAAGATGTGACCACAACAACAAGCCTGCCTGCACTGCCACCTGACAGGCTGCCATGCGCTGCCTACACCAAGGGTCGTAGTCCAAGGAAGCGCGGTGACATTCACAGCGTAGACCTAAGCATGCATGGCATGTGTGCCCCTCGGATCTCGGAGCTGTGACCGAGTGGAACGATGAGATAACAAACATCAAACAGTCTCATGCTTTGATGCTTTGACGACTTAGGCTTGCTGCGTGCAGCACACACATGCACGGCTCAGTATAGGGTACTGCCTGAAGGAACAAGCTTAGCTGTCAGTCACTACAGTACCATCTAGGCGAGCGGCGTTGGCTGGAGCCGGCGGCACGGGATCAGCCACAGGCACAGCTGTCACGGGCGCTTTCTGATAGGGTTTCAATGCTTCTGATTGGGGACCCTCTGGCAAAGGCTCGGTACCATCTGAGAATGCAAGTACAGCACCGGCGGAAAAAATCGATGCTTTTTTGCCCTTGCCGAAAGCCTCCGAAAAAGCTGGGTGAGGTGCCTTGGACAGGCTGTTGAGGCTGTTGAGGCTGCTGACTCTCTGGCAACGATGGCGTCACCCTGGGCTAAAGGATTCGCAGGCCAATGCTTCTTTACGCGCAGAAGTGATTGGGGCTACCCCTTCCTGCCAGGATGACGCAAAAGGAGGGGAATAGTCAAAAAGCCGAGCTTACGAGGCCTTACCGGGCTGCCCTTTGGCTGGGATGATGCAAACATGCTCGGCCGATTTGAAACTACGTTTTGGATTTGGGTTTGGCTTTTGATACCTTTGATGTACTGTAGCTGGGGGGGAAATTCCGGCTTCACAAATTTTGCCTGTGCAGACTGCACACAACGGAAGGCTTCCCAAAGGCTTGACAAAAAGTATCGAGAACTCCAAAAGACATGTTGGGGGGGCTTCTTTAGCCAGTTTAGCCCCAGCGCCGGCAAACCTCTCCGCCTGTCCACCTCTCCTCGTCCTTCTTTACTTGCTTATGTGTGTGTGTGTGCGCGCTGTGTGCCTTAGAAGAACTAAGGTGCAGGGTTTGCCATCCTTCTCGAAATTGGCCGAAACCATGAGGCTTCGATTGGCCCCGACTGCCATTCCGTCACATTTGGCTGCCATTCCGGTGCAACTGCCTGTTTCCGGGCTGCTGCCCTGTATGCTTGTCCGACAGCCTGTTGTCATACGTGGGGAATCTGCAGTGAATCTTAATGGCGCAGTGTTCCCGCACAAAACCACGCACAAGGTGCAATTGTCTGCGCCAGGGTGGGAGGTTTCGCGCTCAAACTCTGGCACGCAGGCAATACTCTGTTGACCTCCAGACACAACTCCCTTGCTTGCAATACCGTTGCCCGCCCTGCAATTGCATGTAATCTATATGGGGTTTGCCAACTGTCTAACGCTCTACCAGGATTCTTCTGGAGCGCGTGAACAGAGCAACAACCGGACGTTTCTCAAAGGCTCCCAGCTGCACTGACCCATAACAACCATAAGGGCAAGCACATGTGACTGAATTCAATTTCTTCAATCACTTTTTTTCTTCATCTTGAAAGCACTGCAACAGCACACCCAGCCAAATGACTGAACCCCATATTGCCTCTCGACTCAAAACTAAATGCAAAAAGCAACCCCTGCTGACGCATGACAAACACAGAGCACCTGCTTACGCCAGTTTACACAGCTTCCGAATGAGAAGGATAAGGAACCATGCTTGAAATATGGTTGAAGTCTAAACCTGGCCGGCCTGGCAGAACCCTGAGTCTCAGCAGAGTTACACTGGCGGCGGTGGGGCTGGAACTTGGATCACAGGCGTTGGCGGGGACACCTTGAACAAGCAGCAACGTTTGGAAGACTTCGGTTCGTTTCAATGTGGCTGAAGTGTACATCCTACATCATCCTACAACACGACTGAATGGCCTTCGAGGGTCCTTACAATCCGACCCTCATGCACTTGTCTGCGCGAGCTCCCTTCATGCGCAATACGCTGGCATGGCGTAGACTGGAAGCACAGCACCTCCGACTCTCCGTTCAGCAAGAACCCCGGACGCTGAGCCACAACGCGCTGCGCGCGAAATCCAGATCAGGCAAGCTGCACAAACTGCCTGGTAGTCAGAGCCTTGGAAGAACGCACGAAGGACAAGCCACTGTACAGAAAACTCTTTTGCGGCATCCTGCGACACACGAACTGCACAATACGGCAAGCATTCACCCAAAGCTTTAACAAAGAGCCATGCTCTGCGCAGCCAGTGCCCATTCACGCATGTCAAACTAGGCTGCCAACAACAGTTCTGGTAGTCCTTGCAAAGGCCTCAACTCCGGAAGGGCACAGGGTGGAAGTCAGTAGGCAGTTACCCAAGCTGGTCTGGGCCTAAGCTTGATGTTGGACACTGCAGATCTCGGAAGAAGCCGCGGCTTGTCACAACTTTGGCCAGGGAGCTGTTGCATTGGCAAGGTCGCCAACTGGTCGAGAGCACTTCTTGTTGCTTAATGAGGACAACACAAAGCTCGCAATCATAAAGGAGTTGACGAGATTGCAAATCTTATCATTACTTGGCCTCCTCTATGCATGTCTTACAGAATCATCGAGTCTTGTCTATCTCCACCTCTGAGAGACTATGTTGCTAGTTGCTAGCTTTGATGCGAAAGCACCAAAATGCACCGCTGTCGCCTGACGTAGGTCTCTGCGCAACTGAACTCGTTGCAGCCTGCGTCAGATTGTTCAAACACCGTCTACATCATCTGCTGGAAGCGGCATTCTTGTTTTGGGCGGCATTTGCTGCAGGTGCGGGGTGCCTGCGGCTGTCGAGGCTAGCCCAATGATCAAATGCTTAGATTTCAGGCGTATTGTCAGAAAGGGGTTTTGACATAATCAACCTTGGAAACACAACTTCTCGAATAGAGCCACGCTGCACCTTACCAAGTATCTGGCGTAAGACTACTTGATTCTGAAAGGGCATGCAGCACATTCAAGTGCATCCAAGTTGCTACCCCACTTGGACGTCCTCATTTGTTTGGCGCGTATCAAAAACAGCAAACTTGCAAAGAGGTGCAGTATGCTTACGGATCAAATTCAACACGTCCTGTTCAAGTTGCAATCAAAGTGCTATTGGATCATCTGGATTGTCGAGAACGAGTTAGCAGCTCGGACTACCACTGACATTATGCGTCACTGGTGCTGCTAGATAAATGACGAACACCGTAGACATCATGATTCTCCAGCTTAGGTTGCAGCGATGCTCGGCGGAAGGAAGGTGTTGTCTGGGTCTTTGGAACCTTCCACTTGAGATTGGTTGCGTTGAGGTGTTGAAAGGGCCCTGTGCCGGCACAGCAGAATCCACATGAGTGACAAACACTCCGTACTCTCCTATCATCATTGTGCGATATTGTTGAAATTGAGGCCACAGCCACATCTGCAGTCTTGGTTTCCTGACATGAAGGGAACAACATATTGCCCTACGATCTGCGCTGGTGAGCCCAGGACCCAGGACGCATTCTGAAATTTGTGGGCCGGCCTTGCACTGCTGCTCGTAGTCATAGCCTGGAAACTTCAAGCCACAGTGGCGGGTCACAGAAAGAACATGCAGGCCATAGCAGATGGCCCATCAAAACCCATAAACATGCGCACGAAGTTGTAGTAGTAGTTGTAGTAGTAGTAGTAGTAGTAGTAGTAATAAGTAGTAGTAGTAGTAGTAGTAGTAGTAGTAGTAGTAGTAGTAGTAGTCGTAGTCGTCGTCGTCGTCGTAGTGGTGGTAATAGTGGTAGTAGTAGTCGTAGTAGTAGTAGTAGTAGTAGTAGTAGTAGTAGTAGTAGTAGTAGTAGTAGTAGTAGTAGTTGTTGTTGTTGTAACTGTAGCTGTAGCTGTAGCTGTAGCTGTAGCTGTAGCTGTAGCTGTAGCTGTAGCTGTAGCTGCAGCTGTCGCTGTCGCTGTCGCTGGTAGCTTGCAGCTTGCAGCTTGCAGCTTGCAGCTTGCAGCTTGCAGCTTGTAAGCTTGTAAGCTTGTAAGCTTGTAAGCTTGTAAGCTTGTAAGCTTGTAGCTTGGAGCTTGTAGCTTATAGCTTGCAGCTTGCAGCTTGCAGCTTGCAGCTTGTAAGCTTGTAAGCTTGTAAGCTTGTAGCTTGGAGCTTGTAGCTTGTAGCTTGCAGCTTGCAGCTTGCAGCTTGTAAGCTTGTCAGCTTGTAAGCTTGTAGCTTGGAGCTTGTAGCTTGTAGCTTGCAGCTTGCAGCTTGCAGCTTGCAGCTTGTAAGCTTGTAAGCTTGTAAGCTTGTAGCTTGGAGCTTGTAGCTTGTAGCTTGCAGCTTGCAGCTTGCAGCTTGCAGCTTGTAAGCTTGTAAGCTTGTAAGCTTGTAGCTTGGAGCTTGTAGCTTGCGGCTTGCAGCTTGCAGCTTGCAGCTTGTAAGCTTGTAAGCTTGTAAGCTTGTAAGCTTGTAGCTTGGAGCTTGTAGCTTGTAGCTTGCAGCTTGCAGCTTGCAGCTTGCAGCTTGTAAGCTTGTAAGCTTGTAAGCTTGTAGCTTGTAGCTTGTAGCTTGTAGCTTGCAGCTTGCAGCTTGCAGCTTGCAGCTTGTAAGCTTGTAAGCTTGTAAGCTTGTAGCTTGGAGCTTGTAGCTTGTAGCTTGCAGCTTGCAGCTTGCAGCTTGCAGCTTGTAAGCTTGTAAGCTTGTAAGCTTGTAGCTTGGAGCTTGTAGCCTGTAGCTTGCAGCTTGCAGCTTGCAGCTTGCAGCTTGTAAGCTTGTAAGCTTGTAGCTTGGAGCTTGTAGCTTGGAGCTTGCAGCTTGCAGCTTGTAAGCTTGTAAGTTTGTAAGCTTGTAGCTTGGAGCTTGTAGCTTGTAGCTTGCAGCTTGCAGCTTGTAAGCTTGTAAGCTTGTAAGCTTGTAAGCTTGTAGCTTGTAGCTTGTAGCTTGTAGCTTGAAGCTTGTTGCTTGTAGCTTGTAGCTTGTAGCTTGTAGCTTGTAGCTTGTAGCTTGTAGCTTGTAGCTTGTAGCTTGTAGCTGTAGCTGTAGCTGTCGTCGACGACGTTGTCGCAGTCGTAGTCGTGGAAGGGAACCCACGAAGAAGGTGAGGAACGGGCTACCGCATGCGGGTTCTGAAGCCGAAAAGACGAGGAGCCGGGTGTGCCAGACCAGCAAAGTAGTGGTAGTGGTAGTGGTAGTGGTAGTGGTAGTGGTAGTGGTAGTGGTCGTGGCGGTGGTCGTGGTAGTGGTAGTGCTCATGCTAGTGCTAGTGCTTGTGCTTGTGCTAGTGGCAGTGGCAATAGCAGTGGCAGTGGCAATGGCAGTGGCAGTGGCGCTGGCGGTGGTCGTGTTCGTGTTCGTGGTCGTGGTAGTGGTGGTGGTAGTGTAATTACGTATTTCGGTACTTCGTGTCCATCATTATGTATGTATTCCGGCTTTCTTTTTTCCTGTCAATACTTCGTTATTGATGCCGTCTTTTGTTCTCTTTTCGGATGTATTTGTTGTGCTCTTTCTTTCTGTACATATTTCCTTCTGCATGTTCTCATTGTTGAAGTACCTTTTTTCTTGCTTTCTCGCTTGCTATTTGCTTTCTGTTCATTAGATGTCTGTTTGACGTCTTTGTTTTTGATGCCTGTCCCCGCATGGCTCCGAAAACAAGCTGGGATGGCTTGGCAGAACAAGATCTGTCCATAACCGATTGCTGTGCCGATCTTGTACTACAGCCAACTCGACGTTCAGTACACAAAGCTTGTCAATATCTGCTTCTGGAGCGTGTCCGCTCGAGTCCTAACCCATTCTGTTTCTAAGAGACATTGCCTGGCAGATCTTCGCAGCCTCAGGATGCCTGAGGAAGTCCGAGGTACCGACAGCAGTTCTGGTATTTGAAGCAATCACCTCTGAGCAAGAAAACACATCGCCACACATCGCCTCACTACAACTGCAGATGCTACATCGCCACACATCGCCGCACATCGCCGCACATCGCAACACATCGCCACACACCCCACCAACAGAGTCTTGCATTGCACGGCTCCTTATCCAATATGTCAAAATAACACGTCCTCTCTGAACAACCAACATCCATGAAGATGCTGTCTGGAAGTTTCGCCCGAAGCAGCTACAGTACCATACAAGAAGTCCATCCCAAATGGGACTAATCTTCAGCAGGACGCTGTTGCACTGGCAGTCCTGCCACCTGCCGGGGCACACTTTCAATGTTGAACTTCTGACCGCAAGATTGCCCATGTTCTTTTGTGGCGTAGAAGCCTTTAAAGCTCAGTCAACATTTGGCGACTTCATGTACCACGAAAAGCTGTTGCAAGTGTGCAGAAGGCCTGACGTACTCATCCTTGCATCCAAAGCGAGAGCAGCCTTGATTTGCTGTTGAAAGCCAACGGCTCAGATATGCAAATCAGAAGCTGCCAACAGCCATCGCATGTCATCGCCGTGTACTCTCGGCACTCGCATTGCTCTTTCAATTCCACGTTGCTGTCGAGAGGCTTCCAGACTTTGCAAGCACCGGATCTTTCGACCTCATAATCTGAAGCACCGTAAGAGAACTCCAGGCACTGGCCACTGATGTGTAGTGGCATTGTGGAGAACATCCATAAAATCCACCGGAATGCTGACGCTGAACCTATTGAACAAACGCAAGGATCTTCTTGCAAGCGAGAAGCTGTGAAGCTGGAGGCTGTCTCAAGAACTTTTTCGTCTTGGATCACAATATTCACCGTGTCTGATGTTTACTTACGTGTACTTGCGTCTCATCAGCACAGTGACCCACGGCACAGCAAGCGCAAGTGAGCTCGTAACGAACTGATGGTTTGATCGGAGCATTTTGTGACATTCTGAGCGAATACCAGCCCAGCGACTTCATCACAGGCAGATGGCAGCACCCAGGCTGCAAGGCAACTTGGCTGTCAGTGCTGTGGAAACGACACACTTCACCAGATTCAACGTCTCAAAAGCTCTGCATTGGCTCTGCATTGGCTCTGCATTGGCTCTGCAAGTCAAGCTACACACCAAGCAGGGCCCGGTGCATGTTGGCCACTGTTGACCTGGTGTCCAAACAGTGAAGTCAGTGAAGCAAAAGACAGGCCTGCTGAGGCAGCAAAGGAAATCAGCCGACAAACATCGAAACCCGCAAAAGTTGATGACAGTAAGCCTGATGCTTCGCATTTCTTCTGATTGTTTCTGCTTGCATCACTGCATCGTCCTAGAATATCTTGGGCCTGCAGCACAGGCTACGATCTTCAAGGAGGATGCAGGCGAAAATGCCAAGCTCGGCGCAGCAAAAGAGGCACAGTGTCGCGCTACCTCCCATTCGAGCTCTCATGGTGAAGGCAAATGAGGGCGAAGCTTGAGAAAAACACACACACTCACACACAGTACCTGACTAGAGCCTGTGAACCCCTGCCCCGCCTTGAGAGCCAGCTCAGCACATCATTGAGCCGAGCGGCGCCGATACAGTACATGTTGAGAATTGCGCAGCTCATGCGCTGGCTTGGGCTGAGATGCGTGTTGCCCGAAGACTTTTCCCAAAGCATTTTAATTTCTGCAAAGCGTGCAGCGGGTCATTTACAAAGCCGCGGGCCAGAAAATGAAAGCGACCAAGCGAACAGTCGCACCACCATGCATCTAGTGTACAACTCTCCACGAATGGCTCCGTGGACCATACAGCTGCACCCGTGACACTGCTTGCGTATGCCTTCAGCTCAGTTCATGCAGACGTCCTCAGCCCCTGGCAGGGCAACAAGAATGCTGATGCTTGCGCCTGCGCTCTTTCGAAAGCCTCCACAGCAAACTGGATGCGATAGAAAGCACCGACCCGTAGGCTGCAAGGGAAGTAGGTTGCTGGTAGGAGTTTACGGGCAGCCCATGCAGCAGACATGTGTCCAATTTCTGGCTCGGTCAAGCTATCGTTACATTCGCTGGTCTGAACAAGTAACACTCCAGTAAAACATAGTAAGATTGTAGCTTGGGCAACATCTCGTTCCCCCTGACCCCCCCCCCCCCTCTACACACTGAGGCCCCACACAGATGCTTGGGCCCGCAGCTGCTGCGTCAGCTGCATAAGCGGATCCGCAGCTGCCTACCCAAGCAACGAAAAGAGCACACCATGGATCTTGGGTCATGGCGTCATGGCGCAATGGCGTATGGGGTGCCCAGATGTGTCCAACATCATTGCAACATCTAAAGCCCATCCAAGCTCTGCACCCTTGGAGCCAAACTTGAATCGCTCGCAAGTCTCGAGCAGGCCGCCGGCTCTGGACATGGCCTGACACGAAATGCATCTCAGCTTTGTTGGTCTCTCATTCTCCTCTCTCTCTTCTTCTTTTGATTGTTCTTATTCTTCTTCTTCTTCTTCTTCCTCTTCCTCTTCCTCTTCCTCTTCCTCTTCCTCTTCCTCTTCCTCTTCCTCTTCCTCTTCCTCTTCCTCTTCCTCTTCCTCTTCCTCTCTTCTTCTTCTTCTTGTTCTTCTTCTTCGCCTTCTTCTTCTGCTGGGCTGGGGGACCTCTCTGGAAAAGCTCTTGCAGCCCAAACGATGCGTGAAGTGAACTGTGAAAGCTGGCAGAATTCGCATAACAGGCCAAGTGGACGAACGAGCTGATTGGAGCCGACAACTTTGGTCAGCCGAGCCCTTGGCTAAACAGAGCTGCCCAGGCTTGCAACCGACCGGGATAATCGAAGGCCGCGTGTGCAATGCCCGAACTTCATCCGCTTTGTAGAACTGAGTTAACTGAGCCCTGTGCTTGAAACTCGCTTCTGCCAGCTGGGACTCGTCCATATCCCAGCACTGACTTTCGCAACACACTGACCTGCGGAGAGAGGGCTTTGACCCGGGGCAGCCCTTCTATATAGCACTCTGAATATACTTTGGACTTGCCTCACATGGCTTCCCTGAACAAAATCCATTGCCAAAGGTGATAAGTTCAACAGGAGTGATTGATTTGCTGTTTCGATTTGCACGGCCAAGGTTCTCGATATTCGCTACTTAACCAATGTGCTACACAGCTGTACGGCGCACGAGATAGTGTGTGTGTGTGTGGAGATAGTGTTGTATGGAAAAGGTCGGCGCACGAAACTAGTGCCATGAAGTGCAACATGATGACCCCGTGTCGTGAAAGGGCTTCGCATGAACTGTCTATACGCATGATACGCCGTGCCCACAAACACCCAGGTCTCATACTCATATGTAAGTATGACTCCGTTCATTCTTCCAGCCTTCCAACAACTCCTATTTGATTTCCAAAACCCGAGAATGCAGTGCCACCTTCTTGCACGAAGGAATACTACAAACCTTGCAGGGTTTTTAGGAAGCGTGGGACACGATTGTTGGGATTTGCAAGTAAGCAGCAGTTTGGAGTCATAATGGAAATAAGAAGTTCCAGTTCCATGGCCCAGTGTTCAAATCGTTCCAATTTAGAATGGAAGCAGCAAATGTTAGAAGATGCTAGGAAGGCACTTCATAGCTATAGAGGCTATTCGGTCTCGGTGCAAGCACGCAACACATGTTCTGACTGATTACTGATGTGTCGGTGTTGCTCAGATACCGCGGCCCTTGTGCTGCACACGCTGAACCCACACAACAAGTACTTTAGGATAGCGGATCCCACGATGAGGGCCGATATGGCGCAGATTGGCGCAGCAAAGATTTGCAGGGTCTAGCCACTGCGGGCACCTGTCTGACGTTAAACAAGTAAGAGACCGTGGACATGCAATCCTGTGCATCACTGACCCACAGCCTTCCGAACAAGAGCAGCTGCAACAGCCACAACAATGACCTAGCAAACTCCTCGAAAGCACCGACAACGAATAGATTGAAGCCCTCGACTTCCGTTTAAGGTCACAGCCTGCTCCAAGAGCATGGATAGGGGCTCTCCATGCGCCTCCTGAAATGGCATGCCGAAATCATTGACGAAGATACACAAACGGCATGACATGATCGATATGTCGATATGAGAGAGCGGACGATACAAATAACATTGAATACGAAGAGGGAGGACCTGAAACTACCGCGCTATGGCACGCTCACTCTGCTGGCTGATTGCCGTCACCGTCAATCAGATAATCTTACCGGCTGGCGGCTGGCTGCGTCCTGTTGGCGTCGCAGCTGAAGCTCAAACCAAAGTTCGCGTTGCCGCAAACGCCGAACAACCTGCATGCTGAGTGCCCATGAAGCAAACTATAGCAAACGGCTTTTAGCACTTGAGAAGCTGTGACAGAACCTTTTCAAAACCCGGCCTCACACTTGTGCCGCAGCTCCTCCTCAAGGCCGAACACCCGCTGCCGCATACTAGAGCCAGTGCAGGCACCGGGACCAGGCTCCTAACAACAGCCACATCTGAGCATTTGAAGCCACATTTCTGAAGCCTCTTCGATCCCGGACCTGGACCACTTGTGCCTCTGCACGAGAGTTCGCATTGCTTTGCTCCTGGAGAAAAGCAGGAGATGCTTGCAGTTGCACAGAACGGGAAACGCGAACAAATGTTCGACATGAGCTGTTCTGCACTGGCAATACCACTGTGTCAACAGGCCTGAAGCGTTGCAATGTCAGCTTCAAGATGCTTGTATTCCTCGCGAGCCGCACATAAAACTTGCTCGAAGCAACATCTGGACTGTTGCTACAAACGCCACAGATCACCACAACAACTCCTGGCAACGGATAGAACACTCACACACACACACACATTGCCACATTATCAGTTCCACGACGGCAACTGAATCAACTCTCTCCATGACAGCCGCCTCCAAAAGAGCGGCTGGATCGTCACAGCTGCCAGGACCAGCTGCACAGAAACGAGTATGTTGGCTTGGGGATCTTGGAGCACACTACTTTCCGCGGCATGTTTCTTCCCTGTACACTGTATTCATGAAAAATATTCAGCTATCGACTGCTTCAACGCAAGACATCTTCTGCCTTCCTGTAGAGTGCTAAAGATTCAAAGAGGGCATGACCATCAGCACAATCCCGTAATCCGACTGCATTTTCACAAGCATACCGACGAGTTCAAGCCCATGGAACTTCCTTTCAACAGGTATGATTGGCTTCTTGTACTTCGGATGTTTCGGCAAGAGATGTCTGAATTCACGAGCTACTCGGGGATCAAGTTCTGGTGGCCTGGATAGCAACATCGGAGCTCTAAATCCTTGAATTCCAGCTCTGCTTCTGCTTCCTGGCACATGAGCATTGATGACGTTGTGCTCCAAACACGCACGCAAAGTGCACATGCGCGCATGCGGCGTGTGCGAACAGCATCCCAGACAGCCCCGCTGAACGCGAGCTGATCAACAAAGAAAGGCCTCAGCAAAACAACAGCACATATCAAAAGCTCCTTGAGTTCACGTCGCAGGGCATCAACATCATCAATGTCCATGGACAAAACAAAACTCCAACTCTGCGTTCATCGGGAGGCTTGCTGTTTTTGCTCTTGCTATGTTTGGAATGATTGTTATGGAAAGTTGCATGCTGCACCTGCACCGTTGCCGTGCTGTCGGCCAAGGTCAACGGTCACAAGTCATACGCCAAACAGCGGCCGGGCTCTAAAGCTTCTGTTTGATCTGTTTGGGTTTGTTGAAATGGTGGACATGACAGTCACGCAATTACAATGGGAACACAGGCGAAAAGAGCGTTTAAACTGCATTCAAGTAGCGGAAAAAAGTTTGTTGGCAAACCTTACACAATAAAAAAAATGGGTGGGAATTGCCAAGCCGTAATAGAAGCAGATGGTGCACGGTGTATGTGAGCAACACAAAACCCGACAAAACAAAAACTAAACTCCAAAGAAACAGCGTGCTGGCAAACCCTAAGCCCTAAAAAGGAGATGTTGGGTGGGAAACAGTAAGCCTTAGAAGCAGCTGTCGAACCCTAAGCTCTAAAAAGGAAAAGGTGGGTGGGAAGCCCTATGCCCTGAAAGCAGACCGGAAGGGATTCCGGAAGTTTTTGAAAACATTGGCCCGTGCGTACTAAAGCCTCTGCTCGCCTGGGGCCCGCAAAATGCCGTGTGCACCTTTGACACGTGGACTAGTGCGCTTTGGTTTTTTGTTTCTAAAGCGTGTTCCCCCATGTTTTGTTGTTTTGTGGCATGTTTGCGATATCCATATTGGCATTGTGTTGATGTGTGGTGGTTGATGGGCTCAACCTGCTCAAGGCACTTCTTGTTGAAACAGACACGCGTTTCTCCATGCACTCTCAGAACACCGTGCTTTGGAGCTCGCCTGGGATAAGGGGCTGTCCCCAGTGAAAGCTCTATTTTGTACCCTAACTACGTATCAAGGCTGTTGAGCAGTCGGATGGCATTCGGGAAGTTGCCGGGGGTTGGCTTTGCCAGCATCTTCACTTTGGAAAGATTTGGCAAGTCTGGAAGCCCCGCAGAATCCGAAGCGCATCTCAGCCCTTTTCTGGGAGATCGCCGAGCATCCGGGATGCAGAAAGTGTCAAACATGGAGCTGGTGGCAACGCTTTGTAGGGTTCAGTGCTGGGGCCTGGCAAAGACCTTCCTTTTAGGGGTTTAGGGCTTTGCCAATCAACATCTGCTTTCAAAGCATAGAGCTTCCCCACCATCTCCTTTGCGGGCTTAAGTTTGTTGCAATTTGTTATCAAGCGCAAGCCTTCCCCCCCAACATCTCCTTCTTGCTGATTGTCAGCTTCCCAGGCCGGGCCATCCAAAAGCACCCCAAAAGGCAAGATGCACCAAAAAACTGGGTCCGCTCAGGCTTTCAACTTCCCAGGACGGACCATCAAGCCCTGAAAACACCCCAAGTTGCAATATGCATAATATGCACCCCAACCTGCAAGAACAAAAGGCTTTGAACGGGAGATGGCGGAAGTCGGTTGCTGTTGCTAGCTGCTAGCGTTTTTCGGTTTGGGCCTGCCAGCAAGACGTATCGTTGGGGTTTCTTCAGGTTGGTGGCGCTGCTTTGTGTTGCCGGTGGCATATCTGCCTCTCTAAATTTGGTTTTTGCAGGGTGATGCTTGGTGCATGCTCTGCTCCGGTCACTTGCACAGACCCACCCCAATTATGTTCTGCGTGAGTCGCTGCCCGCCTGCATGAAAACTCGGTTGTGGCTTCTCCCTGTACTTTGCTCAAAAACCTGCAGGATCACAATCTGTAGGGCGCCGGTGCTTGCTGGCCGCTATGGCTAATTGGTGGAGTCATCCCGGATGCCAGATGGCCCTGACAAAACTGACCCCGGCATGGCAAACACACGAATCAAAACTCCACAGCACCCACTCCTGCGGAATAGCCGAATCGCCCCCTGCCCTGAGAAACCGGAAATTGCCGGAATCTCTTTGAAACCTTGCCTGAGGCAAGCGCGCTTTTACATTGTACTATGGGAGCCTCCGTAAGGGTATATTGCCTGGCCTGCCCTGGCTGCGCACGTACGCGTACCATCTCCGGAAAGTGCATATGAACGGCTCCCCTGAAGCACTCCTCCCTGGTAAGCAGAAGGAATACAGTCACCCCCCATACCACTGGCAAAGAGGTAGAGGGTGGAGGTGTGCAGATTCGTTTGTGATTGGCTTGGTCGTGTGGAACGCTACCACTACCACTACCACTACCACTGCCACTGCCACTGCCACTGCCACTACCACTACCACTACCACTACCACTACCACTACGACTACGACTACGACTACGACTACTACTACCACTACTACTACTACTACTACTACTACTACTACTACTACTACTACTACTACTACTACTACTACTACTACTACTACTACTACTGCTGCTACTACTACTACTACTACTACTACTACTACTACTACTACTACTACTACTACTACTACTACTACTACTACTACTACTACTACTACTACTATACTACTAGAAGAAGGTCCAGTGGACCCGGAGGAAACGTCCAAAGCAGACTACTTGGGTTCCTTGGCCCTAGCGCATTCACTCGGTCAGCCGATTGTTTCCTTGCTTCGCTTGCAAGTCCCGAATCACAGCGCAACAGATCCCAATTGGATCGTACTCAAGAGCTCGCAACCTGCTGCGCAGCTGCAGTACGTTAACAGGCACTATGGCGGGTTTGTTGCCTTCGGCTAATAGCTCGGCTAAGCAAACTGCTTTGAGCTACGACCTGAGAATTGAGTGTCCACAGCTGCAGTCGAGATGACGTGAAGCTGTACAAAGCAAGAGCAAACGACATGCAATCGCTACGTCACTGCATCACATGCTACACTGCTACAATGATGCTTGCTGCCAAAATGCAACATCACAACGCACGAAGCCGAGGGGACATGTCTCTATCACACAAGCACAGCCGCTTCCAGCAGCCCCGGGTTTTAAAGAGACATGGATCCCCGATTCCGTGCAAACGGCGAAATCTAAACAGGCGCCTACGGGCACCACCTGCTCAACGCGTGCTCTCAGAGGATGGCCTGTCTTGGCCTCTGGGCGGCCTTTCTCGCAATGCCTACGCCTCGGCTCAATCCAGGAATGGCGTAGCCTATGCTTGAGGGTGAGCCACTCAAAGTTTTTGTACGAGAGTTTAACACCGAGGTACTCGTGAGACATGAGCATAGCAACGTCCTGTCAGGCCAGTGACCCCAACTCTGAGACATTTGCCAAGCGTGGCATGTTGCAGCATGGGCTTGAGGCATGCATGTGCCTGTTGGGTGCCCAGAGCGAAGAGTACCACCGTTTGCCCCGAGCTGAGCTGCACCATGGTCTTCCAGGACTTGAATAATTTTCAAAATTTGCGTGGGGACACTTTTCATGTCTGAGAGGAACTCTACTGCCCATTGCGCCAGGAAATCATCCGCAAAGAAAGTTTTTGGTGCTGGGGCGCAGCAGTGTCAAGTTTGGATGCAAGATAAAGAGAGTAAAGCGTCTAGAGCATCGGTGCCAGGCTGCATTCTTGTCGGATGCCTTGCCCTGCAAGGACAGAGCCTTGTGCCCAGGGAGTTTTGAAAAGGTACCTAGCATGTGCATGAAAAGTTGAGTGACTGAGGCAGGTATCTGAAAGTGCACAAGGCATTCCTGCAGACATTTCCAGGGGATGCTGTCGAAGGCTTTACGTAAATCAAGAAAGCGTTATGCCTCCTGAGATTATTTGGGCAGTTTTACCTGCCCTTCTGTCACGTGTCGTGACCGTAGCGTTTTGTCTACGCTCTCGGATTTCTCGGCAGTGACCAAAAGCCCTATCTATGGCGTCGCAAGTTTGTCGTCCTTCTAGGCAAGCAAATTGCGGGATGTGCTGTGCAGCATTCAAAACTATGGGCCGTATTTCGTCCGCAACCAGCTTAGCTGGAACTTTGGCCATTTGGCGACAGCAAGGAAATCGGTCTCAGCGAGTCAGCAGAAGTGAGCGGCAAATACCTGTGCTGCAAGGTGGGCCGTGGCGCGCCAGAGCGGAGCTGGCAAGAAATGTGAGGGAAGGGCCTTGTTTGGCAGCTGCTGAAGGCTAGGAGGACAGCGTGTGGGTCGAAGACAACAGCCTGATCAACAGGCCAGTATTTGATGCACAGCTGTCATGGACTGTTGCTATTCTGGGCCTTCATGATGAGCTCATCGAGGTGCTGCTTCTTTCGGAGTCTGCTGGCCTTGCGAACGCGACCAACTTGACCTTGAGGACCACCTTTACGAAAACAATCTGTCCCTGGGCAGCACCTCAGCCCAAACCCTAAACCGTAAACCCCAAACCCTAAACCTGTACACTTCATGCAATCTGACCGCTTCCTGCCAATATGGCAGGTTGTTGGGCAAGACCCGCCTCGGCGTCCAACTTTTGCGCGGTCTCCACAAAAAACCGTCCGCCGCTGGCGCGGGTGCGACGAACTGCATGGCGATGTTCTCAGTTGAGACCTGTCCTAAGACCCTTGGACGAAAGGATGAGGACCGTCCTGAGGCCAAAGAATGAGGACCGTCCTCAGGCCCAAACGATGAGAACCTTCCTAAAGGCCCAAAGGAGAAGGACACAGAGCTTCCTTACCGAAGCCGTGTGTCAAACCTTCAGTTTTCGAGGCTCTCTTCGCAATTGAAAACTTGAAGGTTGATCTGCAAGAAATGCTGGGAAAGCAACTCTTGCATACCACAGTCAGCGATTTGTTTTACATCTAGTTGCAAGACCTCAAGAATGTAGAATTTTGAGACCTGTACGTCCCTGTAAGGGTGCGACACGGAGTGTTTTGCAGTTTGCAGTTTTGTGTGCATAGCTTGGAGTCTGCTCAGCTTTTGAAGTTTTCCCGTAGCTTGAGTATGATTAGTGATGCAGGAACGTTTTGACTTAGAGGGAACCACTCTCGTCGAGTTTCGTAACTTGTTGGAAAGCTGTGATACGTTTCCACTTTGGCTTACTGTGGAGGTCACTGGAGCTTTCCCACCTTTTCGATCAACTTTGCTGCCCCTCATCTTGGGTTTCAGATTCTCCAGGTTTTGGTGCAAGGCCTGAAGGCAGAAGAGGATAAAAGAAGGGTGCAGAGTCAACATCGGTGGAAACAGCTTGGAAAAGTTCAATGCTTTGAAACAAGTGTTTTTAAAAGCCTCTGACAGTGCCGTTTGGACAGAAATCAACTGCGGGACAAGACGAGTTCAACCCTGGTGTCGATTCGTTCAGGTTGCGCGCGACGCCCAAGCCAAACCACCTGAAAATTGCAAAGTGTATTTCCAGAATGTGAATAAGTGCGAGCGAAGCGAACGAAACACCAGAGTAAATTCAACAAATTTAACTGATCAAGTGTTGATTTTAAGGGTTTTTTCAACATTTTCGGAACTTTAGAAATTTTGAAAATTCGTTGAATGGTGCTGAATCCAGGGAAGAATTGCAACACGCAACCAAAACGAAAGACAAAGAATCAAGGGCACCCAGCCTAAAAAGAAAGCAGAGTTTCTTCTGCTCAATCTTCTGTCAAATTTCAGTGTGCCTTGAATTTCTGTTTGGCCATTTTGGAAAATTAAAGACAAGAGCACGCAATCGAAGCTTTGTCAAAAAAAGTCGAATGGGAATGGAATCGAGGCCGGGCGACCTCTCAAGTCGTTCTGGCCATGATGAGAGGTCAGTGTAATTGTTTTTTTTTGTAATTGTTTTTTTTTGAATTTTTGCAAGAACTGCAAACATAGATTTTTCCTTGGTCCGTCTGCAAAAGAATTTTCTCTTGCTTTTGTTTAATGTTCTTTACTTTTTGTCGGGATAATCTCTCGGTTGCAAGCTTCAGAAAGAAAATTTCGAGAAACCGCTTTAAACTAAAACACAAACAGTCAGCAAGTGTTTTGGTAAGTGCCCGGCAAGCTGTCGATTGACCAGAAAGACGGTGAAAAAATGCAATCGGAACTAAAAGACATTGTAAGAATGTGCATTTTGTCGTTTCGGCTGTTTTTCTAAGTGTGCATGTGCAAGAGTGTTGTGGATGTGTGTGTGTGTGTCTGTGTGTGAATTTGTTGCAACAAAGTGGGTTGGTTTGCGGGTGCATGTCTTTTTTCTGTGCAGTCTCTGTGCTGAAATTTTTCCGTTGCTGTTGGGTTGCTGCAAGGTGCTGCCTTCATTTTGGTCGCTGTGTTGGTGCCTTTCTGTGCCTTTATTTTTGGTTGTGTTTTGAATTTTTCTGTGTCTTCATTTTTGTTCGCTGTGTGGTGCCTTTTCTGCACCTTCTTTTGGTCGCTGTGTGGTGCCTTTCTGTGCCTTCATTTTTGGTTGCTGTGTGTGCCGTTTCTGTGCCTTTTGGCTTTAGTGTGCAAGAAAAGTGTCAGTGTGTGGGTAAAGGGTGGTAAGGCATGGAGTCGCAGAATGACACCCAAAAAAAACAGTGACCTTGCAGTCTTGCAGTGGTGTCTGTGTGTGTGTGTGTGTGTGTGTGTGTGTGTGTGTGTGTGTTCACATCGTTTTCTTGAATGGGTGTGTGGTGTTGTGGTTTCGGCGTTTTGGCAGAGAGTTGTGTGTGTTATGGAGTGTGTTATTATGTGGGTGCAAAGTGGCTTCAGTGGGTGGTGTGCGTTTGCGTGTCTGTCGGCTGGGTTCTGCTGGTGAAAGGTCTGTGGATTTGGAGACACAAAAAGAGGGCAAGGAATCAACTCCAAAAGGTAGGGAAGCCGAAGTGACCTCCACAGTGCGAGAAAGATCGCACGGGAACAATGCAAGACTGTTGTCTTGAATGCCAGCTAAAGACAAGTTTAGCAAGATAAGAACACGCGTATCAACCGCGTTTTTTGTTTCTTGAGTGTCGATGCAAACAGTATCGAAGAGAAAAAATCTTGTTTGTCTGTGAGTTGATTTTCAATTATTATTGAACTCAAATGGGTTCCAAAAGCAGCTCAATTCTGGGCACCGAAAACGGGCCCTAGATTTTGGATTTCCTGTGTGAACATACAAGGCCACCCAGGTTGGAGCCTCAAATTGGAACCCAAGTTTAGGAGCCATTTTTGGGCCCAGTTGTGGCGTTTTTTTCACACACGGGAAGCCAGATCTGGCTTTCACAGCTCCTCGTTGCGAGTAAAACAAATAAGCCTCTCAGTCGGTTCCAGTCTAAGTCTTGTGTCAGTCTTCCCCCAAAATTAGAACAGCAGGCAGCAAGGCGGCAAAGTGTGAACTTGTTTGGAACCGGAACTTTCTCTAACAGTGCGAGAAAGATCGCACGGGAACAATGCAAGACTGTTGTCTTGAATGCCAGCTAAAGACAAGTTTAGCAAGATAAGAACACGCGTATCAACCGCGTTTTTGTTTTCTTGAGTGTTGATGCAAACAGTATCGAATAGAAAAAACCTTGTTTGTCTGTGAGTTGATTTTCAATTATTATTGAACTCAAATGGGTTCCAAAAGCAGCTCAATTATGGGCACCGAAAACGGGCCCTAGATTTTGGATTTCCTGTGTGAACATACAAGGCCACCCAGGTTGGAGCCTCAAATTGGAACCCAAGTTTAGGAGCCAGTTTTGGGCCCAGTTGTGGCGTTTTTTTCACACACGGGAAGCCAGATCTGGCTTTCACAGCTCCTTGTTGCGAGTAAAACAAAAAAAGCCTCTCAGTCGGTTCCAGTCGAAGTCCTGTGTCAGTCTTCCCCAAAATTAGAACAGCAGGCAGCAAGGCGGCAAAGTGTGAACTTGTTTGGAACCGGAACTTTCTCTAACTGTGGAGGTCACTGGAGCTTCCCTACCTTTTCGATCAACTTTGCTGCCCCTCATCTTGGGTTTCAGATTCTCCAGGTTTTGGTGCAAGGCCTGAAGGCAGAAGAGGAGAAAAGAAGGGTGCAGAGTCAACATCGGTGGAAACAGCTAGGAAAAGTTCAATGCTTTGAAACAAGTGTTTTTAAAAGCCTCTGACAGTGCCGTTTGGACAGAAATCAACTGCGGGACGAGACGAGTTCAACCCTGGTGTTGATTCGTTAAGGTTGCGCGCGACGCCCAAGCCAAACCACCTGAAAATTGCAAAGTGTATTTCCAGAATGTGAATAAGTGCGAGCGAAGCGAGCGAAACACCAGAGTAAATTCAACAAATTTAACTGATCAAGTGTTGATTTTGAGGGTTTTTTCAACATTTTCGGGACTTTAGAAATTTTGAAAATTCGTTGAATGGTGCTGAATCCAGGGAAGAATTGCAACACGCAACCAAAAACGAAAGACAAAGAATCAAGGGCACCCAGCCTAAAAAGAAAGCAGAGTTTCTTCTGCTCAATCTTCTGTCAAATTTCAGTGTGCCTTGAATTTCTGTTTGGCCATTTTGGAAAATTAAAGACAAGAGCACGCAATCGAAGCTTTGTCAAAAAAAGTCGAATGGGAATGGAAATCGAGGCCGGGCGACTCTCAAGTCGTTCTGGTTGTTTTTTTTTGTAATTGTTTTTTTTTGAATTTTTGCAAGAACTGCAAACATAGATTTTTCCTTGGTCCGTCTGAAAAAGAATTTTCTCTTGCTTTTGTTTAATGTTTTCTTTACTTTTTGTCGGGATGATCTCTCGGTTGCAAGCTTCAGAAAGAAAATTTCGAGAAACCGCTTTAAACTAAAACACAAACAGTCAGCAAGTGTTTTGGTAAGTGCCCGGCAAGCTGTCGATTGACCAGAAAGACGGTGAAAAAATGCAATCGGAACTAAAAGACATTATAAGAATGTGCATTTTGTCGTTTCGGCTGTTTTTCTAAGTGTGCATGTGCAAGAGTGTTGTGGATGTGTGTGTGTGTGTGTATGTGTGTGAATTTGTTGCAACAAAGTGGGTTGGTTTGCGGGTGCATGTCTTTTTTCTGTGCTTCATTTTTTGGTGCTGTTGGGTTGTAGTCTCTGTGCTGAAATTTTTCCGTTGCTGTTGGGTTGCTGCAAGGTGCTGCCTTCATTTTGGTCGCTGTGTTGGTGCCTTTCTGTGCCTTTATTTTTGGTTGTGTTTTGAATTTTTCTGTGTCTTCATTTTTGTTCGCTGTGTGGTGCCTTTTCTGCACCTTCTTTTGGTCGCTGTGTGGTGCCTTTCTGTGCCTTCATTTTTGGTTGCTGTGTGTGCCGTTTCTGTGCCTTTTGGCTTTAGTGTGCAAGAAAAGTGTCAGTGTGTGGGTAAAGGGTGGTAAGGCATGGAGTCGCAGAATGACACCAAAAAAAACAGTGACCTTGCAGTCTTGCAGTGGTGTCTGTGTGTGTGTGTGTGTGTGTGTGTTCACATCGTTTTCTTGAATGGGTGTGTGGTGTTGTGGTTTCGGCGTTTTGGCAGAGAGTTGTGTGTGTTATGGTGTGTGTTGTTATGTGGGTGCAAAGTGGCTTCAGTGGGTGGTGTGCGTTTGCGTGTCTGTCGGCTGGGTTCTGCTGGTGAAAGGTCTGTGGATTTGGAGACACAAAAAGAGGGCAAGGAATCAACTCCAAAAGGTAGGGAAGTCGAAGTGACCTCCACAGTGCGAGAAAGATCGCACGGGAACAATGCAAGACTGTTGTCTTGAATGCCAGCTAAAGACAAGTTTAGCAAGATAAGAACACGCGTATCAACCGCGTTTTTTGTTTTCTTGAGTGTTGATGCAAACAGTATCGAATAGAAAAAACCTTGTTTGTCTGTGAGTTGATTTTCAATTATTATTGAACTCAAATGGGTTCCAAAAGCAGCTCAATTCTGGGCACCGAAAACGGGCCCTAGATTTTGGATTTCCTGTGTGAACATACAAGGCCACCCAGGTTGGAGCCTCAAATTGGAACCCAAGTTTAGGAGCCATTTTTGGGCCCAGTTGCGGCGTTTTTTTCACACACGGGAAGCCAGATCTGGCTTTCACAGCTCCTCGTTGCGAGTAAAACAAATAAGCCTCTCAGTCGGTTCCAGTCTAAGTCCTGTGTCAGTCTTCCCCCAAAATTAGAACAGCAGGCAGCAAGGCGGCAAAGTGTGAACTTGTTTGGAACCGGAACTTTCTCTAACTGTGGAGGTCACTGGAGCTTCCCTACCTTTTCGATCAACTTTGCTGCCCCTCATCTTGGGTTTCAGATTCTCCAGGTTTTGGTGCAAGGCCTGAAGGCAGAAGAGGATAAAAGAAGGGTGCAGAGTCAACATCGGTGGAAACAGCTTGGAAAAGTTCAATGCTTTGAAACAAGTGTTTTTAAAAGCCTCTGACAGTGCCGTTTGGACAGAAATCAACTGCGGGACGAGACGAGTTCAACCCTGGTGTTGATTCGTTAAGGTTGCGCGCGACGCCCAAGCCAAACCACCTGAAAATTGCAAAGTGTATTTCCAGAATGTGAATAAGTGCGAGCGAAGCGAGCGAAACACCAGAGTAAATTCAACAAATTTAACTGATCAAGTGTTGATTTTTTGAGGGTTTTTTCAACATTTTCGAGACTTTAGAAATTTTGAAAATTCGTTGAATGGTGCTGAATCCAGGGAAGAATTGCAACACGCAACCAAAAACGAAAGACAAAGAATCAAGGGCACCCCAGCCTAAAAAGAAAGCAGAGTTTCTTCTGCTCAATCTTCTGTCAAATTTCAGTGTGCCTTGAATTTCTGTTTGGCCATTTTGGAAAATTAAAGACAAGAGCACGCAATCGAAGCTTTGTCAAAAAAAGTCGAATGGGAATGGAAATCGAGGCCGGGCGACTCTCAAGTCGTTCTGGCCATGATGAGAGGTCAGTGTAATTGTTTTTTTTTGTAATTGTTTTTTTTTTTAATTTTTGCAAGAACTGCAAAAACCTTGTTTTTTCTTGGTCCGTCTGCAAAAAGAATTTTCTCTTGCTTTTGTTTAATGTTTTCTTGACTTTTTGTCGGCTTAAGAAAGAAAATTTCGAGAAAACGCTTTAAACTAAAACACAAACAGTCAGCAAGTGTTTCGGTAAGTGCCCGGCAAGCTGTCGATTGAGCAGAAAGACGGTGAAAAAATGCAATCGGAACTAAAAGACATCATAAGAATGTGCACTTTGTCGTTTCGGCTTTTTTCTAAGTGTGCATGTGCAAGAGTGTTGTGGATGTGTGTGTGTGTGTGTGTATGTGAATTTGTTGCAACAAAGTGGGTTGGTTTGCGGGTGCATGTCTTTTTTTCTGTGCTTCATTTTTTGGTGCTGTTGGGTTGTAGTCTCTGTGCTTAAATTTTTCGGTTGCTGTTTGGTTGCTGTAAGTTGCTGCCTTCATTTTGGTCGCTGTGTTGGTGCCTTTCTGTGCCTTTATTTTTGGTTGTGTTTTGCATTTTTCTGTGTCTTCATTTTTGTTCGCTGTGTGGTTTCTTTTCTGCACCTTCTTTTGGTCGCTGTGTGGTGCCTTTCTGTGCCTTCATTTTTGGTTGCTGTGTGTGCCGTTTCTGTGCCTTTTGGCTTTAGTGTGCAAGAAAAGTGTCAGTGTGTGGGTAAAGGGTGGTAAGGCATGGAGTCGCAGAATGACACACAAAAAAAACAGTGACCTTGCAGTCTTGCAGTGGTGTCTGTGTGTGTGTGTGTGTGTGTGTGTTCACATCGTTTTCTTGAATGGGTGTGTGGTGTTGTGGTTTCGGCGTTTTGGCAGAGAGTTGTGTGTGTTATGGTGTGTGTTGTTATGTGGGTGCAAAGTGGCTTCAGTGGGTGGTGTGCGTTTGCGTGTCTGTCGGCTGGGTTCTGCTGGTGAAAGGTCTGTGGATTTGGAGACACAAAAAGAGGGCAAGGAATCAACTCCAAAAGGTAGGGAAGTCGAAGTGACCTCCACAGTGCGAGAAAGATCGCACGGGAACAATGCAAGACTGTTGTCTTGAATGCCAGCTAAAGACAAGTTTAGCAAGATAAGAACACGCGTATCAACCGCATTTTTTGTTTTCTTGAGTGTTGATGCAAACAGTATCGAATAGAAAAAACCTTGTTTGTCTGTGAGTTGATTTTCAATTATTATTGAACTCAAATGGGTTCAACAAGAGCTCAATATGGGCACCGACAAGGGCCCTAGATTTTGGATTTCCTGTGTGTGAACATACAAGGCCACCCAGGTTGGAGCCCTCAAATGGAACCCAAGTTGTTTAGGAGCCATTTTTGGGCCCAGTTGTGCGGTTTTTTCACACACGGGGAAGCAGATCTGGTTTCACAGCTCCTCGTTGCGATGTGTAAAAACCAAATAAGCCCTCTTCAGTCGGTTCCAGTCTAAGGCCTGACCTGTCAGTCTTTCCCCAAATTAGAACAGCGGCAGCAAGGCGGCAGCAAAGGTGTGAACTTGTTTGGAACCGGATTTCTCTAACTGTGGAGGTCACTGGAGCTTCCTACCTTTTTTCCGATAACTTTGCTGCCCATTATCTGGGTTTCAGATTCTTACAGGTTTGGTTGCACGGCTTGAAGGCAGAAGAGGAGAAAAGAAGGGTGCAGAGTCAACATCGGTGGAAACAGCTTGGAAAAGTTCAATGCTTTGAAACAAGTGTTTTTAAAAGCCTCTGACAGTGCCGTTTGGACAGAAATCAACTGCGGGACGAGACGAGTTCAACCCTGGTGTCGATTCGTTAAGGTTGCGCGCGACGCCCAAGCCAAACCACCTGAAAATTGCAAAGTGTATTTCCAGAATGTGAATAAGTGCGAGCGAAGCGAGCGAAACACCAGAGTAAATTCAACAAATTTAACTGATCAAGTGTTGATTTTGAGGGTTTTTTTCAACATTTTCGGGACTTTAGAAATTTTGAAAATTCGTTGAATGGTGCTGAATCCAGGGAAGAATTGCAACACGCAACCAAAAACGAAAGCCAAGAATCAAGGTGCCACCCCAGCCTAAAAAGGAAAGATAGAGTTCTTGGCCTCAATGCTTCTGTCAAATTTTCAGGTGCCTGGAATTTTGGTTGGCATTTTTGGAAAAATAAAGACAAGAGCCGCAATCGAAGCGTCAAAAAAAAGTCGAATGGAGGGAAATCGAGGACGGGCGACTCTCAAGTCGTTCTGGCCATGATGAGAGGTCAGTGTAATTGTTTTTTTTTGTAATTGTTTTTTTTTGAATTTTTGCAAGAACTGCAAACATAGGTTTTTCCTTGGTCCGTCTGAAAAAGAATTTTCTCTTGCTTTTGTTTAATGTTTTCTTTACTTTTTGTCGGGATGATCTCTCGGTTGCAAGCTTCAGAAAGAAAATTTCGAGAAACCGCTTTAAACTAAAACACAAACAGTCAGCAAGTGTTTTGGTAAGTGCCCGGCAAGCTGTCGATTGACCAGAAAGACGGTGAAAAAATGCAATCGGAACTAAAAGACATTATAAGAATGTGCATTTTGTCGTTTCGGCTGTTTTTCTAAGTGTGCATGTGCAAGAGTGTTGTGGATGTGTGTGTGTGTGTGTCTGTGTGTGAATTTGTTGCAACAAAGTGGGTTGGTTTGCGGGTGCATGTCTTTTTTCTGTGCAGTCTCTGTGCTGAAATTTTTCCGTTGCTGTTGGGTTGCTGCAAGGTGCTGCCTTCATTTTGGTCGCTGTGTTGGTGCCTTTCTGTGCCTTTATTTTTGGTTGTGTTTTGAATTTTTCTGTGTCTTCATTTTTGTTCGCTGTGTGGTGCCTTTTCTGCACCTTCTTTTGGTCGCTGTGTGGTGCCTTTCTGTGCCTTCATTTTTGGTTGC